>JAOXNG010000012.1:83360984-83386910 GCA_028566535.1 Scolopax minor
TTTGAGCTGCTCTAGTGGGAAGTGTCCCTGCCCATGGCAGAGGGGTTGGAACTCGATGATCTTTAAGGTCCCTTCCAACCCAAACCATTCTATGATTCTATGAAATGGTTGCTGCCAGCATTGGGCATAGTTCTCCCTGAGCCAGCCAGCCCTCAGGTTTTGATGATGCAGTTGGTGATGAGGACAAACCTCTTTGTTTTCTGTCTGTAAGCATGTCAGACAATGCTTTTCTGTCATTGCAAATCTTTTTTTGGACTTAAATGACAAATAAGAGCAAGATACCTGTGTTTCTATCCAGTAAAGTGTCCGTTTGGATTATGCCCTAAATCCTTACCTATGACTACCAATTACGTGGTGTGTGTAAACTGGAAAGATTGTTGTGATTTCCTGATTTATGTTACGCATGGACTAATTGATATAAAAACTTAAATAGGCGGTGTAACAGCTAGTTACAGTTATAGACAGTTAACAGCTTCTTAGGCAGTCCTTCATGATATGTTTTATTTTACAGCCTCTTGCAATGCATAATTCAGTAAAGCATTCTGTTATAGAACAATAAAAACATGTGCAGTACCATGTTAAAATACTTTATTCCACTGTATTTAATATGTGAGTTTTTTCTTTCACTTTTGAAATACTTTATTTTTTAATGTGATTTGGGATGACAGAAAAAAAAAATACAAAGCTTTAACTACTACAGTGTTGCAACAGAAAGCATTATAATTTCTGTATATTAATGGAAAAGCTTTTCTTTCTTTACCTTCAAAACGATTTGAAATATTAACAGGTTTCCAACTAGTCTTTTTTAAGACGAGAGTGATACATTTAACTTGGGAATATTTGGTCAGTAGGTGGAAGTAGGGTTCCTGTTTTGTTATTTTCACAAGTTTGCATCTTTCATTCACACCAATAAGGTAAATAAGGTATTTCATATTTAATGTAATTTACTTGAAAACTTTCAATAGTCAGTCATCAATTCTTTTCCACAAATGGAATTCAAAATCTGTGATTGAATGACACTCAATAGTATGATGTTACTTTGTCAAGGTGAATGGTATTTGGAAATTAATTAACCCAGATGCTAAAGAGAAAAAAGAATTTGAGGTAAAAATTGAAATTAAACCAGCCATGGTTAAGGGAAGTATGTTAAGATTTCAAGTCAAAATTTTTGTAGTAATGAACTGGCTTTGTAAAGCAAACAGAATTTCAGAGTGCAGCATATTTGCTAGTCTGATCAAGCCACATGATAAGAAACAACGAATGGAATAACGTCACCAATGTTATAATTTGAAAGTAAATCTTGCAG
This sequence comes from Scolopax minor, assembly GCA_028566535.1. Lineage (NCBI taxonomy): Eukaryota > Metazoa > Chordata > Aves > Charadriiformes > Scolopacidae > Scolopax > Scolopax minor. The sequence goes on from JAOXNG010000012.1 coordinate 83,362,291, forward strand.
CTCATTTCCTGTGTGCTGTAGTGCTTGCTTTTTGTTATGAAGGGTTCCTATATAAAACTGTGTGTAGTATTTTTTTTTTTTGTCATTTGATCATCCTGACAAAGACTTTCTCATTGAAGTGTTTGCATATCATGAAAAAGAAATCATCGATTGTTTACAGCATCATAATTTTCCTGTAATTCTTGATAAAATTCTGTAGTTGGAAGGTTTTTGAGGAGTTGCTGTTCTTGGATTGTTTTTTATTTAAATGAGAAATTACTAAGTATGAAGGTGTTTCTGAAATCAGAAGTTTTCATGCAGTATATCACCTCATGTTTTAGTCTTATGGTAAATAGCTTTTTTGAAAAATGAGATGTTTAGGAAATCTTTGCCTCAACAATGATTTGAGGTAATGCATACATATAGTTGCAAAAAGTTGATTTCAAGCATTCCCTAACTGCTTGACTGCTTAATTATGTTTTTAGTAGTTGATTTTCCATGAAAGAGTGAAACCATACTGTCATTGAACAAAATCATAATTTACTGACTGTGATAAATCCGTTGTGTAACAAAAAGCGCTGTTTGATGTTGATAGAGGGAAACAAAGGATTTTTATTACTGAAGAGCAACTTCAGCAAGGTGATTTTTCTGGCTAGAGTTAAGTTGTCATGTAAGCTCTGCAGTTGGAAAGGAGCTGTTGATTTCCTTACTGTGGAAAAATTGATGCATGCATCTTAAAAAGAGGTAAAGTTTAATTATCAGCTTCCATAATAGATTTCTTTGAATTTTGTCAAAGAGTACAAAAAGTAGAACTTTGTATTTATACAAAAGGTATATTCTGTCCTAAAATAATGAATGGACTGGAATCATAGAAAATATGAATGACATTATTATGAAGGAAAAAAATCCCAAGTATCTTTACATTTTTTCCCTGGATGGAAGTAATCAAAATAATTCAAATGATACAGAAACTCTTTTTTTTCCCCTGTGTAAGTTTGAGGATAAACTTTGTTATATCCAGAAGTTAAATTTTAGTAATGTTCTGGAGACATGAGTTTAGCTACTAAAAGATGTCATCTGTTTTCAGAAAACTGGATGTCAGAAGACAGTTGTATCAGCATTAAAGTTCTATATTTTCATGCCATCATCAGAAATTTGAAGGAAGTTTAATCTTTGAATGGAAAAAATATATAGGTAAATAAACAGATAACAGCATGAGGTTATTGGAGAAGTGAATAGACGTCATTATCTGAAGTCTGTAATCTGCCAATAATGTATATGCGTATTGAGTTTGTCAGTTTATTTTAAAAGTTGAAGATAAAAGATAAAGATTACTTTATGTTACTTCAGGCAGGTGAATGCAATTCAAAAGGCCATTAAAATATTCTGAGATAGACTAGCACTATCTCAGCAATCTAGTCTAGCAATTTGTAGTCTGAGGGACGAGTAATGAGTTATTAATTTAAAAAATATAATTACTATTTGTGTATCTGGAATTTAGTTGTGTAAGTATGGATAAAAATATACTGAAGTCCTTAAGTAGATTATATTTTAAAGGCTGAAATTTCAGCTATATATATACTTCACTAGCATAATTATAGGAGATTTGACAGTAGCTCTAAACTCTTCAGGGTTCCTTCTCACTGTAAAAAAATCTGTATAGCATATCCACAACGAATTATGTTTATTAGCAGGTATTTATTTGGCAAAAAGTTGTGTTGTGATGTGTTTGTCCTGTGAGTCCTGACAATCTCCTCTGTGGAAGCCTCTGGTAATTTTTACATCTTCTCAAAAGTTTTTGCTTTGATTTCGTTGTGTTGCCAGCATATTGAAAGGCAGGGAGCCTGCAACCTGTGCCACACATTTGAAAGCAGGAGCAATTTGGGACACTGGGCTTAAGTGTAGCATTAAATAGTCTGTTTATATTTAGTCAAGCATCTTCCCATGTTCATTTTAGTATATGTTAAGTGTTGTACTTTGCTTAATCTCACATACCACCTTGAGCTTTATGCTGTGTCAAGTACTTAGAAAAGATCAAGTACTCCTCACCTTCTTTCGAGAGTTATATTTGAACAGCTTGAGGGGGGTGAGAGTACCACACCTCCTGCTGAAAACTGAAACTCAGGCTTAAACCTGACTTAAGTTACAAATTTTAAATTCCCATTGGAACCAGGTTTGGGGTTAATTTGAGTAGTCAAGGTGGAAGAACTACCTTGCTAGACAAACCTTCAAGCTCAATAAAAGCTGGTATCTGAAAAAAAAATTGTGAAAGCAAAACCTGTTGCCTCAATTTATGACTATTTCTTGAAGTGAACAGAAGATAAACATTGATCAGCTCTGCTGATGGACTTTAAATAATTCATGCATTTACAGTTTTTGTTTAATTATTTTTTTTTGTTAAGATGGATTTTCTAACTACCATTTTACCAATGTTTTATAAAATTCCAGATAATTGGAATTCAACTGCAAAGTTTCTGCCCTTCTTTTCATACACTTCATTGTTTTATTTATTGGTTTTCCACCTTACACAGTTTGCCTTTTATTAAGGAGCCTTTAGCTCTGCCAGTTGGTCACTGACTGTCTTGTGGCATTGCTGGTCTTCTTGGGACAATTGGACAACTAAACCAATGCCAGGCATAGTCTGAGGGTAGTGTTCATTTCCCAGGTTTTAAAGTCACTGAGAAGACTGTGTGCTATGTCCAGAAATGAATTTGAGTGAGGCAGCCAAATGCCTTTAGATTTTTATATTTGCCTTAAGAAAAATGGTTCCGATTTTCACAGGAGCTTTAGCCCAGCTCAGTTTTTTCTTCTGAAGAGAGGAAAAGTTCTTGAAGTGTTTTGTATCTGAAAGTTGTGCTGTTGAAATCTTAAGTTAGGTTTTCATTTTAAATCTAATATTTTAAACCTAGTTCTGTTTTCTTTATTAAAGGTCCACAGAAGGATTTGCCAGTGGTAGTTGGCATGAGGCAAAGCAGATGCACTCAAGTCTTTGAACCACAGTTAACTGCTTAGGACTGGAGAATGACAGGATCTTGCTGGCATCATTGACTCCCTAAGCTTATCTATTTCACGGTAATTAATACAACACTTTCCATTTAGTTTCCTGTCAGTGTAGTTCCATTGCCTCAGGCTGCATTTGCCTTGCTGCTCAGTGTTGAAAGCAGCTCAGCCCACAGCTTTCTTGCTGGACTTTTTCTAATCACTATGAATTTGTGGGACAGGAAAGGGATTGCAGCAACCTCAGTATTTCTGAGTTGATGAGAAGAGATAAATTTGTAGCTCTGGAGGAAAATAATTTGCTTGATTTAGCTTCCTTATTTCCTGTATTCTCATTTTGCTTGCATTGAGCATTCAGATTGAAAGAAAGGGGGCTTGTTTCTCCAAAACACACCTATGTTTTAATCTAAAAACCTCCCTTGAATATTTTCCAGTCTTCTGCTTTTTCTTACACCTACTATGTGTTTGTGGAGACCATTAAATGGTTCCCTCAGGTGTTTGTAGAGCTCATATTTCTTGGTCAGCTTTGTTTGTTTCAAGGAGACCATGAAACCAGTAGGAATTTGGCTCCTAAATTCCTGTATATTTTAAAATCGTGTGTGTGGCACTCACTCTTGCAAGCCACATCAGGACATGCCATTGTCTCTGACACCACAAACTTCTCAGAACCACTATGCTTCTGAGAAGCATAATGTGTTTGCCCTCTTGGTATAAGCTATAATGTTTGGTGAAGAGAATGTGTTTTATAACTTGAAAACTTCTTAATTTCACAATGTTTAATCTGAGATTCATTGTATGTGGCTTCAGACTGGTGCTGTGTTTCTTTTGAAGTTTCACAAAAATTTGTTCATCTTTCATTTCTCTAAATAGTTGCATGAATATGGATATATGGGAAGAGCTAGATAAGACACATTTGAAATTTTTATGCTTCAGTAATTTTAAACCAGACTTGTTTGAAAAGATTAAAAGTTTTATGACTTCAGCAGAGAGAGACTGGAATTGTATCACCCCACTGTGTCCTGTGAAAACAAGGTCTTTCAGTAATGGCTAAAGCTCTTATGCAATAATATATTGCTGGCATAATACAATGGCAACATGCATAGCTTTCCCATTAGATTAATACGTAGAATCATTACTCTAGGATATTTTTGCATTATTTTTAGAAAATAGATTATTTCAACACAGCACTATCTTCCAGATTTCCCATAGTTCCTCCTTTTTTGAAGAAACAACTCCAAACTAGGTCGTATAAATATATCAACTTGATTGTATACGGAATAATTGTTCTGCCTACTTGAATATGGAGCTTCTTTGAGCTATCTTTATGTGTCTCTATATTGGATTAAAAACGTAATGTGTTCTGGGTCAAGCCAAATAAATGGATTTGTGAAAGACAAACAATTAATTATGTTGTGTGGCATGTTGCCAGCTGATGGATCAGAAGAATAAATATCAAGGCATCAGAATATGAACCAGTAGCTGTGATTAATGCATTTTCTGGCTTCTGATGATTATTTTATCTTGTAGTAGTAGATTTGATTGGCTTCTAGATCACAACAGTAGTTAACTTTATGTAAAGAAAGTTCTTATATAAGACAGCCTAAAAGTTCTGAAGACTGAAGAAAATTTAATTTCTAAAAAAACCCCACAAACATTTTCCAAATCACAGTTAAGTCCTGTAGGCAGATATTGAACTTTTGTTGTGGTCCCTGTGGGGAGAATGCGATGAATGTGATTATAACCTCCACTGTTTCACTTTAGACTCCTTGGAAACCTCTTTTGCCTCAGACATTGAAATCCAAGAACAGCCCTGAGATGGTGAAAGTACTTTATATAATAAATACAGTAAAATAAGCAAAGCTTTAACTTATTTATTTCAGTAGCATTTTTCCAAGCTAAAGCTTGTGTCAATTAAAACTAAATTACAATTCAAAACTTCAAGTGAGTTATTAAACATAAGCCATGGAACTACTACCATTATTAGTGGTAGTTAAATAGCTTTATATTATGAGCTTTCTGCTTATTTGTCTAAAAAGTTCAGGTTTCGACTTGTCATGGCTATTTGTGTTTACAGCCCATAGCAACATTGTGTGAGGAAAAGCTGTAGGCTTCTGTAATGGTGTGGGGAACAGTAGGTGCATTCTTAAAGTCAGTTTAGGCTTTTGGCATGTGCAATGCCCTTTTCCCTTGGGAATAAGCATAGAGGTGTTTAATGAAATGAGGGTAGTCTGAACTGAGTTTCACATTCTGTAAAGTTTTAAGTGCACCCAGTTACCTGTTCTGCTATTGAATGTGGTAGTTTTTTGTGCTGAATTATTAGCCATAAATTTAATAGCACTGAATAGCACTGCTGGTGCTGTAAAATTATTGGTGGAATACAAAGTTAGCATTAAATCTGTGTTGAGAAGATCATGGCTACTCAAATTTTGCACTATTATCGCATCCCAATGTGTTTGCAGGCTGAAGAAGTTAGCCATTTTGTTTATGTTGTGTGCTAGATTTGCAAGGTTAGGTGTGCAGTCATTAAGGTGAAACCTTTAGCTCAGCATCTTTTATAGAGTGTCAATTGTAATAGGACAAACATGTCCAGACTAATACTAGTTGGCATGGATGGTGATTCTGCATGACTGCTGGTTTACTTTGAGAAAGCTGTAGTGTTACTTCATAGAGAGCAGTAAGTTATTATTATTGATTGCTAACTCAATTTTGATGAATTTAAAAAAAAAAAGATGCACAGATATATAAATATTCTCACAGCTCAAATAGTATTCCACTCTAATTGTTGTCTTGTTTGCAAATATTAGAAAGAAATCATACTTTATGCAGGAAGGGAGCAGAAAACATTTTATGTTTGATGTCAACCTTACTGTGGCACAATGGTACCAGTAAAGTGGAGATCTTGGATGTTGTTAGTTTATTCAGTAAAACACTTCCTTTGCTTTTGAATTATCTCAAGAGACTTTTGAGCTATTTGAAGAGACTATTACACTGATGAGCAATCCCGCTCACGTATTAATATGCTGATATAAAAGGTGAAGAATATGGGAGAAAGGGAAGATCAAGGTCTATGTAGAACCCTGTAAGATTTACTTTATGAGCTGCTTCATTCTTTTTCTAGTTGAAAAAAGCAAACAAAAACATCTAGTTTGTATCTGGACATCTTTGATTGCAAAGATTGATTAATCTTTGTGTCCAGCTATGAGGAGATAAATACAACTCTATTCTGAAGGTGGAGTACTACCCCATGTATTAAGGCAGATATGACCAATTTTCCTGAGGCCATACACTGTAAAAGAAAATCTGTGCATATCTGAGAAAACTAAGGAGAACTTTAGGACATGGTTCATGAGTAGGGAATAGGAATGACTTCCATAGTTCTCTGCTTCACTTTAAAGATAGGACTGGACATAGACATACATTTTACAGCCAAGCAATTTATTTTGTGCTTGATCCATTGGTTTCTTGTGTAATGGAAAATCCACTAGAAATTTTTTTAGACCTTTTTCTTTTGAAATTTCCTTTTTGAATAAGCAGATGGCAACAGTTATCGATCAAAGTTTTTTCAGCTACATAATTAGCTCTTTATCTTGAGATATGAGTAGAAAGTGGAGATATATATGTATCTATCTTATATTTGGAAATCATGTCAAAGGGATTTTGAATTAGTTTTGTTGTTTTTTTTTTTTTTTAAATTAGAACAGTAAACATACTTTTACAATATGTAAACTTTTTTCTCAAAGGAATGAGAAAATCTATTTACATTTATTACTACATAATAGTTCATTTTGACCTTTCCTGGAGTATTAATTCTCCAGAGGAAAGAATCAGATTTATTTTGATGAAAATAATTTCTTAAAAATATTCAGGACATAATACTCTTTAAATTATTATTCTTATTATTTCTATATACTCACTTTCTGCGTGTTTACATTTACCGGCAATGCTATGTTTTTGAAAATCCAGAGATTCTGTTACCAGGAAACAAGTTAGAAGGGGATGATTCCCCTTCTAAGTTGAAAGGGGATGGTTACAGATGGATCTATCTGCAGTTGAAAAACTTCTAGAAATAAGAAGAGGGTTTTTTGTGCTATTCCAGGAGAGAAAATAATCCATATGGTATTTAAAAAGCTTGACTGACTCAAAGGACCGATGATTCATTTTTCTATGGAGAGTTTGGAAATGACGTGGATTTATTGATCAATGGCTGAAACCTTCACTTCTCAAAAAGGAAAACCATTGGGTTCTTGTTAATCTAAGATTAAGCACTCATTAGATTCAAAAACCTTAAGCAAAAAGCACCCACATGAACGTGATACACTTTCTTGTTGCTTGCTACTAGTGGTTTTCATATTACTAAAAAGACCTTATTGTTGACTAGAAAATGCAGAAATATCATATAGTTTCAGGAAGAAAAATGAATTTATGAGGAACCTCTTTCTCTCCAAAGACAACATCAAAATTCTGAAGAAACTTCAAATGGGGAAAAGATTTAGAGTGTTATGTTTCATTTCTATTTGCTTACTGAACTGAATATTTAGAGAAGGAACAATTCATTCTGTAGGAATTTTCTTTGGACATCTTACTTCCACCTTGAGGTCTGAATTCCAGCTACAGTTTCTAGCAGCAGTTTTACTTTTCCTTTGGCTCTCTATTTCTTCTTGGGTCAAAATTATTACATTGTTCCTGGATGGAAGCTTGGTTTGAGATGTTCTCCCAAACTACATGGGAGAAAAAAATTTCCTTTACCTCTCTCCTTGCTAATTTTGCATATAAAATGTTTAAAAGCTGACAAAACTCCTTTGAGGCTGCAGGAATTACCAGAGACTTCCTTTGCAAAAAGGAGATCCAGGACAAGCCTAAATCTTTTCTATCAGGCTGCTCAGTCCAACTTACTTTTAAGAGGTGGTTTGGCATCTGAATAAAGTATAAAAATCGGCTGGAGACTGTGGGATAAAGATAAGAGCAACTGGCATAGAAAGACATATTTAGATTTAATCTGTACTGACTTTACCAGTAGCAATGTACTGGTAAAGTACAAGTACATTGCAAAGTAGCAATGTCTACTGACTATAAATATAGTTCAGCCTTGCCAAAAGATAAGGTTTTCATACTTCCCAATTAACTAGGTTACTTGTCTAAATACACCATTAAAAAACGTCTGATCGGACTAAACTAAAAGGAGAACTTTGGGGTGCTCCTCTTCCTTTCCAGCTTCTTTGGGTCTGGATGCTTTGTTTTCTTCACTTATAACTTGGAGGGGAGAGGAGGGAAGGCATAGATAATTATACTTGGGTCTCAGCTTGACATGGAATTAAGGAAATGGCAATTGCATTCACAGTATAATCATAGTCAGTATTCAACCCCGGACTTTTACTGGCATATATATATATATTTGAGTACTTTCATACTGATGTTATGCTGAAACTTTCACCAGTATAGTAAACATAATTTTAATTCCTGAGCATGGAGGTGGATAACTAATGCCTTATGGGTAGATGAAAAAAAAAAAAAAAAGGCTGGAAAAATATAATTGAACCTATGACTAAGTCATCTAGTATTGCCATATGTTATTTAAGAAACAAACAGAAAAATCCTTTCACCAAAAAGAAATTCCTAAAAACCATAATAAATGAGCATTTCCTTTTTTCACAGTTTGTTCCTGAGCCAGGGCCATACAGTAGTGCCCATATAGTAATAGAGCGTTGTAACAAAGAGCAACTATCAGATGGTGCACTTTCCTAACCAGTTGCAGGATCTAAAAAATGGGTTTTTTGGGGGGAAAAAAAACCCCAAATAACCAAACACAGAGAAAAGCTTCCATATGAGCACACCTTTCTTACTGCAGATTCGGTGCTGCCTCCTTTAAATAGTCTATGATCATAAGTTGATTAGCAAAATGTCACAAAGTTCTTTTAAAAATCTTTAGTTTTTAAGTGGATGGCTTTGAGCTGCGTTCTATAGTTGTTATTGCCACCTAACTTTCCTAGTGTGCTATTTCCATGTGTTTACTTATGCAGACAGGAACTTCAGTGAAGCTATAAGCAGCTTAGAAAGTATAGGAAACTGAGGATGTAGGCTAGAAAATGTCTATTTGGAATAATAAAATAAAAATATGCCTGAGATCTGCACTTCCTTGGATGAATGTATTTTATTCTCTCCTGGTACTTTTTTTGGGGGGCGGGGGGGGAGGGGGGGCAGAACACAAAAAGAACAAACTAAATAAATTTTATTCAGAACATTTATTTACAAATATCTTGAGAGATTTCTTTGAACTGGTTGTGTGAATGCTCCTAATCTCCTAGGGTTTCATTTTATCCTGGAGACTCTCCTGGAGAGTGAGATGCAATTCTTTGATTTCCCCTCTTCCTTAAGTGTTCCAGTCATTTTAGTTTGAGTATTTGCCAAAGTGGATGAAAGGTTTATATTCTTTAAGATGTACTTTGCAGCTATTTAAAGTGTGACTGACTTAAGAAAAAAACCAAACAAAACAAACCCATCACAATCAAAAAACCCCAAACCCAAGAAACAAACAAAACAAAAAGAAAAACACATGGAATACGTAAGAGCTAGATTTTAAAATTTTTAGTTGTTCAAATAAGAAGGAAGAGTTGTTTGCAGCTGAGCACTGAATTTTCTGTAGCAAGGACTGCTGTGCCCATATGATTGCAGGAAGACCTAGCCTTGCAGCATTCCCTTCTGTTTCCCTTTACACATTTATTCCTTGCTCCCTGCCATGTCTTTCTGTGATAAGTTTTTGTGCTTAATCTGAACATGAAGATAACATTTCTTTAGAAAGATTTAAACAACTGAATATGGTTTCTGGTTCTTTGCTACTGGAATATTTAACATTTTTCAGTTGAAACAGGTACTTTGCTGTTTGTCTTTTCTTAATTCACAGTGTTTGTGTTTAGCAGGCCAAGCTTTTCATAACCTCAGTTTTGACAGAGCAAGTGCATCTGACTTGTTGGAAAATACTGCCATCTTAAGATTGAAAAACTTTGCTGTATTTCAGCACATTATTTTCATGACACTGGATCCAATCCTTCCTCCTTTTAAGTAAAAAACACTTTTATCATAGCTGTCACTGCAACAGAAACCATGGTCTTTAATCAGTTCCTCTGACTCTGCTGTGTGCTAAGTAGCTGGAAAGGGCACATGGCTTAGAAATGAGGGACTCAAATGTGATAAATGAACTCCTGATCTCTAAATCTTTATTGATAAATATCTAAGTTTTAATTGAAAAGGTATGAGCTGAAACCCAGAAAATGTGAATGACTGTGAAAGTTCAGTCTTAACTTGAAACTGAACTCAGTAGTTTCTAATATTCAAAAAATATTTCTCATTTCCATGCCCTTTTATATATATTTTTCCCCCCTGTGATATAAAGCTTGCTGAACCCTGGGACAGCAGAGAGGCAGTGTTAAGTACCCAGAAATGTATTAAGGTATTGTTTAAGTACAAACCTTAAAGTGTTCAGCAAACAAGAGTGTGGTTTCTGCCCTGATAGATACATTTGATACAGATACAGAATTAAAAAAACCAAACAGTGTAACACCCCCTCCATATGTTCCCTGATGCCTTGTTTGATGGATGATTTAAATTCTCCCGAAAAGACAATTTCTAAACCAGTTTCCTGGTGTAATATGAGATTTTCACAGGTATCACAGAGATGCTGTGAAAATAATATGCTAAAAGAGGAAATAATTCATCTTTATTTTACAGAGAAGAAAACAGTGCAGAGAGATTTAAAGCTGAAATTGTCATGTTCTCTTATTTTGTATGCTTTTAAATGTCCAGAGTACTTGGAATTATTTCTTTTATTATGAAAATGGACTCCCCAGTGTCTTCAGATGTGCCATTTTGCACGATTAGCGTTCCTGCAAGTCTGGAGTCCCAGCAGATGGACACAGAATGTTCAGTGATCAGTTGTGAGTAACTGTTTGCCAAAGACTGAGGGCTCCAGGACTGAGAACATGAAGATCAAATCAGTCAGGTCTTCCAGGAAGGCACTGAGCTGCCTTAACTACACCACTATCCTTCCATCTCCTGCAGTCCTGAGTCTCTTTTGGTACACACCTTTTAAGTCCTTCTGCTAGCTAAGTGTAGCAACCTTCTTACTGTATATCCTGTTGTCTTCTAATCTTAGCTCTCAGAAGCAGCCAAGTATTTATCTACATAAATATGAAGCGTGTTGTCAAAGGTCAGGAGGTGAGCCCAGGTGTCCCAAGTTTTGGTCCAGAGTTGCATCTGATAGCTCCCAATTAGAGCTGCATACAAAAGATTAGTTGCACATCTACTAAACAGTACTTGTGCTGGTTTCTAAGCTCTCTGATGAAGCTTAGTTATAAAAGCCCTACTGCACCCCAGTAACGCTGTGCTGTTATTCCAGGCTTAATTGGTAATAGGATAAAATGCTAGTAAATGACTGAAAACTTTTTTTTAAAATTAGAGGTTTTGCTGCATAATGCACTCTGTTCTATCTGTGAGCTAATTAAGAGCAAATTATAAAACAGACACTTATTTGGTGTACATGGACAGTTCCAGATCACACTGGAATATATCTCACACATTCTTTTTGAGTAATAATCAAGTTGATAGCTGGAATCATTAAGGATGCATATTCTGTTCAAAACTCAGATGAAGAGGTAGATTAGCACTGTCACTTGCTTGATTAGTACTCTCATTTGTTTGACTTTCAACACTGAAATGAAATAAATGAAGTGATGCAAAGAGAATAGTGCATTGTCGTTGCTGTCTTTGTGGTGTCTAACTTTATTCAGTCATGCAGCAATGTTCTGATAGACAAGGAATTCTGCAGGGTAATTCAAATGTTATGAATTGGTATGAGTTTGTTGTTTCTTCTTGTTGCCAGGCCTTTCCCAAGTAATGCTAAAATGTTTTGGCAAGAATTTCCACAGTAATTCATGCATTGTGTTTCTGTTAAAGTGCAGTTTAGTGAAGTATTCCTCTAAAGAAAACCCCCTCGGTCTGTTGTGATGAGTAGATAAATTTATTCAAGCATACATTAGGAAAAAATCCTGTCAGACAGGTTTATCTGAGAATGAAGGTGTACTTTGAGTTTGCAATATATCTATCTGGAAAAAAAATCTTGCCTTATTTTGCATTTTCACTGTACTTAGTTCCCCATGTAGCCCCCACGTAAACAGCCTTTAAAATAACGTCTGAACTCTACAAAGTTATTGGGAGCATAATCTTGACCTCCCTAGCAGCTTGTTTATTTAAGTGAAGCCAAAATAATGAGAAGAGCCCATCCCCTGAAACTGCCTCATCTGGCAGGCTCTGTGGGCAGTTGCAGCCAATGGAGATTCCCAACTATCCTCTGAGGAAAAATGAAAGGATATGGCTGTTTGCAGTAGCTTCTTTCACATTTTTTACACCATATAGGCTTAGAAACCTTCCAGATCCATTGGATGTAATTGCTGTCAATACTGATGCAACCAAGATGCAACCAATTTTACTCCTGCCCAGGCATCAGGTTCAAACCAAGGGACTGCGATGTCTGATGTGCCTTGCTACAAGGGTGTGCAGTGAAAGCATTACCAGAACTCCTCCTGCTAGACTTGATTCTCAGAGAATAGCCTAAAATATTTTTACATTAGTAGTGTTTGTTGAAGTCCTCAGCTTGAATCTGTTCCAAAGAGGCTTGAGGGACCAGGTTTCTGCGCTGGATATCTGAAAGAAGCAGTACCCATCAGCCTGGGTAGCTGGGGTGGCCATGGAGAAGTCTGCCACAGGTCTGTTCTGATCTGTGCTCTACTGGAGGATGACATCCTGGCTTCCCTGCCCTTCCTGGAGCAGCTGCTGCTTCTGCTGAGCTGCCACCTGGTCCACTCCTCTTGTGGCTGCTCCCTCATGATGTATGGAAAGGCTTAATCTTTCATCCATTTCCAGGCTCTGCTAGTTTGTGTTTTTGTACAAGATTCTTATGATGCTATGTATGCAAGTGAGTAGAAAGGATCAGTTTTCTTCCTTGATAAAGAAATCAAAGCAACAGAAATACTGGTGAAAATTTTCTCTCTCAAGACTAGGTCTTCCTAGTATTCAGGAACTCACTCTGTAAATTTTTTGAGTTTGGTGGTTGGAAACACCAGACCTAGTCTTGGTGCCTCAGTGAAAATTCCTTCATTCCTATGTAAGACTTGAATGCTTAACACAATGTTTCAGCAGTAGGGTGCTATTGAAAGTGTAATGATCTACCATGTTTTACAACTATCTTTTCTACTAGCTCTTTAATCAGCAAGATCTTTTGGTTTTGTTTCTATGAGGGGGAAATTCTTATTCTGCAGCCCTTAACATTGCACCTAAGTCTGCGGAGCTAATTGAAGATTTATCCCATATCACGATATCATCCAGGACGTGGTTACTTGTCTTCTTGACAGGAACCTGCCTTGGTTTCTTGTATCTACTCTTGTTCAGCTACATAGTTGTCCCTCTATTCTCAATTTTTAATAGCAAGAAGGGCTATTTTTAGGGGGAATTCATAACATGCAGAAATAATTGCCTGCAATTTGTATTTAAGTGGAACTTATTCCATACCTCTATGTCATCTATGAATGGGTCTAACTTGCATCATAGAACCATTATGCACATGTAATTGAAATGTAACTTGATCAGAAGAGCATTATTAAGTTTTACATTCCACTTAGGTTTTGAAAAAAGATCACAGCAGTATTAAAATTGCAGTTTCAAAAGCTAAATAGAATAGTTATTAATCCATTTTGTATATTTCAATGTAGACACAAAGTAAACATCCATGGTTACAGTTCTGCTTTCATTTCATTAGCTGTCATATGAGATGTCTTTCATGTAAATCAAATGTAATTCTATTCTGTCCTAACTGAAATAGCTCCTTGCAAGTCTTCTGTATTTGGGGCACAGATTATTTCTTACTACTCTAATTTACAGCTTTTTAAAAGAATTCATCTGCAACGAATGCTATGCTTTTGTTCTTCAGGTAGCACAATAAATGGAATTTTGTGACTAAAATAGTCATATATCTCTTTTTAAAATTTATGCTGTTTTCCACGTGTTTTTAAAGTTCAGTTTATTCTGAAATTCTCATCAGCAGACCGCAATTCTCATCCCTCTGTGCCCTCATTTGCACATTTGTCTTTTAGCAGGGCAGACTAAAAAATCGAAATGTACATAGAATAATGTGAAATCCTTTTGCTATTTTCATTTTTCTCATTCATATATTGTGGTTTCATTTCTTCTTGAACAAATTCTTACCTTTCTAGAAGTATTTATATTACTATATATAGTAATATATATATATTAATTCAGTTAGAAAATGCAATCTTTCTGATTGTAGTTTCAGCAAAGGAATGAATTTAACTNNNNACCCAAATGTCAGACTTCTGCTGTAGGTTGTCTGTATTTTCCTTATCAAGAAGTGTTGGAATGGTTCAACATTTAGCTCCGGGGTTTTTAGTCTCAAAACAATTTGTGTATGTGCACACAGTGATTAAGTCTTTAAGAGAGCAACTGCAGAGCACATTGAACACTGCAGTCACTTAAGCTTCAGTAGCAGTTGTATTTTAGGAGGTTAAAAAAAAAAAGATGTCATACTTAATTTGGAATTGTGTTGAGAACTAATTTTTAGAACAAGTGATTAAGAATTTCATCCTAGATTAACATACTGCAGTTGTAACTCAAATTTCAGATCCTTAATATTCTGCTGCCCATGAGTTAGACCTGAAATGTGGAGACAATTACCATTCTTAGAAGCTGCTGATTTTATTCCTCTACATGTTTCTACCAAGAAATTATCTCAAATTTATTCTGAGCATTCCTGTGTAATTCCTTGTTCTTTATTTCTGAATTGCAAGAGTAAACACACGTAAATTTAAAAGTGAAATGAAGCACATATTTTTGAAAATGGTTGGAGTACTAGTATTTTTAGCAAAAGATCACAGTACAGAAGTGCAGCACTGTGACTAAAATGTAACTCTACCAATTCCAGTTTTATCTCAAGTGAATGTTTACTTCACATTTCAACTGCCCAACTTTCTCTTTGACTGAAATGAATGATGTATACAGCATTGACGTGCACTGTTTTAGAAAAGTAAGATTAGTTCTGTTACATGGCTCATGTTTAATTAAAACACTAGAAACTAGTATTTTAGAAGTTGCAAAATAAAGTTCTTAAAGATCTCCACAAATGCAAAGCTACAGAATATAAATACTGGATCAAAGTTTCAATGATGTCTTTTGTACATAACATGGTATTAAATGGTGAACATTTTGCAGGGAAAGCTGAGTAATTTCCTTTACATTTTGTATTTTAGATTAAATTCTGTAAACTCTGTACCTGTTGCCCTTCCATTGATTTAATGGACTTCATTGTTGCTATCGTTTAAAAAAGACTTTGTTTTCTACAAAAGCATTAACAAGTTCAGGTTTTGTTAAAAAATGTAACCCTTCTATTCTTTGTCCTTTTTTAATGTCATCTTTAATTTTGGTGGTGTTTCTTTCCTTACTGTTTTTTTCCCAGAGGCAGTGGGGCCAGTGAATGGCACTGCTCTCTAGATGAAAGCATGTCTGCATGGAAATGGAAATGCCTTAATGAAGTATTGCTTCTGGCTATGTTTTTGCATCCTGCCAAGAGCCTGATTGCTGCTCCCAAGAAGATGTAAATTTGACCCTTGTTTCCTGAATATCTGATTAAGGTGGGTAGCTTATTGGTGTTTTGAATTGTCTTAAGCACAAGAGTGCTGTGCTTCTCGAGCAATAATTGAATGGGGTTTTTTTGGCACTAGAATGGTTAACAGATGACATTGCTACGATTCAGTATTTCAACTTTTGCCTTGGCTTGAGAGTTTAGCACTGGTTTTGTTGCTTTTCCAGTTGCCTGTTCTAATTCTGCTTGTGCAAAACACACACTCCCTCCAACTCTCCCAGTTGTTCAGCTGTTTAATAAACTGTTTTCACTTGTATTACATGTGTAATCTATGTTGGAAGTTGTAGATTTTATAGCTGTTACTTAGCTGGTATAAATATCACCACTTGGTCTTAATTACCAAATTTTGGTAATATAGCTCTAATGTTAATGATTAAGCTGTTTAAGATATGAAACAGCCAGTGTTTGTCAGCAGTTTGTCATTTGAAAAAACATTTGATGGACTATGGATGATTTGGAGAAATTGTCTTTGAAACCTAGAGTTTCCAACTGGATTGTGCTTTGAATCACAGCCAAGAGCAGACTGTCTTACAACTAAGACAACTAAGGATGCAGTTGCTCCCTTCAGCACTGGTTTGACAAGTGAATGGCTTGTGGTTGTTTCTTCAATGAGGTGCATATAATGGTTGGAAATGGAGCTAGTTCCATGTGAGCACTGCCTTGTTGTCCCTGACCATGATGGAAAGGTGTTAGAAGAATACAGGTTTGCCCTAACTACCTGCTGGGAAGTGGCACCTTTTCTGCTTTAGAGCAGGAGTTGTCAGGAAAAGGATTCTCTGTGTTGGAGATGATGTTTCTGCATTTCATGACCAAAGTGAAAAGGTGCAAACTGATGCTGATCCTGTTATATCTTTGACAAATAGTTTTCCTGCCTTCTTTCTGTCTGATTTTTTAGAAAAGGTTTTCTTCCTGCTGTTTTCTTCTGCACATTTATGCCACTCAATAAAGCTGCCCCTCCTCTTTTTATCCAACACTTTCCCTGTGCTTTGGATAACATTCTCCTATGACTAGCAGAACTTTTTCCCTACAGACTTGCAGCTGCTCTTTGCATTTATATGACAATGAGTCAGCAGACACAACTTCTTCTGGCCCTCCAGGACAGGAGAAAAGACCACCCTAGGATGCTGCTGTAGAACTGACAAAGGAAGAGAAGGATGTCCAATGAGCATGAGACCAAACGCATCCCTCCTGTTTCTAACAAAAAGTGTGTGTGAAGCCACCAAATTCTCATCCATCCCATTTCCAAAAAAGCTTTGGAATATGGTGGAAAGTGACCAGTCTATGTTCATTTGGTTGAGCAAGAGCAGAAAATTCATTGCCATCAATGAAGACCTCTTCAAACAGCACGTGCTGGGCATGGCAGGACCTCTGTGCACTTATGCAACTGAAAGCATAAGGAGTTTCATTTGACATCTCAGGATGTCAACGTGTAACAGGATTTCCAAAGATCGGCCTGAATTGCTGGCAGAAGAAGCAGAAGGTTCTCCTCACAGCAAGGTACAGCAGTTGCTGTGCACATCAACCAACTGATCTTCACATATGTCTTGCAATACATGAGATGAGGATGGTAGTGAGTGATCTAGTGTTAACTCCATTTCAGCTCTTTTTTCATCCATCCAAGTAGATGCAACTGTTCCACAAGCACTTAAAACATTTCATGTGGAGAGCTGCTGCTAGGATGAAGGTTTTGGCTCCAGTTCCACTTGAAGACATATAGGCATCTTCTTGCAGAAGTCCATCTCCACCAAACTAAAGCAACTAATGGCTAAGCATGTTCCCACATCTGCAGACCCCTTACATCTCCCCAGACAGCTGCTCCCCAGCTTCCCTGGAGCAGCAGGCAGGGAGAGCTTCTGTCTGCTGGTCTGATTTACAATACTGGTGTGATTATAAAGAGAAGAAGGAATTAGGAAAACTAGGCTTAGTACTTTTGTATGTTTTTATCATGAATATTTACATTACATGGTCATATGATTAAGAGCCTGATCCACAGCCCACTGGAGTTGGAGAACTACCCTCTATATCAGGTAGTGTGGGGAAAGCTCCTAGGAGATGTGAAGAGTTTTGTTCTGTTTTGTTTTAATTTTAAAAAAAGGAGTAATAAGATTCGGAAACTGTATTACTTAAAAGATACTTCTGTGTCTTGAGTAAAATGTTCTTTATGATTGTCAGAAGGTGGTGCCTAAATAAATTGTCTTGATTGCCTCTCAGGCATTTAGTGTTCTTTGACCTGCAAGAGATTAATAGATTGGAAGATGTTTTCTGAACTTCCTCTGAGCTAAGAAATCCTTTGGGCCTGCACATCTTGGAAGATTCATAGCATAATTTTTTTAAATGCATCTGGGACTTTAATTTATGTTTTTCTTTGTGTCTTTACTCTTTTGTAGGAGGGAAGGGGAGAAACATTTACAGAAAAAATAACATTTTTTTTCCCCTAGTAGTAATATCCATTTAATAATATTTCTGCTCTTATGGAATATTGCTCCTGTGCATGCTTCTCTGAGGGATTGCAATGCACTGACTCATCGATGAAGGATTTGAGCTTTTGAAATGTGTTTCTTATATTAATCCTACACAGATTTCTTTCTTTAACAATTCAGAATCATATTCTTTTTAATCACTAGGGCGCTACAGATAATCTTGAATTTAAAATAGAGACTTTTATTTAGGGTGTACCATAAGGATTTTTGTGGTTAAATTTGTAGAGCAAATCTTCATATGAATTATTCTTCTGAAACTATGTAATTTGCTATTTTGCTAGATGTAAAAACGAGAAACACCATAAAATATAGTAATTTTTATGATTTAGATTTTAATCTTGTTTCTTTCCATTTGTATTCAAGCCTCACCTTATGATACTTCATAATAATTGAATTGCAGCTATAAAAAGTGTGTTTTTCTCAGTATAATTCCTGTGCTTTTGTCATAACACATTATCTTTTTTTATAGTTAGGGTTTTCTTAAATTGCATTTTCTCTGTATTTCTTCTAAGAACAAATCTTGCCCTCCTCAGTAGTGCAGAGTAATCTTCCTGTGCCTTTCTGTGGCGTGAATTCCTAATTCAGTCTCTTCTTTGAGAAGGATGTCAAAAGCTTAGGCCTGGCTTAACTGATTCCAAGCCTATATCTAAGGAGAAAAAGTCTGCTTCTGATGTCAGTTGTATTGGGCTCTTTCAGCCCATTCAGCCATAAAATTAAAGGAAAGATGTGTTAAACTAAATGAACATACCATCAAGTCATAGTCTTCCTGTCAAGTAGTTATTTTTGCTAAGCAAATCTGAGGCTGTTGTTATGGGACAGTATCATTATTCTTATTTTAATAATGGATTGCTTGGACGTTGTATGAAAAATGTGGTAAAGAAAAACTAGAATTAATGAGGTAAAGTGAAAAATATAAATCTAGCTTGATTGTCGAGGGCAGATTTCTTTGCTAAAATTTAGGTAGTATATTGTTAGAGATTGCTGTAGTCTTGTGCTGATTTTGGACAGTTAAGATATGAGATATGATTTGTATGGGTTCGGAGCAATGCTTTCTTGAGTGGCAGGATTCCTGTGCAGGGTTCTGGTGAGACTGTGTCTGAGGATTTCAAGTGGTATCATCCAGCCCTGGTGCTGACTCTTCCATCAGTCTCCATACTTCTCGTTACTGTTCAATTTTTTCCCTGTTGCAGGATCCACAGCCATCAGAGTTACTCTTCTCAAAGCGTTGTTTTCTGTGATGCCCTTGCCCATCTTCCTTATTGATGCTTACATGAAAGTAGTTGATTAAACATATTTGGTAATATTGTAAACAGCAATATTACTGTAGCTATTAAATGTATTGAACACTGCTGTCAGTACTGAAGCCTAATTTAGACATGTTCATTAAAACAAGCAATAACACTTGAAAGATTTGCAGGACTCTGCAGAACTTGGTAATCAACAACATTACATATTAGCTTGTTCCTTTCTATTATCAAAAAAACAATACTTGAAGTTATGCAGTGAAACAAGAATTGATTGTCAATAAATTTATAGGTGAGGATGCTGTCAAAGTAAGTTAGCAGAGACAAACTCGCTTTTTAGAAGATGCTTATGCATTTCTTAATAGCAACCTCCCATCTATGATGCAGCTCTAGTAACAGTAAATGGTCTTTATGAAGATCTATATAATAGCATGACCATAGGGCAGAGACTTGATGGATTTAGCAGGCAAATTATTCTTGTATGTAAGACAACACTGAGATCATTCATTAGACTTAGAGGTGAATCTTGGATGATGTCGAGGATCCTCTCAGAGGTGCTGCCAAGGTTCTTTCTGTTCCATTAAGACTCCTTAGTTTGATCTTTGGCTGTGATTTAAGGATAGCTAAAGCGAATTTTAAACTTGGTGTGAGTATTGCTTCCTGTAATGGAAATTATTTGGTTGACATGATTATTGTCAACTAAGTCTAGTGCCCTTTCCTCTAGATACCATCCGGATTAAGGGTATCCAGAGGAAACATTGATGTATGAACCTTGTGCTGGCCATTTAGATGATTAATTACATTGTGTGTTAAGTAGTTTCCTCTCAGTCATTTAATTTAAAATGCTGGCCCCAAGCAGTTTCTTGTGTTCACATTGCTATGTGTGTACAATGAGGTGAGAACATGTCTTCTAGCTAATAAATGCAGAGCAGGAAACCCTACCTTTGTGCTTCTGTCCATGTACATTGTTCTCTTCATGAGGCGATCTCAATGGTCAGAGCCTCTCACTCTGTATGTCAAATCTCTTTTCTTTTTCATATGCATAACTTTACGTTTATCAACAGTCAATTTCATCTGTCATGTAACTCTTCAATCTCAGAAGACATCTGTGTGAAGGCAAAAACAATGCTGGAATGCATTGTCCTGTCCTTTACAGGGCTTGTTTGAGGGCCCTTTTTTCTTATGCAGTTTCACAAAGGTGATTTTTTAGAATCTTCCTTCTCCCTCAAGGCTCAAATGCTACCATTTTTTAGGAAACCATCTGTTCCATCCCTCCTGAGGCTTGCTCTCCAATTTCCTAATCTCAGCGTTAAAAAATTAGGTTTGGAAGGCTGAGCAGAAAATAAAACTAAATTAATAGATGTGTTTGAATGGTAGGTTTGTGCAGTTCCTCTTCTGCAATTAGAAAATTGTCTCAAATGCTGGTCATTCAAAGGTAATTATAAGTAAAAGGTTGAGTTCTCTGTTTTAATGAGTTCTGCCTGATGCTGAGAAGAAAATCTAGTCAGGTGTGGAGTATATTCAATAGTGCTAATTAAACTGTTCCTCCCACTTATTGTAAGTCAAATTAGTTTGATACAATTGAGAAGCTAATGTTTTACTAGGGCAGGTGTTCAAACCTTAACAAAATAGTTTCATGTCAGTTTAAATAAGAGGGTATTTTATCAAGCAAATACTCATCTCCACTAGTGCAATGGAGCTTTTATTAATTTTTTTAATATTGTAAGCAGGAGTCTTGAGTAGCTTCTGCAAATAAGATACTGTTTCATAAAAGTATGGTGATGCCAATTATAATCTTATGTGTGTGGTTTTTTTTACATGGAATTACTATATTTTTATTTTATAAGAAGAATGAAAAAATAAAGCATTATTGCCTTTCTCTCATAACTCAGCTGCTTAACTTGTTTTTATCTACTTACAGGAAAGTAATAAAAACTGTACTGTCAGAACTGCAGGAGATGTGTTATTGAAGCAAGAATCTGTGATTCTGTGAAGCAAGGATCACCTTGAAAGCTCCTTAGAGTGTTTAGGACCAGAAATTAAAATGGTAGCAGCCTTAGATTTTTTTTTTTGAGACAGTTAAACTGATTATTGTACCACTTACTGAATTTCACTGGTTTGATGGGACTATACAGCATGATTTTTTTTTTTTTATTGTTATGGAAATATTATCAGTGAGTGGAGCATTCATATCAATAACCTGGGCAAAACTTACCTTTACTTGGTTGCTACTTGGACCTGCCCAAGGACCTGCGTATTGGATTTAAGTAACATGTCATGGTTTAGGGGGTTGGACTCGATGATCTCCAGAGGTCCCTTCCAACCCCATGTGATTCTGTCATTCTGTTTCAGTTGGGATAGAGTTAACTTTCTTACTAGCAGCTGGTATAGTGCTATATTTTAGATCTGGGATGAAAACAGTGTTGGTAAAACACTGGTGAGTTTGGTTGCTGCTAAGCTCTCAAGGCCTTTTCTGATCAGTAAGACTAAATGGCTACAGCATCAGTACTAAGTAGCTCATTGGCTTTGTTAAAGATGAGTAGTTCAATTTTAGTGCGATGATTAAAAAAGAAAACTGTGTTGCTGATGGAGATAAGGTGGATTCTACCAGTTAATGTAGTTTACAAATAAATGTCCATCTTTCTGTTATTTGAAATCACTAACCAATAATAAGCAAAACCACTTAGGCATTTGGCATAATAGTGGCATAAGCAGTTATTAAATGATGTGCATGGTAAGATGCAGTCTTTTTAACAGATTGCCAGGGCAGGCATCATACCCAGGGGTTTCCTTCCTAGTCAGGAAGGAAAAGCCAAATTCAGTGGTATGAGTTTATGACTTGGCAGTGAGGATGCAACACTGTGCCATACTAGTATTGAAAAACATGAGCAGAACTCAGTATCTTGTTGCTTTCTCACAGATTTACATTAACTTTTTAAATTTGTAGTTTATTAATTCTTTAAGTTTTGGGGGGTTTTTGTGGTTTTGTTTGTTTGTGGGGTTTTTTTGGGGTTTTTTTGGGGTTTTTTTTGTTTGTTTTTTTTTGTGGCAGAGTATTTTCAGTGTCACTTAAAAGAAGTAAAAAATACTTGCAGGTAGTAAAATTTTATGAGGTCACTGTTAAACTTGGAAGACTTAAACAAAAAACTGTCATGTGCTCTTGTTTACAGCTCTTGCTGCTGGTGGTGTGTAAATTGTGGTGGCCCTGGGGGTACCACCAGCCTTGACTGTCCTTGCCCAGGACTGCCTCAGCAATGCCACAGCAGGGCTGGTCTCCAGCTTGCTACAGACCTGCCTTTCCCAGCTGTGTGCCCTGCCGAGCTGGACCCACATCCTGGCCCATCCTTGGCCTGTCCCGGTCCCCAGGGCTGGGGATTTGCCAGTGCCTTCCAGCTGCCTTGCTCCTGGTTAGGGTGGTGGGATGGGCCCTGGCTGATGGGTTGACACAGGTTGTCAGTAGGGTCCTTTAGGGATCTGTTCTTATTTTCCTCTAAAAGGAACCAATACCAACTTTTCTGAAAAAGCTGTCTTCACTCATGAAATGAAGGAAAATTTAAATATTTGGTATTAAACAGTAACTGGCCAGGTGTTTCACATAGGATCTTAACACATAATACTCTGGTGTGTACTTCTAAATGCATTTGTTCTGCATATGAATCATATCTATAATTTTTTGTGCAGGAAAATAGGGGACATTACTAAAAGTAATCAGGGACAAAGGACCAGTGTGACAAGGATACTGAGAGAAAAGTGGTAATGAGACACTAGGTTTTACTACCTGGGTTTTTGATTTAAGAAATTATGCAGTGTTCACTTCTATATTGACATCTTTATTTTTTTTCTGAGATGCTTTGGAGGAATAGCAAGAATGCATGGATGGCAGGAAATTGGATGCCTTCCCCCATCAGAACATACTAATTTCAAATAAATGGAGGAAAAAACCCACCCCTTTTCATAATTAGTAATCTGAAACTTCTTGTATGAGCAGGATATTTTTTTTTGTCCTTCAGATGGTGCTTCTTATGTGTATTTGTATTGTAGGCTTCCTGGACACCTCTTAGAAGTTTTGCAGTACTTAAAGACAGTATGTTTTGTGTCCTGTCTTCCACTGTATACAATACACATAGGGTAGATTGAGTATTTGTGACATTTGAGCTACTCTTTATTTCCTCACTAAACATTTTTTTGACCAGATGATGGTCTCAATTGTCTAGCCCGTTTTTGCCTTTCTCTTCAGAACTTTTTGAGCTTTTTGCCAGAAGCTCAAAAGACGATCTTCTGTCTAAGAGTATCTCGAGGACTCTGCTGCTGATTACATTTCGGTTTTGCTTTACAGCCACTTTCACTGCCTGAGCTCCATATGAGCTATTTATGTTGTTAAGTCCTGTGCTGGGAAAGGGATGAAATATAAACCCAGGAGAACTTGCTGAAAAAGGTAAAGGTATTGTGTCCGGATCTTAGATCTCCCTCTTGACTCCTTCATGTTCTTTGATGGGGTCTCATGTTTTGCAGTGCTAACTACAGTTTTTGTACCCAATAACCTTTCCTTAAATAACTCAGTCATCACATTGTCTTTTTTTTGCACTCATCTAGCTAATACTGAGATGTTTCAACCTCTGGTAGTAATGATGAAGTCAGAAAGCCTGCACAGCCTGGCCTATTGATTTTGAAAGTGCTTATGATAGGATATCTTCATTGAGTTGTCCTTGAATGACAAACTCTCCACACTCATCTCAGCTAGGTTGACACATGCAAACAGGTAACGGAAGGATTTTTCTCATTGGAAACCTCAGCTGGGCCTATTAATTTGCAGTGTTCAGTGATATGTTCCTCACAGAACAACTCTTCTTGTTGTGTGCCCATGTGCACAAATGGGTTCAGGGATGCACCTGAGCTCTACTCATCTTGAGACAGAGGTTTTCTTTTCTTCTCATCCTGCCATGGGACTTGGCCCATCTGGCACAGTGTGCCTGATTTTGACTTCTGGAAATAAAACAAAACAGAACAATCCCTGCCAGTGCCCAAATCTTCTTAAGCAGCTTCAGAATAAGCATTTCTACCTATACTAGGCTCCTGAAGAAGGATGAGCTGTTTCTCAGAATCACAATGTCCCTGCAGTTCCTATTGATTTCAGCAGTATTTGTGGGTGCTCAGCAGTTCTGGTCTGATTGCTGACTGAACATGCACAGGCCCTGTCACACTCAGCTGCATGGCAAGACA
>JAOXNG010000012.1:83410438-83422237 GCA_028566535.1 Scolopax minor
CAAACTTGAGTATAAGAAGTTCCACCTAAACATGAGGAGGAACTTCTTTACTGTGAAAGTGGTAAAGCATTGGAACAGGCTGCCCAGAGAGGTGGTGGAGTGTCCTTCTCTGGAGACATTCAAAACCCACCTGGACAAGTTCCTGCAACCTACTCTAGGTAGACCCACTCTGGCAGGGGTGTTGGACTAGATGATCTCCAGAGGTCCCTTCCAACCCCATGTGATTCTGTGAATTCTGTGATCCTGTTATTCTTCAAGCTCATGTGAAACAGCTTCACATTTTTAGTTTATGAATATATTGTAGAAATTGTTACCCACTGTGTGGAGCAAATTCACATATTTCAGTTACCAGTTCATGCTCATCACAAAATGAAGAGGAAGAAAAGTAATCCTAAAAAGCATTTCATGCTGATTAAGACTTGGAGGAACTCTAGGCATAATTCAGAGCACCCCAAAGGCTGCTCCAGCTCGTGTTGGTTATACCAGCTGCACTGTCTGTCTGGAAGGATTTTTCTCAGGTCTGCTCCACATCATCCAGCTGCTGGCATAGTCTGTTTCCTGAATGTGATTCGGAAATAGGAAGAGGATCAAAAAGCAGATGTCACTGAGCTGGTCTTTTGCTGGTCTTCTGCCACTGGACAAGTTTTTCTGTGCCAGTAAAAATCCTCTGCTCCATCCTCAAGCCTGTTTTTTGGCTACTTTGTATGGCCAAGGCAGCATGGAGCACCCAAGCCAGGATATAGGCACTTCCACAGAGACTTCAGTGGACGTGCTCCAAACTCCCAGGTGCAGCTGAAGGTGCAGAGAAGCCCATGGCAGGCAACATAGGTGGTTTGTAATGAATGAGGCAGAGTTGTGAAGTAAATTCATCAGGGATAGTGTGCCAAGCCCCAAAAGAGGCAGAGGTCTAATATCCATTGAAGAGTGAAGATAAAAATAAATGTTGAACACCTGCTCTCCTCACTTTGCACTAGACAAGGACATTTTTAAGACTAAATATTCTTTAGAATAATCCAACGTGCAGAAGCCTTTGGATTATCCACTGCTTCTGTAACATACTTCAGAATAGCTACCCTGAGTTGTATCAAGGACTGTCCGCAATCCTTTCCCTAAGAAAATTGTTAGGAAACCCACTCTATATTTCAAAACCTGAACAAAGTACTTTAACAAACTTCACAGTGGAGCAGGAGCAAGCTGCTGGGTGAGTGGTGACAAGGTGTTTCATAACCGAGGATCTGCAAACCCTTGCTGACAGCAAGATCAGCACAGTGGGACCAGTGTTCAAGGAAAGATATTTTAAGTCTGGCAGAAATGTTACGGCTCTTCTACAACCCCAATCATCACGGAATCAGTTAAGGCAACTTTTATTTCTGAAGGGCAGCATCTGGCCTACTTGGCACACTTAAAAAATTTAAATGTGTATTTTTCAGAGCAAAAAGCATAATAAAAGTATGTAACTCAAACTAGCAGAAGGCTAAACTTTGGATGACATTTTGTAGTTAATAACAATTTAACATAGCATAAAGTCCACTTCTGCTGTGCTTCAGCCTGATGCAACCTAGAAAAGCATCACACAGATTAGAATAGGAATGCTAAAAGATCTTTTAAAAGCAGTGGTACTACTGGGTAGCTGCTATGATGTTGTTAGTGACTGGTTTTAGCATTTGATATTTATTGTATGGACAAGATTCTGAAATGGCAAGGAAATGTGAGGGGTAACATTTTGGCCATGGCACTGCAAAATTTATACCGTTGTTTTGTCCCCAAAACAAGAAAATAAAGAGGCTGTACAACTTCAGTAGACTTGCACTAAATTCACTGCAATTAGTAGGAGTTTGACTCGTGTCCCCACTCACACGAAAAAGGCCTCCCTGGAGCTGAACCTGGCCCTGCCTTGTGCAGGACTGGCTCCTATTTCATTTGTCCCTTATGTCTCCTCCTGGGCCTGCATTTGGTGGCACTTATACTTTCCTTTCGTTTCATGAACTATCCAAGCATGTCTGGGAGAGCTAAGCTGTGCCCGAGCAATGCGTCCAAGTGCCAGCTGCCTTTGTCATCAAGTACCATGATACTGCTCCACCCAGTATGTGGTGGAAAAATCTGGGTAGACCCCTGATTTTTTCCTGCGAAAGGCCAGACACCAGGATGTGTATGCATGCAGGAGGAAAGCCAGATTGGCTAATTCCTCATTTGTGTCAATGTATTTAAGCTTCTTCCTAACAATGTTTTGACCTGGGTAGAGAAGAGGAGCCATATGGCATCTTCCGCCCCTGACAACAACTGCTGTTAGTGCAATCAGTGCATTACCTAGGTGATTTGTTTAGATTCAGCTGTGTCACTAACTTGTGGCAAACTAAATTATAATTACGTTGCGTATTAGGCAGGGTCCTAAGTGTAAGCCAGTTTGAATTTCACATGCACTTTGCAATTGTATTTTTTGCTATAATGCTGTTTACAGATGAACTGTCATGACCAACTGCTGCTTAGGGCCGTGGGCTTTACCACCTCCTAATCCAAGCCCAATGTGAGTTTGTGTAATGTGGCACCTCCAAGAAATCAGATGACTATAGCACCAGCCATAGACCCATGCCATTATAACAAATTTTTTGTTATGATAGTTTTTTTTGTTTTATAAAAAAAAGAAATAATGCATAATCATCGGCCTCAGCACCTAATCTTGCTAAAGTCAGTCTTCAGATCCCAACTTTTTAAATTAACATTTTACATTTGTGTTTCAGTTATACTGTAAGTTATTTAAAACAGGGACAATGCCCTCCCTTATTTTTGTACAAGATACAGCGAAGCACCAAGCTTAACTGAGGGCTTTGAGAGTCAGAATAAGCCATCATTTGTTTTAGTCATTTGCTGTTCTAGGAGGTAAACAGTCTCCTAGGAGGTCAGGAAACAGCTCTGGGTGGTTGTGGATATGTGGATAACCATTTCAGAACTCTGGTCTGCTGAATTTTGGCACAAACGACAGTGTGACACTCCACTGCATCTCACTGCAGAATGGATGTATAAAGTGTTTCAATGTTTTGTGCTTTTACAGTACAATGAGTAAAAATCATAATCAAACAGCTGTTTGGAGAAAGAATAATTGAAATTTATGATTCTAGTCAGCACCATAGCCATCAAAATGAAAATGACAATAAGTAAACTGTTCAAAGAAAACATTCATATATACCATGTACATTATATTCACATTCAAATGACAGATGTGACAGGTTGTAGTGCAGGGAAAAAATCAGTTCAGATATTTCATATTTTTACTGACTCATAAAGTGGCACTTTCAGAGAACTTTATATAAGGACTACATTTTTCAGAATTGTCTGTAACCAGGTGTCATTTCCCAGGGTGAGAATGGTGTTTCAAGACCTTTCATGGATTCGGTTCCATTCACCTCTTCCATACTTTTCTTGTGTTGACTAATGCAACACGATACCTGCTTGGCCAAAAAAGGTCAGATTTATTTAAAGTAATCACTGATGTGATAAATTCACACAAGCCAGTATCTTTATTGTGCTGCTGTTTATATTTTTTTTTTAATTTGAAATACAGCATTTAGCATATTTGAAGTCAAGCTCTGATGAAGTTCATGAATAACTTAAGTAAGTTATGAGAGTAAATGGCCTTTTAGAAGCATGGACTGAGATGCAATGACTACCAGAACACGGCTTTCATCAATTAGTGTTTGTAGGTTAATGAGCAGCCTGAATAAATTCTCTGCTACTCTCAGAGCTTTTTTTTTTTTTTCTGCTGATGTTTACCTTTCATAATATTAATAGAACAGTAATTCTGAGCTGTAATCGGGGCTTCTTGATCTTAGGTGCCTTCTATTACTTGAAAATTTAACATTGGCTTAGCTTTGGTATGTGAAGAAATTTTTGGAGGGTCTGATGTTTGTAAAGGACAAAAAACCAGTCTCTAAACCTGTACAGGAAATTTGCTGACGTCAAATAAATTCTGTAAGTATGTCCTTTGAAATTTTTTTCTGAGATCAAATTTCCATTTATGGTTTCACAGAGGCCAAGGATGTAGGCAAAAGAGATATAAGGGTAATTTGAAATATTATTTTTCTTTTTCAGGAGAGTTTGTTTGTTTGTTTTTCTTTTTAAAGACCTTTTATTTCCTAATACTCAGGTTTTACTATTTCTTTTTTTTTTTTTTTAATATCTTAAGAGAAAAGCAGACTTTATTTATAATTCACAATGGCATTGAATTGTAATTATATGATATTTATTCTTAACAAGTGGACATTCTGGAGGGAAGCAATTTTCATAGTAACACTTCCAGCAGACATTTATGCACTCTTGTCTCAGCTTCAGTGTCCTAAAAGCAAATCAATATGTTTCTGCCCAACTGGCAGTTTATAACAGCTATCAGTTTATGTTGTGTAAGCTGCAAAACATATTTTCTAAAACAAGAAAAAAAGCAATGTGAGACACCAAATTCTATAAAAAAAATAAATGTGCAATTAGGTTACTGATTTAATGCTACTACTCTAGTGTGCAATTACATGACCAAATTGAGTTACAGGACTCAAATTTGTTGTCAGTAGGCACCTTTTTCAAAACTACTGATTTTTCTTTCTTTTTTTTTTTTTTTAACAGATATATACTTTTTTAAAGGGCCAAAATATCTAGAAGAATTTTTGTTATCCAAAAGTTCTCTTTCTTATGATATCTTAAGTGCATATTCAGCATTTCTGAGAGATTCAGAGGGAATAATATAATACCAGACAATATAATACTGAGTTCTTCTAGGCAGTGTAAGAAATAGCAGTCTCAGTCAAACTCTTAAGACAATTTATCACAAGGGTACTGATTGACAGCAGTGACAGCAGTAGTTCCTGAAGCAATCTCTTTTGGATTTGGAAGTCAATTCTTTCTGGGCCATCTGGAAACAAACCTGAGCAATATGTCACCTTTATGAGCCCAGATATTGCCTGGGCCCTGAGATGTCTGGATTTGCCACATGACTGTTGACAGCCAACTGTTAAATAGACACACAGGCAAAACTTCCTACTTAATCCGTGCCTGTCAGCACTCTTTTTTTTTTTAAACTTTTGTTTTTGAGTGGTTCTTGCTAAGATCTGCCAACTTCATGCTAGCACTCCCATGAGTGCTAGAGATTCATTTGTCATCCCTGTAAAACAATGATAATATGAAGTTATAGGTTATGGGCTGAGTAATGAAAATGACAGCCAGCTGACCTGTTAATATGAGGGTGCTTCTCCCAGCTAATCAAAACTGGCATAGATGTCTTAAATGGCCCATTTTTCTCCACCTCTTTTGTTCTCCGGTCACAGAAAATTTCAGGTATAAGGGTTATCAGAGATACAGAAGTTTACTTTGGAAAGTTAGATTCCCTTTTGACATCTTTTCCTTAACTGGGTTCCTTATGCCCAGATTTTCATCAGACCTATGGTACAAATTTGGAGTAAACGTGGCATAACTTCACCAAATTGGCAGAGCTACTGCCAATAAGCAGACTATTTGTTTGGTTTGAATTTGTTCCTCCTCTGCCTCCATCCCTTGTGGCTCTTTAGAGAGAAAAGGTGACTTTTGCTGTTTTTTTTTTTTTTTTTAAAAAGCAGATTGTGATTGGGAGGGTTTTATCCACAGAGATATAGCTGATAAACATGCCTTGTCAAAAGCAATACATTTATGAAGCATCCAGCTTTAGAGCATTCATACTTACAATCTACCCCTCAAACTGGCTTTGAACACAGTGTGTACTCCTTTGCCAGTTGGGTAGTGATTTATGAGCATTGTTATGCTGTGCATACAGCCTGCTGTCTTGAAGTTGTTCTGAGAATTGTGCTGATGACCTACATTGGAAGGGAACATTTAATTCCAGATTTTTAAATGACGTGTGCAATTTATAAAATTTCTGAATAAAATTACATTCTGGATCAATGTGAGCAAGGAGATCAGTAAAGCTCCCATTTATCTCTTCCAACACTTAAAAAAAAAAAAGTGAGAATTAAAGGTTCAAAAGCCTGAGATTTATTCTTTTTCGTGCCAACTGAAGGCTGTCTTCATGTTCAGTGTACAAAAGGCCATTTGGTTGTTACTGAAATTGCTGACTAAAATACCCAGAGCTGACACATTTGTCAGAAGACTGACAAGCATCTCATTCAATAAAGGTTTCCAGCCTTTTGTTTGACATTTTGGTGGTTGCTTATTATTGTGGTGGGGATTGTTAGTGAATTATTTTCATCCTGTAGCTCATGCAGATATAACTTATTTTATTGCTCTGCCACCCCTAAAACCTAAAGCAACAGTTTCTTCCTTTCCACATGCTCTTTGGATGAACTTTTTTTTTAGCAATAACATTGCTCTGAAAGAAAATACTTTTTAAAATCTGCAACCTCTCAACACTGCAGAACACCACCATCACTGCAGGCAGCTGAGAGCTAAATCTGTTCGTCATTTCCCAGCATTTCATTTTTTTAATACCTTCATGTGACAGGACAAGTAAGTACTTCATAATTCCTACAGGATGCCCATGACAATTAAAAAGAAGTGTAAACCTCATGCAAATATTTTTGCTGTGGTAGGAAGCTAATCTTTGAGGTCCAACTGGTATGCATAAATTTTAATATACTAGCTAAGTAAACATTTGTAAAGTGATCTAATCCTTGATACAATACAGTAAGTATGCTGGGGATTATAAAGGGCTATCTTTGTTGTCCCTTATAAAAGATCAGGTATGGATGAAGAGTATTATTACTAAGTATTCTGACCTATGTTAAATTAAGTCAGAAGTTATAGAACTGGCTTCCTAGGTTCTTGTAATGCATTAAGTGATCTGTACTTTAGTTGTTGGCAATCCTTTACTGTATGAAGCATGCAGGAGAGGTAGCAGGGAGAGCATAAGAAGCATCTATCTCCAATTGTGTATCATGATATATGAACAATCTCAATAGTAGAAACCACTGCTCTGCCTCTGCATGATAGTGTGACCCAAGTTTTGACTTTGAACTACAGCCTTCCTTGATTTATGCTTAAGCTGCGTATTTCTGTCTCAGTGGAGATGAAAGAGATAACCTTTCATGAGTACATCACATACAATGATCATATTTAGTTTTCTGAGCCATGTGCTAGGAGACTGTCTTTTGGAGAGTGAGATTATACTTTCTAATAGACTAATAGGACATTGGACAAGAATCATCCTGATCCTCCTTGCCCATAAAAGAAACCATTCTGAAACTGAACATGTTCCATGCTCTGCTTCCCATGACCACAAAGACTAATAAGGGAACAGAAGGATGGTCATATTCCTGTATATTCAGCTGCTGCTACCTCTCCTCACGATCACAACCACTTCTGAGAGAAAAAAACAGAGTCTAAATTTATAGACTGCAGGTGTCTGGAGGCTTTGGGTAAGAATGTAAATTTTTGTGTTCTTTTAGATTGCCCAGGCAACTACCATGACCATCTTCTTACAGTGAATAAAAGACCCATGGTGGCATCTGCTCCTGTGTTCTGGGCAACACGTCATATCAATTTGGTCCTAGCTCAAATCAGCTTTCATAGTTAAATGCAACACTGAGTTACCTCTAGCAAACACAATACATCCTAGCTATATTTATTTAATTGCACAAGGGATATGCATACTTAGGTTGAAGATTTACTCTTTAGAATCAACATGTTTAAGGTGAGGATTTATGGTGTCCTTTGTTATTTTAAAAAGGCACTCTGATGTTGCAGTGTGCCTTTGTCTCCAGATGCATGCCTGCTTTTGCATTTCATCTGTTTGCAAAACCCCTAGTTTCCAGTGCCAGCTTCGCCTCAGGTTCCATGTTGAGGAATGCAGATGTAAGAGATTTCCTCACTCAAGGCCTATTCTGGCAGTGCATTCTCACTTGTTAGCTCTTGTTAGATTGTCAACATCACTGACAGCCTACCAGAGAGCCCTTGCCCATCTCTTCCTTTAATTCTTTACAGTATTCACTGTGGACATGCCTTAGTCGGATGATCCTTCCATTACTACCCAAATGAAGGACACCAAGACCCTGTTAACTGAGCCTGGATTTCTTTTGAAGTAACCTTTCTGTGGAAATGGGTGTGGGCAGTGACTGGAAGAAAGATGCAGGGTATGTCCTAGTAACTGCAGTTTGCACATAAATAGAAAGCAAATGTTTTGAAGAATTCTAGTTACTGATAAATAACTTAACAAACTTGGACAGTGTAAAGCAATTTGAACAACATATTTTGTCTATACATTGACAGAGTAGGTAAAAAATCCTAGGGCTACAGCTTCTGGATGCTGCTCAGGAGAGATGTTATGCATTTCTGTGCTTTGCTTGAATACATTCAGTCACAACCACGGGAATGGGGAGAAGGCAGATATATACCTCTGACACTTTCAAATGCAGCAATTCCAATTTCTTGAGTTACAGGGTTCTTTTTTATTTTTAAGAGTGAGAGCGGTACTTGTCCTCCTTTCAGTCTCCATTCCTGACTGGCAGTTGCTGTACTGCTGTTCTCTCCCTGGATGGGTGTCTGGGCTGCTCTCTGCATTTCTTCAATTGCCCCAGAAACAGGACAGGTCTGCTGAGGCAGTGTGATTTAGAAAATCAAAGTTCCACTAATAGTAACCAGAAAGTTTACTGGTTTAAACCAGTTTAAAAGAGTTTGAAAGAAAGACTGAACATTTCTAAGTTGTTGCAAGTTTAATTAATAACATACTTTGTACATCATAAAACTGTATTATAAATGTTAAATGAATATGTCTTATTTTGCTATAATTTGCAAAGGTATCTGGTTTCCAGGGCTCTATAACATGTCTGTTATTCCTAGTCAGCATCATGCAGTATCAAAATGTCTTACAATTTTTATAATTACATATAGACATTTAGAAAAATGTCTAGTGGCTATCATTTGTGGTAGAGTTAAAACTCTTATATTGTATTGC
The DNA here is from genome assembly GCA_028566535.1 of Scolopax minor. Classification (NCBI taxonomy): domain Eukaryota; kingdom Metazoa; phylum Chordata; class Aves; order Charadriiformes; family Scolopacidae; genus Scolopax; species Scolopax minor. The sequence goes on from JAOXNG010000012.1 coordinate 83,419,362, forward strand.
CGCTCTACTTTAGTCATCCTGTAGCTGACCAGACTACAGAATTAAAGTTGGAGCAAGGACTCTTTTTGAATTAAATCAAATGGTGACCTTTCAGTTTACTTGAATCAGAGAGGGACGAAACTTTGTGTATGTTTTAAACTATGAGTGTGCGGGGAAACTTGCATTGTTGGGAAGGTGTCAGAGGGCACTCTGTTACCCACTCAGTTTCCCCAGAAGCTGTACCAGGTCCCCAGAAACCAGGAAACGGTGGGAGAAAATGAAGATTTGAATAAAACCAGTGTCTTCAATATGAAACATTCCTGCTTCAGGAAATGTTGTCAGGTATATATAGGCTTTTCTGATTTTGAACATACCATAGACTGGTTGCTGTCTAGAGTCCCCTTAAGACAGCACCGATATGGGTAGGTGTAGTTAACCTAGAGCTTGTTGAGACTGTTACATGAGAGAGGATCTGTAGGAAGGGCTATTTATGTGAAACTCCAACTGAAGTTGCTACAGTGGTCTTGCTTCATGATGGATTTCATTTTATACACTCAGTCCTTGAGGGCTTGTTTAGCTTTGTCTACTACACTCTACTGTTGTTATAGACACAGCTCACTTTTGCTTTTAACATGTCTGGATGAAAATCTATTAAAAAAAACTTGAAGCAGACACTTCTTATATTTGTGCCCATCTGTTTGGCTGAACTGATGCCCTTTAAGAAGTGTGACCTCACCATGTGTTTCAGGCAGACATAATTATTAGCCAAAACTGACTTCAGAGAAGTCTGGAACACACAAGCAACAGAAGCTTCCACAAGAACCTTCTGAGTGAAAGCAGTACCAGTGGGGGGTCATGACACAAGAAATTGCATCTCTCAGTGGAGTGTGACTGTGCCAAATATACTGTCTTTTTGATGTGTCCTTTCTATGGTCTTAACTCTGAGCTTAGGACAGAGACCATGATAAGTACAAGATATAGAGAACGTTGCTGGCCTCCTTTGTAGACCCTGGAAATTTTGCTTATCACCATTCGTGTTCTTTGAGTTTGGCTGTATGTTCTGTCTTACTGGAAGGAAAACAGCTTCACTTTCTTCTTGCTAGTCCTTAGTAGGAAGAGAGTTGCTTTTTTCTTGGAAATGGCTAACATCAAACATCTAAACCTGAAACCATTTTCTTCATCCATCACCTCCGAGGTGGGGGTTATGTGTCTGTTGAAGATAACAATAATAATAAACATATAACGCTTGGAAGGGAGCAATGTACATATAATGTGATTCAAATGGTGTTGACATTCAGCATTAGTGTGTAGTTTCAGTACTGGATTTCCTGAGTTCTAGAAATGTGTATGGCATGCCTATGCAGGAAAACTTGCAGAACTAAGTCCTTTAACATTATGAGAATCTCAAGACATGAGACAGATAAAATTGTACATTTCCAGACAATGTTAATGAAAATGTTAAATAATTCACAGAAATCATTGCATAGAAAATACTTAGAATAGGTTTGGTGAAATTTATTTTCACTTTTATAATATACCCAATCTCATTTTTGAAAATTGTAATTTAAAATGTATAATTCAGTAATGCTTATGGGAGTTATTACCCTGAATTAATACTTTGGCATTTTAGAATGTTCTGTGTAAAACTTTAATGCCTTTGTTTTTATTAAAGTCATTTTGGAAAAAAAAAATATTGTCCTGCTCTTTGAGAGATCTTCATATCTTCTCTCTTTATCTAAGTGAAAGAAATAAATGAGTATGATGCAAAATGCTGAGATATTTTACCTTTTCTTGTGGAAAAGTAAATTATTATTTAAACTGTTGTATGTCAATGCCCTAGCCGTTTGAAAAGTATCATTATTTTGAAAAGTCTTAGTACTTTCATCATAGTGGTTACTGCATGGCGCTGGGGTGGTGAGGGGTGACTACCCATATGAACTGCGTTTATTACTGTGAATTTAATTTCTACTTGACAGGTCTCGGAACTTAACTCCCATTTGACCTAATGTAAGTAAGGAGCCACTCTACTGACAATGGTATGAAAATGTCTTCAGTTTAATTGCTGAAATGCTTTTACACTGATTTGCAGGCTAGCTAGCGAGAATGGAGACTTGGAGTGCTTTCTGTCCATTAGAATATCATACTCTGACAGCACTCTTCGTTTAGTGGCTGTGATTGCATCACCTTCCCAAACTGATCAAAGCAAATAGGCAGGTGGGCAGCAGGAAAGTAATTTATAAAAGAACACAGAGCATGGACCTTCCCAACTTTGTTAACATAGCATGTGTGATCCCTATGGGAAGCTGAATAAGGCCTGGAGACAAAGGGAATGCAAACATCTAGACTTTTCTTATGCCGTGTGACTAATACAATGCTGTATCAATGTCAAAAATGCTTGGCCTGCTTTCAGAACATGTCAGCCTAGCAAGTGTGTAAGCAGTAAGAACAGAGGTCTAAATCCAGGCAGCCAGTAAAGGGTACCATCCCACTTGCTGCACTTGCATTTCCAATTTAGGATCCCAATTCTAGGATCAAAATGACTAAAGCGTAAGTAGTTTTGTGTCACTAAAGATGTATTTCCAAACCTAGGTGGTGACTCTGTAACCTCTCAGCCTCTTCAGGATCTACAGAAGATTGTAAGATTTGGAGTATGACCTGTGCTGCCCCACCTCCTGTTGTTTCAGGCTGCTAGGCTGAGGCAAAGATTACTGTACCTGGGGGAGGCCCATTCTTCCTTGCGTTTGTGCTACTGCCAAGAGCGAGCTTGATCCAGCTGTTCTACCAACACTGGCTGGACCTGCTCCTGGTCTGTCTTCCACACCGTAAGGATAGATCTAAAACGAGGATCAGCACTGGTAAGATTAAAACAATATCCTATCAAGTTAGAAGCTCAGATT
>JAOXNG010000012.1:83436136-83452283 GCA_028566535.1 Scolopax minor
AGGAAAACTTTACCCTAAGGGAAATAATTGTTGGGTTTTTTCTTCTGGTTTTGTGTGTGTGTTGTGTTTAGTTGCTTTCTGTTGTTTTTCTTCCTAGGGGGTATAACTGGTTATGAAATGTGAGCAGCGTCTTGCCCTAGGCTGATGTTTAGGTTTGAGAATACGATTATCATGTGTTCCCTGAGCAGCAGGGCTTCTGCGCGACAGTAGCTGACAGCCTAGTAGTAAATACCAGCTTCCTTGTAAGGGCAAAACTTGTTGTGGAAAAGACACTAAGGACATGGTAATTCAGGGTGTATGACTTGTCTGACTAACACAAATTTAGTTTAATTTTTACAAAAATACATTTGGATATGTAAATGAAAGCTGTCTGGAGCCAACTCTAAAGTGCTTTCTGGATGTTCTGCATGGTTTACTGCAGTGATTACTGAGCGTTCCCACAGAAGGGTAGCAATTACCACTGCAACCCTTACATTAGATGACACATACACAAATAGAGAAATACTGAAAGAGAAAAATAAACCTAGTCTGAACAATACTCGCAGATTATAACTTCTATGAGCAAGGCATAATGAAGGCATCAGTGAAAATGAAGTGCCAGACCTTTAACCTAAAGGATTTCCAGTGTCTGCTTGATGAGCAGAGGACAATTGTGGAAGACAAATGTCTAGAAGTTTGGGATGCAAAAGCAAAACGCTCTGCACCTGAGCAATGTTAGACTGTGGGTACTGACTCCCCTGTGCAGCCCATGTGCTTTCCCCTGGCTGTACTTCTCTTGCAGGAGCATGTTTCTGATCAGATTTATAGCTGAAAAATGACAGGATAGATAGTAATCGGAGCTGCAGGAAACAGCCCATCACCTGCACCTGGGCACTTACCTACAGTTCTTAACCTTAATTCAAGAAGATGGAGAAGGAAGAAAACAGTGGGCATAAGGGTGTTTTAGACTCTTGTTCTGAAGCAGGCTAGCTAGATATGAAAGGATCAACTACTCTGTGTATGCTAGGAGCATTCCAAGGAGGGCTGCTGAAAGCTCTGAGCAGAAGTTCAGAGGAAGATTGTTTGATCTGAGTAGGCTACATAGATATACTGGGTAAAAAAGAGGTTTCCTTCCTGGAAAAGTGCCAAAGATGAGTTTATTGTCCTGTCTTATGTATTAGCCATGCCTTTGTTCAATGTGCTGAATAACATGTTTTATTCTTCTTAGTTATTATTTGACTTCTTCACAGATATATATTTGAAGATCATTGTTGTGTTTTTTTCAGACTTTTGTATATACTTTGGGGAAGTAACTATCTTCTTGTGGTGCTAGGGACAGGAAGACACAGGGGAAAAAGATGGGTGTTTCCAATTATTCCCCATAAAATGAAATTAAGTTTTGATTTCTGCTGAAGTTAACACATTGCTTTAACTGTTTATAAGCATAATATCATGAAAACAGACATGAAAAATGCAAATCAAACAACAAATTTTATTTTTAAATTTCCTCATGTTTTTTTACAAAAAAACCCCCAGAATTTGACAACTGAATTTGAGCTTGAGGTGTCATTTCTGGCTTTCTTTACAGTTTTTTCGTGATGTTTCTAGAAATCTGGGGGAAATAAGTAACAGTAGGAGTAAACAGTAGGAGTAAATTAGATTGGAATAGTCTTTCTTCAGATTTAACATGCTCTTAGAAATTACATAAAATTGAGGTGCTATTACTCTTTGACAGTAGGAGACTGGCTGGAGATTTAAGCAGTAAATCTCTTTATGGTTTTCTTCAGAGAAAAATCTAATTCTGAACTATTTACAATGACTAACTTATTTTTCTCAATATTTTCTCAATTATCAATTTCTCAAAATTTTCCTTTAAATACTCTCATGTTAGACAGGGAAGGCTTTGGGACATCTCACCTGTGTTTAGCCTTTTTGTGGAAGATAAAAAAAGCTAACCAAGTGAGCCAACTAAAATGAAGAAATGAAAGGAAGGTATGGCCCGTTAAGCAACTGGCAATGTAAGTGTTACCAATTCATCCAAGGAGTGCACTCATATGGCTGAGGGGTCTTGCTCACATTCACTGAGTAAACAAAGGTAGCTGCTGTGCATATAAAGGCACTGTTGCATCTAGTTTGCCATCCTGAAACGTGCAACTCCCTCTGCAGATTTGGTAAGATGCATGTGGATAACATCAATAGGTTCAGTTTATGGTCTGATGTCTTCACACAAACCACACCTTCATCAGTGGTGTATGTTGACAGCACACTGCACTGTGAACCAGAGCAACCAAGTCATGTTGTCATGTGATAATGTCCACATCATCCTTTTGTGGACAGTTAGCAGTGGTGATAAATTAAACTATTCCTGCTGGACTTGTCAAATCTCATCTGTCAGAACTCCAATTCATGAATCTAAAAGATTTTTTCTTTTTTTTTTTTTTTTTTTTAAAAAAAAGCATGTGTGTATTCAAACTTTGCAAATTTCTATATGTTCTTGTCTGTTTGTGCACATAACACTGAACATATTTCAATTACAATATCATGTTCTCTGATAGCCAAGTTGGGCATGAAAAAAATCTGTTCATACTAATTAAAAAATGTTTTAAACAGAGTTTGTTATTACAAATGGGTTTATATGAGATAACATATATAGGAAAAAGCAGAGGACTTGACTTACTGACCTGAAAATGCTTCTGAGGGTGGTTTGAAGAGTCAATGCCACCTTGTATAATCACTTCTCCCATTTCATTTATCTGGTTCAGTTACTTGCATACACGTATATCTTTGGATCATTCAAGCTTTTTTCCCCTTCAAATGTCACTTGGTAAGAATTAACATAATACACAGTTTTTACTTTTGTTTTTTAAGAATTGTTTACCAATTTTAATATTCCTGAGATGACCTATTTCACTATGCTATCCCAAACCTTACTTTTGCCCATGTGTAGCCCAGTTTTCCTTTCTTATCTCAAAACTTTCTTCAGCAGCTCTTTTTCATTTTCTATTGAAAAATGCAGTCAAACACTAGATAGTTCCCAGATGGCGCTTTTTTTTTTTTCCAACAGAAACATAAACCATAGCTGCTGGAGCTCTAGAAAGGTTGCATCAAGAAACTCGTATTTGCAGTACAGAGACAGATAAATTTGAAGAGGCAGCCAATTTGAAGTGGCCAGGGCTTCCTAGCATCCTCAGCCTGGATGCAGCTGGAGCAGCTACTTGCTTTAAGTTTCTATAGGAAGTAGCCCTCCCCCTGCTCCTTCAGTGATAAGCAGCAGCTTGGACCTTTCATGAGAAATGTAAGCCAAACTCTCAGCTGAACTGAAAAAGCATCTGGGGTAGTTTGTGGTGGCAGAGTAGACCTCCCATCCTCTTTCTCTCTGGCCTCAATGGAGCCTGAGCAGCTGTTTCCCTTCATGTCCTGCTGACACATGCAAGCTGGGGCTGCAGAGCACTGCCAGGGAGCACTTCGACAGGAAATGGGAATCTGTGCAACAGGCAGGGAGAGAAGGTGTGAGGCAAAGACAAGAGGGAGGCAGGAGAAACAAAATTTAAGTACTATGTTAAATAGTCCTTTCGAGAAGGTAGTAATTTTGGTGGTTTCTCTGCTCTGAAAACATTTATATCAACAAATTGTTTTGTAGTTTATTTCAATATACAAACCAAATTAAATGACTGGCTTATTCACTGTGACTCACTTCAACCACATCTAACCAAGATTTTCCGGAGATCATTTTTGTATTCTCTCTGTAGTAAGATTTTATGTTCCCTTATGATAAAGATGTCTTCTCCTCCTGTTTCTTTCTTATGTGCGCTTGTGAGTCCAATGTTTAAAACAATTTAATTCTCCTCACAATGAGACAGCCTCAAGGTAATGTATAAAAATGACCCTAAATCTCATTCTTGTTAAGTGGTTCTATTCTTCAAAAACTTTTGCCAATAAAAGATAAACGTCACTTTGCCCTTTCTTAAAAATAGATACCATAACTGGCTCTTTGTATAAATAGTGATTAATTCACAAGAGGTAGTGGATTGTTTGAAGCACAGGTCTTTTTAGCCTGGAAAGTATTCTTTATTCCACGATACTCTAAAAGGGTCTGCATGAATTAAATTCGCTGTAGATATCAGAGTGCCTTGGCTGCAAAAAAATCTTTACAGCTGTGTTTAGAGTGAGTTAAAATAATATTGCCCATCTGTGTTGTACTTGTTGTACTTTAATGTAATTTGACCAGCTAGTAAAACTGGAAGTATGTTACAGAAACATACCAGTAATACTGCACAGTCCCCCTTTTTTTTTTTCTTTTTTAGTAGAAGATATGTTTGTCTTGTGGTTGGATGTGGATATATCGTGCCTCCTTTTTTGAGTTTGTGTTTTGTTTTCCTTCTTGGTAAGCCAAGATCCATATGAAGATACTTAGGCCCACCAAATGCTTCATTACCTCATCTATGTTCAAAAGTGCAGACTGGTATAAAACAGGATACTTACATAGTACGGTTCCTGTACAATACTATTGTAGTTCCTTGGGCTGCTCATTAAAATCCCCTCTGTCCTTCTCAGCTGCTCTGAGAGAACAAGTTCACATGCTCTTGTGAATCTTCATGAAACTGGTTGAATTGTTAGTTGTGATTCATGAAAGATAAGTTTAAGTCTGAAAATGTGTGCATGCATGCAGCTTTTATATGTGGTGTTTTTTCTTGTTGGTTGTTTTTTTGTTTTGATGTTTGTTTTGTTTGTTTGTTTGTTCCCATTTGCCTCTATCAGTTTTGCGTTGTGGTTCGTTTGTTTATCTGCAGAAATAGAAAGCGAGTCAGGAAGTGCAGTTTTCACATCATGCTATAAGGTCTAATGGAATTGAAAACTACAAATTAAGATCAGTTAAAGAAAGATTCTTATATGTATTTTTTGTGGCAGCCTTTCAGATTGATGAGAGCTTGCTGTGGTTTTGTTTGTTATTGGAATAATGGAATTCACTAGGCAGCTTAGTTGCCTAAAAAGCTAATGTGCCCTTAGTACCCTTAGTAAGGGTGGCAAAAAAAAAAAAAAAGACAGACTTCAAGAGCTGAAGCAAAATAGTCCCATGTAAGACAAAGGTAGTTTGGGGAAGATTATTTGTTTCTTAAGCCACTGCAGAAAAGTGGCTTATACAAATGAGAGATCTTGAATGTCTTCCTAACATAAAGATTTTTCCAAGTGACTAATCAATACACAGGTAAATAGGTATGCAATGAGCATTTTAAACAATAGTTATGGAATGTGTATAGTCATAACAATACATATAACTATGGAAGGCAAAGAAAATAGTGCTACTGACTAAGGCAGAAAGTAAATTCAACTAGTATCACAGTGTATGAGAATATTAAGGGTCAGCATTGGTCAGCTTTTCTTATTATATGAGGATTATTTTTAAATTAATTATCTTATTTTAAACTAGAAATTGAAAAAGACTTGCTTGATTAGTATTATTAAAAGTTAAAATCAAGCCTCAAGACTAAGAACTAGAAACATACAGCCACACAGGCCACCAGAGGGAAGACACTGCTTGAGGCATACTTGCTGAAGGCCTACAAATTTTTCTTTAAGAATTGCCTAGAGTTTCACAAACGCAGTAACAGCACATAGTGTTATTTAGAATTTTAAATGCAGTTCTGTCTGCTGTGGCTGGTGAATCGTAACAAATCATACTCTTATTTTTAACTTAGCTGCAGTTTCTGTTCTTAACTGTTGTAATTTACCCTGCTCCTAGAGGAGTAGCAATGCTATTTTATGTAACCAGATAAAAAAGTATCACTTTGGGATGTCAAAGATGTCTACTTATCAGGTTATCCCTTTTGTCTTGGGAATTTTTTGCTTTCTGTTTCTTTTCTTTTTCCCTTGATTTGTCACTTCCAGATTCTCTTTTCAAGGAGATACTCTGTAACAGAACAAAGCCTGTTTCTGCTGATCTACTAGGAAATAGCAAGATAAAATTAAATTAGGCTGAAACACAGAAATTTTATTATCAAAAACTACAGAATTCAAAATCCTCACAAATGCTATTTTCCTCCTCCCATACAAATGGTAAGTATTGTTTCATCTGTAGCAATCTTCCCACAACAGCATAAGAAGAATGTTACGTTTATATTTCTTTTTCCTTATCTAAGCTGAAAAGAACTATTCTAGTCTCATTTTGACGTAAGAGATCAAAGATGCTAATCTATGTTTAGCTGCGTGGTTAGGATTCATTTTAACTCACAGGAACAGGCTCATAGGACAGCACGCACTTGAGCTGGGATCCAGTTGTGGGATCTTGCATTTATCAAGACAACATTAACAGATTATTTTCTGGCCTCCTCTGTTCTTGTTTGTAACTGAAAATAACCCGTGCTCCATTATTATATGCTGTGAGGTTGTAGCAAGCACTGAATGGGAGACTGCAATACCCCACCTATGCTATTGCCTTCTTACCCTCTGGAGTTTCCAAGGTGTCCTGGTTTGAGGTAAAACAGAACTAATTTTCTGTTCAGTAATTTTACTTTTCCATCTGTTGTTCTGGTTGGTCAATTCGGTCAAAACCACGAACAAGGGAAACTTAAGTTGACATGACTGAGTTTTTCCAGTACCAGAGTTATTCCTAAATATAGTGATAGTTTTGGGTAATCTCCTTATACTGAAACATACCCTCTGTGTCCCTGAGCTGCTCTTTTGTATTTGGTGAATTCACACAAGTAACTTGATAAATTTTAGTGGGGTTGTTTTTTTTTTTCTTTAGTGAACATTCAGCAGCATGGGTAAGGCTTGCATTTTTAGGACTTTTAAATTTGTGCTGTTTCCGTGAATAAAGATATACTTTTTCCTCTGACACAATATTGGTTATATGAAAAAGAAGAATGATGTAAAAATGTGGAGATTATTAGCAGGAAAGATGTCCTAAACAAGAGTAAAACCAAAACCAAGCCAAACCCCAATGTTTCCACTAGCACTAATTGCTAGTAAAATATTGTTTCTTATAAAGCCTAATTTGAAATTCTGAGTACAGTAGAATTGTCTTGTTTTAGGGAGAAAGAGACAAAGTGTGTCCATAAAATTCAACTGCAAATGTTTTCCCTTGCTGCCTCATTGATTCTCAATGTCTTGCTGTACGTCTTTTATGATTAGGGGTTTATGAACCATGCAGGTCACGACATTACTCTCAGCTTTGGTTAAGCCCTCTCTACTGAGGGCCCTGGGTGTGCTGTGTAGCAAAATTCTTAGGCTCTTCACCACTGAGAGATTTCTGCAGCAGCTTTGTGTGTTTGTGTTATACTCTTAAGTAGAAACATAATGAACATATCTGCTAGCGAATTCAGTTTTACTTTTCTCTGTCTTTCCATCGTGCCTTGAAATTTTTGACTGCACCATAAAACTGGGTAGGGAAAGGGGAGCTGAAGACGTTGGCAGCTGTTTACATTTCTTTTGGATCTTTCCACCCAGAGAAGCATTACAGGGAGTTAACTTTGGACTGCTCTGTGAGCTCACTGATAGAATGCTACTGCTAAAATCATCAGCAATAAAGAGGCAAAATTCACAAAACCTGTACTGTTAACAGACCATTAAAGTTGACAGGAGCCATATTTATTTCTCTTGGCTTTACTGTTTCAGGCTGTCTGCAAAAGTCAAGTTAATGACACCCTGAGATGATTTTAGGCTGTTGCTGTACAAAGCTAATATGATCTTTAGCCTTTTACTTTGCAAGTCCCTTTCTCTTTCCAGCCCTGCTGCCCCCAGCTCACAGACCATTGCTACCACCATGGGATACTGTTGCCCTGTTTGCATATTTATTAATTTTTTTGGTGACTGTTCTCTGAAATGTTTCATGGAATTAGATTATTTTAATAATGACCAAGCAAGGAGCCAACCTTCACTCTCCATGTTTTGGGAAAGAGTGTGTATTCTGTGCTGCTTACTATTGAAGCCATAATAACTGTTCTTTCCTTTTTCTGTGTTTTTGAATGGAAGAGATTCCTGCTAAGGAGTGATGCAGATGTGGGTAATAGTGTGCTACTTGCTCTGTTACATGCAACAACTCTATTGTCACAGGACACACGTGCACTGAAGGTTCATCTTTTCTCCATCAGGGATTTATTTAATACAGAAAATTATAATTATGGATGCTACAGTATTATAGCTTCTCAAAGCTGAAGTTAAATGCCTGTGTATTATGTAGCTTGAAATATCAGATCATGTTGGTGTAGTGTGAGTACAGTGACACTACCACAGGTTGCCTTAGTTATTGGTTTGTCAAAAAGAGGAAAGCTGTTCTAGCCTGATAACTTCTCCATATTCCCACTTGCACTGCATCATCTGGTGCAGGTCACTTCTCATATGAGCCTGTTGCCTGCATACATAAAGCTCTAATTTAATAGCCTTACTGAATTTATCAAGGGAATACTTAGAATTTGAAAAAAACAAGCCCAAGTGAACTGAACACTTTAAAGGTAAGGGTATAGGAAAATGAGTTCCATTACTGAGGGGAAAATCTGGCTTTGGTTGAAAATGTAGAAGGTTACTGAACTTTATGGTATGTCAGTTATTAGAACCAGAATTTGTTTTTATCAGGAAGAAAAAAATAAGAATCAAAACAACTTTATACTTACTGATAGCAAAGAGCAGCTCTTCCCAAGTAAAAATTGTGGTATATCTTGATCATGTTGTCTCAGCACATCAAAGCAGTGAATATGAGCAGGATTGGTTTTTAGAGCCGTGTTTTGGCTTTAGCAATAAAAATAACTTGTAATGAACACTGGAAGAGAGAAACATATTGAGAAGCTGTAGCAGCTTTCAGTGGAAATTCAAAGGAAAAGGCAAAAGATTGCCTCTTCTCTCTTGAGAACCATGAGTTTTGGAGTTTCTAGGCCAACCTCAACACATACTCTTGGTGAGTTAAGTAAAATGCCATCAGAGCAATATTGCTGGGTTTCTGTTTCAGCCAGCAGCAAACACAGGTGTAAGAGTGGGATTCTGCTCTGGGAAAGGCTGGTGGGAAAGAAGGCTTGGTTACTGTTGCCTGGATGGGCAGCATGGCAGAGCTCCTGCCTGACAGCTGAGCACACCAGCAGGGCAGCTTGGGCCAGCCAGCTGGAGCTGAGCCTTCCCCACTGCTGGCAGGACTTTGCTGGTGGTGGACAAGCCCATGTGGTCTGACCACCATGAGCAGAGCCAGGTGCTGTTAAGAGGCTCTGTTGGGAGATCCAGATATAGGTGCTCAGCAGGAACCATGTGAACTAGGAGCATTGAGTCATTTTGCTTCCTTGAGTAGCAGCATTCAGCCCCTGCTGAGACTAGCACAGCGTGGGGAAGAGATAATGCTGCCTTTCCTGAAGGTGCTCAAGCACAGCCAAATTATTCATGTTGCGCCTGGTGCTGTTGCTTCAGCCATTAACAGCATTTTGCTATTATTAGAGGTGAACTCTGTCGTCCTTGCTGCCAAAGTTCCCAGTGGAAACCTGCTCAGGAGGATGATCCCTTTTTCTCCCTACTCTTAATTCTGTCCACCAAAAGTGACTGCCAGCCCCTGTTCCGCATTTAGAGGTGACTGTATTTGACAAGTATGGATTTTGGTGCAGTAAAAAGAAGTTGGTAACTTATGCTTTTCTTTGTTCTCTTCTGCTGCACTATCTGTGGAGCACTTGTCATGCTGCTAATTAGAAAATTTAGTCCAAGAATATATTCAAGCCAGAACAGAGGGGCTGTTGGCAACTCCAGCTGAAGCTGCATCTGCCTTGGACTTCTCTCCTGCCATGAAACAATTTAAATGGTTTTCTCTAAGTCACTACCCAAGGTGAATCAATGTGTACTTTTGAGTGTTAAAACTAATGAAGATTAGTTGCTGATAGATTTGTATCTTATGGTTACATTCTTTGATGTCTGCTGAAGTACAAACTCCAAATGAAACTTCTTGTGCAATTGAAGCACTGAAAATCTTTCTCTGTGCAGGTTTTCTGTTAAGGATGACTGCATGCTATAGCTTTTCTTTTAGTGGAGGCACTGATTGGGTTCTCTTTTCTTTCCAGTTTCCTATTTCCGTGAACCTTAAGGATATAATGACCTTGGAGATTTTTATCCTAATATGTTTGAAATTGGCTCAGAGGTTCAAAGATAACTGGGGAATGGAATGGCAAGTTATGACACGCAGACAGTATAATTACATGAGTTGCTTCTTCAAGAATCCAGGTTAAAAAGAGATGGGAGAGTTTTCCTACAGAAAGATTGCCTGTACTGCAGAGGATAGAGGGCTGGAGAACAAGGCTGTGATCTTTTCTCTATGTAGATAGAAACCAAGCTCAAATAAGCAAGATATTTGTTTGCAGAACAGATTTGGAAAAGCAGGGGCTTATTCCTAAAGCTTTATTCACTAGATCAGGACACTCTGAATGTAATATTTAATGTACTCATGGCTGTCAGTTGCAACTCAGGAAAGAGCTCTTGGACTTGTCATGACTATCTTGACAGTCCTCTGGAATCCATTAGCTCAGTTTGCAGCAAAAGCCAAAAAAAGTTTTAAAGTTAAAAAAAAAACATACAAAACATCATCAGGAAGGGTTTTAAAGACTTAGTGTGTAAAATCTTTTAAAGACTTGTGTAAAATCTTCATGTACTTGCATCTGGAGTACTATGTGCAGCTTTGGCCTCCTGATCTGAAGGAGGTTGTGGTATCATTGCAGAAGGAACAGAGAGAAGGGCAACTAAATGATGAAACAGACTTCGAGAAGGGACTTAAAGTATCTATGCTTCTTCAGTTTGGAGCAAGGATTGAGGGTGAAGTGACTGAAGATTGCAAAATCGTGAAAGGAACAGACAAGGGTTGTTGGAATTCTTGTTCATCAATACCAAAATATAAGAATCAAGGGAAACTAGATGAAAATTGTAGTAGATCAATTTCAAGCACTCAAAATATTTTACACTGCAGCTTGTAAACATCTGGTAAACTACAGGAAACTGTGTACAGGTAGTATCAGCAGGTTCAAGTGAGTTGCATGAATTTATGAACAGCTCCATAGATGGATAGTAAAAGCACAGGGGAGGTTCATACGGTCCATCATTCCTAATTTATGAAGTCTGGATGCTGGAGGAGGGAATAGACTGTAGAAAGTGGGCCTGTCATATTCCTGAGAAGCATCTCTTACTGCTCTGTTGCAAAGACAGCACTGGGCTCAACGAACCATTAGCCTCGAAAGACTGGGACATTACTTAACTCTTTGTAGTATCTTGAGCCCGTGTGTAAGGCAACAATTTGTGGATTGGAAGTTAGATTCCCTAATTTAATCTGGTCTGTGTCAACGGCAATAGTTGGTTGCTCCTGAACGCCAGTCTGGCACAATTATAAAGCCAAGTGGCAATGGCTGAAGCCGTGTTAGGATTATTGCTTCAAGAATAGATATAGTTATTTCTCAGCCTAGCTTTGCATGTTATTCTGAGCTGCGTGTTTGACTATGGGTAATGATGGAACTAAGTGCAGAAGACAAAAGCTGGTGGCAACTTTCTTTTACAGTGAAATCTGTTTCAGCACTGTGCTGTAAGATTTAGTTAAATGATGAAGTATTTAGGATAAAGTGACTGATTTGAGAGAGAAAAGAGAATTGTATTTGTATGCTGGTAACCAAAATTAGCATAATGCATGTCATGTGTGTTGAAGCATTTTATAAATGGTATTGCAAGGAATAGCAACAAATTAAGACTTCCTTTCTAAGAGAGGTGCTAAAATAAATAGAATCTGTGTTCTAATGTGAAGGTTCTCAAGGCGATTATTTTCTCAAAGATAGCAAGAATAACAGCAGGAAAAAAAAAACCTTTATGTTTGTTATATGTTGCAAGGTGTTGCTTTGACTGTCTTAAATCATGGTAAATATTTTTTATTTTTTTAAATAAAAAAATATTTTTTTAAATAAAAATGGGTTTTGCATGAGCTTTAATGGCCACAGTAAGCTGCATTTAAAAATAACATGAAAGTCTAAAATACTTTGTTTTGGGTACAAGTCTGTATGTACTGTGCTTTGGGCACAAGAAAATACTTTGTCTTCTTATAGAACCAGTTACATTACATGTGTGGAGCCTTTTTTCTCCTAATCAGCGAAACTTTTCATGGAGTAAATTAAGTCTCGAAGAAACATGTTCTTTCAAAATCAGCTATTCTCTCCGCAAATGCGAGTCCTTCAACTCTTTCACTATCTATCAATCCAGTTTGGTGCTAAAGTAAATTGGCTTCATATTCAGTGTTTCTTAATGTCATGAATCATTCATTATAATGGGATTGTTACTAATGTGAATAAGGATAGAGATCAGAAAGGAAGCATATGATTGTTGCTCTATTTTTTTTTTTTAAATGTATTTCTCCTGGAAGAAGTTAAGTAAGGAACACAAAAAGAGATTGAGATGTGGAAGTAAGAGAAAACCCAGTATAAGGGATGTTTAGGAAAATAATTTGGGGAAAAGTGAGGAGGCAAACAATCGAATGACAAGAAAAGATTTCTAAAATTTCTGGTGAAAGAACCTGGAAGTCTAGTGGTATCATGAAGGGTAAAGTAAATGGTTAATCTTGCTTCTGGATGACATATAACAACATAGGACATGAAGAGATGACTAATGGGCAGAGGGCCAAGAAGATTAAGGACTGGCCTCTGACTGAGAGGACTTCAGCTACAACAGGAACAGGGCCCAGCGGTAATTCCCACTGATAGCCCAGCCCAAAGCAGCTAGCTCCTTACTTACCTTGAGGAACCAGGGCCATGCCAGATCCTGGCATGCCTATTACTTCCTTGATTTCTCTTAGATACAAATGCTTTTCAATGGCTATAGGCCATAGATCTGGTGCAAAGTGAGCAGAGATGATCAGCATGGCCAGAGGTGGCAGAGAGTGTCCAGTCTGTCCCTGGGCCAGCATGCCAATGGTGATGAGAGGTGGAAGTTGAGGCACTTCCCCAGGGTGGCAAGTCAAGACAAAAGGATTAGTTAAATACCACATTATTTCTGCCTAGACAAACACATTTACTGTCAAGGCCAAACCTCTGTTCTCAATGTTCACGTTGGCAGTGAGAATAAATCTTTTCTATTGAGAGTCACAGTAAAAGGGCTGTCCCTCTTCTGTTGCTGCTGTGTGGCTGGCCATGCATGGCAAAGGGCCTCAATGGCCCATCCTAAATGGAACATAAGGATTTGACAGGACAGACATAAGTCTGTCCTTGCCATTGAGGGGCAGGGAAAGCTGTGGATAGGTATAAGGTTGCTGGTTGTTCTGGTTTGAGAGAGAAGTATGGTGGGTGCTCTAGGTTGTTTTTTGTCAGGCATATGTGGGATTATGCTGCCTGCGAGGGCTAAGGACAGAATGCTGTGTGGACCATCAAGTCCCAGGGTTTTCCTCCCCTAGGTGAGTTATTCCTGTGTGTCTTCTAATTTTACCATGCTGGGAAGCTGTGCTACACAGAGGAAAGGGGAGGACTGGATAAGGAGTCACAGCAGTATGGAAAGAAAATTCTGTTCTCTGCCTGTAGCTGACTCTAAAAAGACTTAATGGTCACAATGAAACTGCTTCTGGCAGGCAGCAAGCAGAACTTTCTTTTGGGTCCCCTAGGATGTGAGAAGTTGGGGGGGAAAATCAACCACAGAAACAGCAGGCAGCAAAGTAAATGAAAAGCCATATAGGGATATTGCTCTAGCAGTTTATGGAGAATAGAAGGAAAATATGTACAGTCGGTTGCCACAAAAATACATGAAGACTGAACAGAGATAAGGAGGTTTGGAAACACTAAGAGCAATTTTGGTTGAATGGGTAGACTATATACCACTTTAGACTGCTCAGCTGGTAACTGATAACAAGCAAAAGAAATAAATTTTGAAGTTTTGAAAGCTCTGCCTAATAGTGAAAAGAAACAGACAGACAGATGGATAAAGGTAGATTTAATAGGGCCTGGAATCCAAACAGCAGAGCTCGCTTCCAAACTGAGTAAGGAAAAATAAGTTGAAAGAGTATGAGATATTAACAGTGAGAGTAGAAAGACATAAGGATAATAATTGAGTAGCTTGACTGTACAAAGCAGATTGAATAGATAAACTGGATTAGAATTAGCAGTGTTTTAATTGATGAAGCCTCATTCAGTCAATAAAGTTTCTAATTCAAACTTCTGATAGCTCTAATATGTCCCTTTCCTATTCCTGATATTTTTAATAAGTATTTGTTTAGCATTTACTACTCCGTTAATGTATGGAAAGTGGCAGAAAAAGCAAAACGCTATTTGTCTGGAAATTAAAACTCCGTTTCATTTTTGTGTCTCTCCTTTGATTGCTCATTATTTTCTCTCCCGTCTTTACAGTCTTAAAACAATGGGACTTCTATTCAGATAGACCTTCTTCCTGTGAAGGTCTGAAAGCTGCCATATGTTTTTCTGTTAGAGAAATGTTTTCCTGTCTCTATATGCTCACAGGTACCTATTAAAATGGGAATTTCAGACATACGAAGTATGACTTTCCCACCACAGGGACAGAGTATCTCTAAGTAAGATTTTCATTAAATAATAGCACTCATGACATGGGATAATTTTACAAGTAATGTAAACCAGTTTATTTTTTTATTTACTTGTACAGATCAAGTTAAATGGCAATATTATTTCCTTTCCCACCCGCTTTGAAGGTAGACACAATTTCTCTGTGAATCGGTGCACTTGGACAGCCAGGAGAACTAAAGGCCTAATCCAAACCCCATCTAATTTACAGGCTCTTGAATCCTATTGAATTCTCAGCTTTAAGTTGAAGTGTAAACTGGAGAGATAAAGTTTTAAAATTGTTCCTCATAATGATAAATTTTCTACTGAATATTAATCAGTGTTGCTTTGTTCAAACATTGCACTGGCTTTGTGCTTGCTGTAGAGCAGACATGAAAAATTTTATTATTGTTTGAATAGGTCTTATGGCTGCAACCAAAGCTTGTCCGAATTATCAATTTCTTTGGCATCAATTTTTATGGCTGTGAAACCAAAATGAATACTGATACTACTACTTTTTCTGTAGTAAGATTCTGAATTTTGTGGAAGCCTTGTATGTCTAATGTGTATGTATCTGTTATGCAGTTATCTCAGTACAGTCACAAAATGAAGGTTTTATGTACATGAAAATGCATACAGACTATTTTTTATAATCCCAAAGATCAATGATGGGTTTTAGGCAGGCAAGTGAGCCAGAACATATTCTTTTGTGAGTCTTTAGCATTCATGGCTCTGGTATAGACACCATCTATCATTGTGTCCCATGTAGCATGAACACATTGGCAATATTTATCAAAGATGCATTTGAAGCAATCATAATTTCTACTTCCACTTTTGGATGAAATCCAAATACAGAACATTAAAAATGATGAAATCACAGCTGTTATTCAGACTAAAAGTTTGAAAAATGTCTTAAATTTTATCTAAATTATGCTCTCTGCTCACTAAGCAGTTCAAGTTTGGACAAGAGGAGGAGAAACAGAAAAAAGCAGAAAAGCTAAGAAAGTAAAACATGATGTATATGACAGTACTGACTGTTTAAATACTCTTTACTTTTGTCATTTTTCTGTGGCTTGATATTTAAGTTTCAAAATATAATCAGCATGTATTTTCGTCTTAAAAATTGTAGAGAGCTCAGGACATAAAGTATAGAAAGAAGCCCATGAGCTGTAAGCATTTTTCTGCGGAAGAAATCATGGAGAAAATCTAAATGGAGAATGCACAGGACAGACAAGAAATAATCGTGACCCAGTGCATTGTATACACCACTTAAGTTCACCTTACTGTCAAGTGGTAGGGAAAAGAGAGACTATATTAGTACTGCTGCCCTCACTGTAGCCATCATGGAAAGTGCTAGGAGCAGGACTCCAGTCCATGTGGCCACATCAGGAATATCTGTAAATATTAATTAACCTTCTCTTTCTCCAGTCTTCACTCAACCAGGAGGAGAACTTTTTCAAATCCTCTGAGTTGAGTGTCCAGCACCAAGTAGGTCACTCAGTGTATATATAAAGTATATAACTTTAGCAAGGGAAGAGTACTATTTCTCCTAGCTGACAGTAGATGTGGTGAAAATGAAAGCTAAGGGATCAGATCTGGGAAAGATGATGGTAACATATTTCTAGAGTTAACTCTAAAGTAAGTAGTACAGTTATTGAACTATGAGTTGCATTCAATGGGTC
>JAOXNG010000012.1:83472547-83485824 GCA_028566535.1 Scolopax minor
AATGTCTTTGTTGGAGACCTGAACAGCGGGATAGAGCGAACCCTCTCAGCAAGTTTGCCAATGACACCAAACTTGGTGGTACAGTCAACATGCTGGAGGGAAGGGATGCCATCCAGAGGAACCTGGACAGGCTGGAGAGGTAGGCTCGTGCAAATCACATGAAGTTTAACCAAGCCAAGTGCGGGGTCCTTCACCTGGAATGTGTCAATCCCAGGCACAAATACAGTTTGGGCAGAGAACGGCTGAAAAGTGGGAGAAGGACTTGGGAGTCCTTGTGGATGTGAAGCTCAACATGAGCCAGCAATGTGTATTGGCAGACCAGAGAGCCAACCTCATCTTGGGCTGCATCAAGAGAAGTGTGGCCAGCAGGTCTTGGTAAGTGATTCTAGCCCTCTACTCTGCACTCATGAGACTCCATCTGGAGTACTGTGTCCAGTTTTGGAGTCCTCAACCTGTTGTTGTATGGTCATGTATCTGTTGGAATGGGTCCAGCGGAGGGCCATGAAGATGATCAGAGGGATGGAGCACTTCTCCTTTGAGGACAGGCTGAGAGAGCTGGGATTGTTCAGCCTGGAGAAGAGAAGATTCCAGTGAGACCTTATAACGGCCTTTTAATATCTGAAGGGAGCCTACAGAAGAGCCAGAGAGGGACTCGTCAGGAAGTGTAGTGAGAGGACAAGGGACAATGGTTTTAAATTGAAAGAGGGGAGATTTAGATTAGAGACTAGAAATAAATTCCTTACGGTGAGAGTGGTGAGACACTGGAACAGGTTGCCCAGGGAAGTCATGGATGGCCCATGCCTGGAGGTGTTCAAGGCCAGGCTGGACGGGGCTTTGAGCAACCTGCTCTAGTGGGTTTTCATTGATTTTCTGTTTTACTAATGGGAGGTATCCCTGCCCATGGCAGGGGGGTTGGAACTCGATGACCTCTAAGGTCCCTTCCAACCCAAACCATTCTATGATTCTAAAACCCTGAGATACCTGATGTGAATTCAATGTTAACCTTGCTGCATAAAGTAGTCTGGACCCCCTGAGGTCCCTTCCAACCTGAAAGACATTGTGAGTCTGAGTCTTCTCTGTTTTCTTTACCAGCCAGGAGAAGAATAGGATGTGGGGCCTCATGGTTGTGTCCACACTGAACCTTCTATATGGAAATTTAAATGCTGACAAAAACCAAACAAACAAAAAAATCAAGGGAAAAAATGGCTACAGTCCTTTTCCCAATAGTTCTGATTATGTTGGTTTTTACATGTAAAATAAATGCAGAGTTAAAGAGTATTTATTTGTTAGGGTTGTTATAGCTGGATCATAAACCCACTGCAGTCCAGAGTTTTTCTTTGGATAGCTTCTCTGTAAAGGCCTGTTATAGCAGCCCAGCAAAATCAAATGACACCAATTATTATAAACTTTAATAGCAGATTTGTGGCAGTGCTGGTTACACATGTGGCTGGCAATACCATTGCTGGGGAGAACTGTCCCATCTGTCCAGTGACTGTTCTCTTTCATGAGATATCAACAATGCTGCATCACAGTACAGAACCTGGCAGGCACAAATGCAGTTCAGAAGCTGTTAAGGGTGATAATTAGGTAGATAGTCAGATAGCTATAAAAAGATCATGTAGAGTATTGTAGATACAGTGACCCTGATCTAAGAGGATTTGATAATGCATATCTTTGGTGGCATTTCCATGGAGCAAAAATCAGAAGATAATATTAAAATCTCCTGCAAAAATCTTAGAAAGTGATTAATAGAAACTAATGTGTTCTTTGCTGTGTTGTGGATAAGGACTCTGAGACTGTCACATGAAAAATGTCTCAGCTGTTAAACCTGAAGCCGTTTTTTTTAAAGAGCTGAGTAATTCACTGGGTGCTTTCCATTTCAAAATGTGGGTTAGTGAAATCACGTACTTTCTGGCATTACTTCTCAGTGTGTAAAAAGGTTCTGTTCTTTATGGCAGGTTAATGTACATGAATAACTGGGCTGAGAAAGTAGGATAAGTGCAGGTGCCTAATGGTTTCATAAATTTTATTACGGATACAGAATCTAGACAGTTTACTGATGAACACTGTACCAGGAGTAGTGCCTAATTGCTTGGTGGGTTTTGTTGAGCACTGGTCCAAGAATGACCCCATATTTGTCCTGGGACAGTTTCAAAAGGTTTTCCTCACTCTTTCCATCGATTCCCTAAAAAAGTATATCCACAGTTTGTAGCTTCTCTTTTGTCTGTTTGCCTACCTTCACCTTTTCTTCCCTGGCTAAAGCCACCATTTTGTATTCACTGTTGTTAGTGAAAGCATCAATGTATTTTTCAGTTGAAACCTAGAAGATTTCTTACCAAAAATCCAATTTTTCTAGAAAAGGTTTTGATGAAAAAGCATTGCTCAGCTTCAGTTTTTGACTTTCTTTAAAGCTTCCAGTATTGATTGGTTCTATAGAGGAATATCTACAGGCAAAACCTATGTTCCTTTATAATGGAAAGGTTGTCTAACAACAGTCAAATTTCAGATACAACTTTAGCAATTCCTTTTTGGGAATAAGAGAAGAGGTTGATTATGGGCCAGAGTCAGAAATCAAGATTGGCAGGCTCAAAAAACAATCTTTTTATTAAGGAAAAGGCTAAACCGTCTTTAATCTTACTAGAACTACAGTTATTTCTCCTTTCTTTACTAAAATATTGCTAGTAAATCCAGGATTACTCTACTGGACATGGAAAACTACACCCACTGTGTACAAGATCCTCTGCCTGTGATGTCTTCTGTTTTGATAAGGTCAAGGTTACTTAGAGACAAGAGACTAGAGGGAATGGCTGTTAAAAAAGGAAATCTGCAAGCAGTTCTGCATTTCTCAACAGTTTTTTCCCCCCTCTTCTTTTCTAAAAAATGTTGTTGCAATGACAGATGCTGATCTAGCTTTTGATACAACTTTTAGTTTGCTGCTAGACTGAATGTTGTGGGTTTCTTAATATGTGGTGGGTTCCCCCTCCCCCCCAAGTTATTTGGCAGTTTCTTTTGGCAAAAGGAAGCACTTCAACTAGACTGAACTTTGGGATGTGTCAAAATGTAAAGCCTGGGGGGGGGCTTTTGCATGTTTATGTTGCTTTTGCAAACATGCGCAATGCCAGATGTGCAAAATGTCCCCTTCTGCCTGAGGCTGGGCAGGAAACTGCACCCTGTCTTCCCATGCTTGGCTAGGCTAATCCACATTTGTGATTGCCAAGTGTGATTACTGCAGTGCATTCCACTGAAAAGTCAAATCTCTAGCCAAGTCAATAGACCTAAAGGGATGAACAGAAGTTTCCAGAGAGGTTCTCTGGGCATATTGGAATGCAAAAGTCCAATGCTAGGTCCAGTGTTAACAGGAGACATGTCTATCCCATAGCAACTTCCTGGCTTTTGCATGAGCAATCTTCCACAAATCTAAAAAAAAAAAAAAAAACAAAACCAAAAAACAACCTAAAACCAAAACCTCTAGGTCTGTTAAACAGATTCTAAGATGTCACAAATTTGAATTTTAGGTATTTTCATGCTATGTAAAATTCAGCAAGGAACTGTAGCTTTTGCTATGTAGTTCTATTACTCATGGAACCCTGTGAATATTCTTCCAGCGCTGATAAGGTTGACTGGTCCTCAACTGGGCCATGTTGCTTCTTGGTTGGTGGATTCACCAGCTAAGCAGTGTAGGTGAAACCCAGAAGTGTGGATGTGTTTTTAGTCTCTTACCTTTTACATGTAATGCAGTATGAAGTTTTCTTTATTAAGAGAATAACACATACCAGAGTGCCTCGCTGCTCTCGATGAATGGATTAATTATTTTTACATAGAGCTGCTTATACATACATATATCTACTTTCTTTAAAAATGTTTGTGTGAAAGGTCGTGCAAATAATCTTCCCTGTGTCAAATGAAATGCCAGGAAAGAACACTGAGAAACTGCTAAAATAATTTCTTAACCATTTGAAATTTTGCCTGTCACCAATTTATTTGTGACCATTGCTCTCTTCTTTCTTTAGTGTCCTGTGAATTATTTGTATTTTTCCTTGCTGCTGCCAAGAAGTCAGTTGTTAGTGCCAGCTCCTAAACAGCCAATTTCAACTTACTTTCTCTCACACCCAAAATACACCTGAACTAATGAGTATCCTTGTTTAGTTTCTCACTCTAGAAAGTGGGTTAAAAATAGCTAAACAGGACTCATGTAGCTACTAAGGAAGCAGGTTGCGACTTTGAGACTGCAGTCAGTTTAAATTGCTACTTTTTCATATTCAACTTTCTCCTTATCCACTGCTTGTCTTCACCTTCTGTTCCCTCCAAAATACCTTAATTTTTAATCCTTTAAGTTTTCATTTTCTTTCACAATCAGCTATGGAAAGGGAGTGTGCGTAGAGGTGCTTTACTCTGACATGATGTATTTGTTTGTGGCGCACGACATTAAGTGTATTAAAATGTACTATCCACTTAGTAATGTTGTGGTTTTGTAAAGTTAGTGTCTCAGAAACAAGTGCTGATAAATGAGACTGGCTGGCTGAGAACCAGGCCTATGTTGTCTAAGAATTAGGCAGCTATTTTTCCTGGAGATTATTAATTTTGTCTGTTTATACTGAGGCACTTCATGTTTTTTAACCTGAGCTCTCTTTCACTTGAACAATCTTAGAATTTGAACAGCAACAGAAGGGCACATACTTTGCCACTCTCACGGCAATCAATTATGAAGAAGTATATGGAGTAAAAAGCATCAAATTATAGTCCATTTTTGAGTTTGATTCATGCCAAGAAATATTTTTATTTTCTTCAGTAAACAACATGAAAGATCACAGAATAGTAGGAGTTGGAAAGAACCTTCGGGGATCCGAAGTCCAACACCCCTGACAAAGCAGGTTCACCTAGAGCAGATTGCACAGGATTATATCCAGGCAGGTTTTGAGTATCTCCAGCAAAGAAGACTCCACAACCTCTCTGGGCAGCCTGTTCCAGTGCTCTGTCACTCTTAAGTAAAGAATTTTTTCCTCATGTTGAGATAGAATTTCCCGTGTTCCAGTTTGTGCCTGTTGTCTCTTGTCCTGTCACTGAGGACCACTGAAAAGTCTGTCCCCATCCCCTTGACATCCACCCTTTAGATATTTATAAGCCTTGATGAGATCCCCTCTTAGTCTTCTGTTCTCCAGGCTAAGCAGACCCAGGTCTCAGCCTTTCCTCATAGGACATGTGCTCCAGTGCCTTATTATCTTTGCAGCCTTCCATTGGACTCTCTCCAGTAATTCCTTGTTTTTCTTGGATTGGGGAGCCCAGAACTGGACACAGTACTCCAGATGTGGCCTCACCAGGGCAGAGTAGAGAGGAAGGATTGCCTTCCTTGACCTGCTGGCCATGCTTTTTTTAATGCATCCCAGAATACCATTTCCCTTCTTAGCCACAAGAGCACATTGCTGTCTCATGGATAATCAAGATAATTGCTTTGTTTCTCTACCTAGTGAAAATAAGGGCTAATACCTATCAAAGAATTGCTATGAAAGAACATTTCAAAAAATGTACCACTAAAAGTGAAAAAATGAACTGAATACCTACAGGACTCTCTTCTGCCTACGGGTTGTCCTTCAAATATTTTACCATTTTTTTTCTCCTATTATTACTTATTGCAGATGACTGGAAATAAATATATTGTTTAATCAAAGTAATGGCAGTAGCTACTATCACACCTTTTGAACATTCAATTGAAAGCCTTGTTCCATGTCAACAGTTTACAAATGCACACAACTCCAGACACCTGAGTTATTTGATTGATACCTGAGGCCTGGTATCTTAGGAAGAAGACATAGGAAGACATAGCTATGATAGGAAGAAATCAGAACAGGAACGCCAAGGGAGAAATTATTTACAGGTTTTTTTCTCTCAGATTTCGTTGTTTGGTTGGGTTTTTTCATTCTAAAAGATACTGTTTAACTCCTTTAGGTTGTATTTATTTCTTTAAAAAAAGAGAAAAAGGAAAAGGTTATAAATGTTCTAGTCATCTTGCCTTGAGATGGGCCATAAGACCTCTTATTCCCCCATTCAAGCAAAGACATGTAAAATGAATAAGATCCTGAAGCTGTGTGTGAGCGCCAATGCTACAGCCAGAAATATGATTGCAATTTGTGTAAAAATGTCTCAGCTGTGAATTTGCCAGCTCAGGTACTCCACCTGTACTGCTGCTGCGGCACAAAGCACAGCACAAACTGTAAACTCTCCAATTCTGGGCAAACACTTAAGGCAAAACTGCACCCATGCCTTGGTGCAATGGCTTTGGGACTAAGAGCACCCAGTGCACTCTGTGCAAAGTGGTTTTCCAGTTTCTGCATTAAGTGCAATCCTATCTTTTATTACTGCATAGGCATACTCAAAAGTGTTGCAACATACATGTAGTCTGTACAAGCTAAAACAGAGAACATTAAACTAAGCATTCATTGTGTCTGTTAGTTTGGTTTTGCTTTTACTTGTGTTTTGGACATTTAATTCCATATAAAATAAGGTGCTGTGGCAGCTTGTCTCTGTTTTACAAGGTTAAAGTTAAAAATAATCATCATAAAAATAACTGAAATGAGATCCCCGCATAAACCTTTGAACATGGAAAAAAAAAAGTGTTTATTAAAGGACTGGATCAACTGATTTCTATAAAATCTGTGGTACCTTGTGTACCATCCTACTCTTCTCTCCTTGTCAGTGTTGAAGGTCCAGATCATCATCCTGGAAAAGGATATAATATTTCTGTAACATACCTTTTTCTTCTACTTTTGATGACTTAGTTCTTTGCACAATACCTGTTATTAAAATAAAAATATAGGGATTGAGATGAGGCAGTCAAAGTGCTTTCCTGCTGAACCTTACATGCTGAAGATTACTATTTTATACTGAGCTCTGTGAAACACTTATTTTTCAAATGTCACTCATAAAATGACCTATTTCTGTTCTGCCAATATCTCTGTTGTCTTTAGACTTATTTATTAGTTATACTGAAGGTGAAACAGAAAAAATATAGATTGCCAAGAATGGAGGGTAAAAGGTAAGACCTCTTCTATCGCTATCCATCCCACGTCTTTCTTTAAGGGAGGAAAACAGGTTGATCTCAATTGTTATGCTTACGTTCTTGTTAACTCTGATAATGTCCGATATACAGGCTGTGCTCATTCATGCTCTGTGAAAGAAACAAGTTTTCTTGATTGATCCCATTATCTGACTGTAAGGCACACAATAAGATTTTTCAGTTTGCAGCTACCTAACCATTGTAATTCAGATTCAGAGCTCACATTGCATTTTAGAAAAATATTATTCACTCTGTTATTCACTGCAGATGCAGTGTTATCAAACAGTCTCTTTTAAAAGATTTGCATTATTCTGATGCCTGTTTCTCTCCACATTTCACATATGCCCAGTGCACACCCTTTCTCTGATGTTCCTTCCTATGCATATTCAATGTCCATTTTCTAGTTCTGTGCAGATAGAGTTATCTACTAATTTTACATGATGATTCACTACAATCCTGTAATAATGAAATGTTCTAGATACGCTAAAGGAACCTAGTATTTCTGTAGCAGCACCAAAGTAATAAGATGCAATGTGTACAAGGTGGTTTATGACAATGAGTTCTCTTGCTCTCTTTACACTTTTTTTTCTGTCTCCTTGCACTCTGATGCCATCTGTTATGGCTTATTTAAATTTATTTCCTATAGGTGCTATATTACTAACATACCCTAATATACTCTAGTATTGTTTTCGTACCATCTTTCATGCCAGATATTTCAGCTCTTGCTCCATAACGTTTCATAGTGTCTTTCTGTGAACTTTCTTTGTGTTCTCCATTATTTCAGCAAAACAGTCATTGACTATCTTCACTCTCTTCTGGATAAGAATATATCTTTTGTTATAATCCAACATAGGCATTTCTCTTGGCTAACTGAAGGCTATTGCCCTGATGATTCTTATGCAGTGAAAAGACTCCAGCTGCCACCTTTCTAATTCTAAGATTGAAATTTTTATCATGTCTTCACCCACCAATTACAAACCTCTAAGAATGAGGTATTAGCAGCCCACAGGAGAGTGAGGAGACAGCAGTATCAATCCTTGGAAAGAAAGGGGAAAGTTACAAAGAAGATGTCAAAAAAGCAGTATATAGTCCCCTCTACAGATTTATGGAAATAATTAAGACTTTTTTTCAGGGTCAGGATCTGGTTTTGAATATAGTCTTAATGCAGATATCTAATAACAAGAAATTATGAGCCATATTTGAATACAAATAGAGATGACATTAAAATAGCTATTAAGGGTAGATGCAATTCTGTCAAGGAGATTTCCCGGGCACAACAATAGAGTTCTTGCTAATATGCCCACCCAGTCTAACCATCTCTCTGCTGAATTAATCTTGATGCGCACCAAGATGCTGCCATGAGAGGGCAACTGCCTGAGGCTGCTCCAGTGCAACAGGAGTACAGCCACCAGTGTTTATCACTGGTTTGCAGGAGCAGCCACCATTTTTCCACCTTCAGCCCACCAGAGTTTCTCATAGTGTCTCTGGAGTTCTTTTGATTCTTCTTATTTGTTCAGGATAGGGTGAATGAGGTGGCAGATGACATCTCCCTGTTTTTCATTTCTCATGATCGTTCTACTAGCCATTGGTCAGTGCTGTTTGTCCTCCATTCTTTAGGTTTCCATTTGACTATCTACATTGTTACTCCTTATGTGGCTGGCCTTTGGTCAGCTTCCCTTTTCTTTCTACACTGATATCTTCCATGTCTGTGTTGTAAGATTGCACTGATGCTGCTATAAAGGCATCTTCCAAGATATGGAGTTACTGTGTCTTGCTACATTGACTTTGGCTCATCCCCTTTGAAAAAAGTAAAATGGTTTGAGAGACTCATTTTGAGTTCCCAGTGACCTTTTGTCTGCTTCAAAAATATACTTTTATTTTGTAGAATAATTATTCAGAATTTAACCCCTCCTTATGCAATGTATTGATACATTTTGTCCTCATGAAGTTCATATAGAAAGGCTGTGCAGGATATGGAGAAGACTTCACTTAAAGAGTTTTCAGTCCTCCACATAATTTAACTCAACCAGTGCATTGCTACCAGTCTCAGTTCCTTTCTCCATTGTAACAATGATGTCCTTCATATTTGCTTCAATCAATATAAATAGGCAAACTGACAGGAGGCTGACAATTCCAGTGTTTCCAAACCTCCAAACTTGAAAATGAAACCAACATTTCCAATTCAATTCTGCTTGTTGTTTTAAAGATATCCCTATAAGTGATTTCATCACAACACACAAACTGGAATTATTTGCAAACAGTTCCACATAGTCACAGTACATGAATGCGTTCATTAGATGTGGTTTGACTTTGAAACCCCAGTGAAATATACAAGAACACCCTTGAAGAAGCTCGGTTCGGTGCTTTCACAGCCATTAATTTTGACAGCCTGATCTAGCAACTCAGATATTAAAAGTCAAATCTCTCAATTGGGTTTCTTTGACTATGCTTAGTAGCCTATGTTTAAAAAAGCTTTTTAACACACTTTTTGGCAGCCAAGGCAATGAGACGAGAGAAGGAGAATCTGAAGAGGAGCCTGGAGGTACTGCTGGGAGAAATTGGTCAGGTCTTCTGACCTGTGGCCACTCTTCAGGAAAGCTCTGTGTGTTCTTCTGAGTGTCTGCCTCAAACCCCTGAAACTGGTAAAAATAATAAAAAAAAAAAATGCTTCTGTAAAAGCAGGTGCTTTCTTATTTTAAGGAACTAGATACCAATGTCTCTGAAAGAGGGCATGCCAAGGCATAAGCTTCACGTTTGCTAGTTTAACTGTATCTGCACACGTTGCTTTCTGTGGACTTTTTTCTGTCCAGTCCCCTTTTGCAGCATGGCTGCAGGTTCCACTAGACAGGAAGGTACCTGTGTGCCAGATGCTGTAATGTTCTGTGTAAAAGTAATTTTCTGTCTAAATTTTAGTCTTCATCATTGAGCAGTTATGGTTGACACCCATGAAAGTTCCCTTTTGAAAATGCCTACCACTTCTCATCTACTGAATCAATTTTAAATATACCTATTACATGTTATATCCGCCTATTGGAGATACATATTTGAAAGTCTTGCTATAACATTTAGAAAGCCCTCTGGCTTACCAAAACTTACATCTGGCAAACACCAGACAGTTTGTATGTTCTGGGATATAAACTGCTGCAATACCTCAAGGGTTTAGAATAGTATCCGGCAAGATAGACTAGAGTATTTGAACTGAAGATTAGATCATTCTGTCTGACAGAAATATGGGTACTTTGTTGTAACCAACCCCAATAGGTGCTATCTTATTAGTGGCAGATAACTGAAATGTGTTAAAATATTGTTGGAATAAAAATACTTTGGAAATTGAACACTGAAGTGAATATAGACCACTGTACATGTGAATTCTGATAAACTGCTTTCTGACGGGTCATCTCTAATTATTCAGGTACAGCTTTTAATTGCTGTTTGTAGAAAGCTCATTTTGACCATAACTCCCATTTTCTGCTCCCAAAATGTGCCCTTTGTTACATTTTCTCATACAATTAGTATCCATGGTGTGTCTGTTGATAGTTCTCTTACCGTTGTTCATATGTAGAGTCTTTCTTTCAGTAATTCAACTGACTTTGAGTTGTTTAAATGCTTTTCTAATGTGACAGACAAAGAAATACTGCAATTTCTCAGTTTCTTCCAACTGTGGTTCCACTCAGATGATGAGGATAAAAAGCAGCAAGGCTTTCATGGTGTAAAAACGTGATCATTAAATTACATTACACTTCTAAGTTATATTACTTTTTTCAATATTACTGCATGAATGATTGTGATTGTGGGATCAAAGGCTCAAAGTTTTGTGTATTTGGAAGCTAAGGTTATGTTTCTTTCCTGGAACACTATAAAATCTAAATATGAGATTCAGTGGCTGATGGATAAATGATTTCTAACTGCATGGGCTTAATGTGAGGTGTTCTTAAAACCAGACAGAGATTATATTCATTTTCTGTGCAAGAATCTGGGTGTGTGACATTGATCATAGTATTCAAGAGGAACATAATTTCCCACAAAGTGGGGAACATATGAAGTGAAAATCTTTTACATAAGGCATCAAATGACATGCAGAAGAATAAAACATCAGTACAAATGCCTACATTCCTTAACTGCAGCAGGAAACCTTATTCATATCCTTTGATACTTGCACACATTCTCTTTGAGGCAATCATATTTCTGCACAGAAGAAAACATAGGTGAATGATTACTTGTCCAAATCAAGAAAGACGATCTGGGTTTGGAGAATTAACAGCTCAATCTAGAATGCCCAAAAATACTGGAACAAAGAATATATACTGTAGAACTAAGCAGCATAAGCTATCAACTGAGTAAATTTTATAGGGGCAAGGCTCTGGAGTGCTGCATGCTAAAGAAATTGTCTGACTCAGCAAATGACTGCTAGCCCAAAGTGAATTATATTTTGACTTAAAAGGTTTTATTAAAAAGATAAACCTAAGTAGCATTTCAAGTATTTGAGTTCTGATTACCTGACTCTAAATAGGTTCATAGATCTCAACTGTGGTAGTAAATGCACTATTTGCCATTGCTTAGGCTCTGCTGTCATAGACTCATATTGTTTAATGGCAAAAGGAAGCATTGGATCACGCTGGTTGACTCCCCCCTGTATATCCTATTACACCTGCGTTAATAATCCAGAAGGCCCAAAGTTGTGAGTCTGTGTTGTGTGTGACACAGAAGCTTTCCATGCACGACAAATCCAGTTCATTCAGCTTACCTTCTGCATGAAAATCAGGGGGTGTGATGTGCACTGGTTTCATGAGACTTAATGCAATCAATTGTTGGAGCACTCTTTGCAGTGTAATGCCCACCCCCGATGAGCCCACGCTGTAAAATGGCCCCATATTGCCACCCAATCTATTTCACTGTCTTCCACAACTATTGATCTGAAAAATCTATGTCTCAGAAAACATACAGTTGACTAGTAAAGGTTTTTCCAAAGGAGACGTATTAGGTAAAAGCTGTGCCTAAAATCTATTTTGAGGTTGTCTGACGTTGGATTCTGCACACTAGTGCACCATCTTTCCCCTTTAGTTTCAGGGCTCCATTAGTATTCACTATTTTATCCACAACAAGAATAATTGTACTGTGAGCAAGTCACCTTTCATTTTTTGCCAGTAATGAAGTGACAGTTTGAATTACCTAAGAACCTTTTCCCCCACGCTACAGACTGTTTTTGTGGCTCTTGATCATCTTCAATTCTCAAAGCCCTTTAAAAAATACAAATGTTGTCACTGGCTGTGATATCTGAATGCTAGTTTTACTAAAGTTGCAGTCAGAAATAATTTCAGCTTGCTACAACTGATCACTGCTTTCCCCTTTGTCTGTCCTTTCGGCATAGTATGACGCTGAGAGTTATTGCTGAGCTTTTTGTGCTCGTTCCCCCAAGAGTGATCTGATGTCACTCATTAGCCAGATGACAGTACGAAAATGCATCTTTTCTGAAAGTCCCATTCAGATGTGAGCATGTGATTCAGTTTGCTCTGTATGATGAACCATTTTTCATTTTCTGTTCAACATTTCCAAGCCAACGCTACGAGCCAGCTGTCATCCAGTCAACACTTGCCGTTCTGTTCACATGACATTTCGTTAGGTGAAATTTAGGCAAATGGATCTCACAAGTACTGGCAATCATGGCAGAGAATGCTTGCACCTACCTTCCTACCCTCTACCACGCAAACGTATCTATTGTTATTTGTCTTTTTGTTGATTTTTTTGTTCCATCTGTGTTTATGACAGCAGTCATCAGTAAGAGGTTTAATAATGTGAGGCAAGGTAGTTTTGCAGCACTTTCCTGGCAATTCTCTTTGGGAAAGTAAATTCCCTGAAATTGCCAGAGATTTTTAGAAATCTCTGTTTCTTGTTCGATGTTTCACAGCAAGCTCTTTTTTTCCCCAATGAAGGAGGCATAAAATGATACTGTGTAGCATGGGCCCTTTCATTAGTATTTCACATGGCACTAAATAAAATGCCTTGCAGTGTTCTATGTTTATGAACAGCGTGGCAGTTATCTCCACTCCCCAAATTGTTATCTTCTTAAAGTACAATATGAGACTTGGGAACAGCAATATTTCATACCCTGCCCCAGCTTCTGTCCTTCAAGACTCTACAGTGCTCTGCCAGAATCTTTGTCAAAATAGCTCCAGTACAGTGCATATCGTGGACTTTTTTTTTTTTTTTTTTGCCTGTTTCTTTTTTA
>JAOXNG010000012.1:83567461-83578047 GCA_028566535.1 Scolopax minor
TCTGCCTCTTTTCCCCTTTTCCCCCTCTCCCCTTCTGCAGATACGCCTGCGGACAACCCTTCTTTTGTAAGGATTCTCTCTAAAATATTCCAGCAAAGTAGAAAAGCCAAGCTGCTTTTTCCCCAGCCGCATGTCACAGCCCACTCTAGGAGCAGCAAGTATTTTTAAAATGAGGAGAGATAAAATAATGATGAGTGACTCTGTGTGTGTGTGTGTATATATATATATAAATATATATATGATCAATATTGCTTTAGTATTCATTGATTTATCTCAGAAGTGAGTTTGACAGATTCTGGTCTCTGTAATGAAGGTGAAATCTTTTTTTTTAAAAATGATATTTACAAAGGTTTGTTTTCAAAACATGAAGCATTACTACTGGCTTGACTAACATTAAAAGTAAATAAACATCACCTTCTGTTTTTTACATGAAATTCCAGTTTAAATATCAAATGACTTAATTATAAGGACACAACTTCATTATGAGTTGTAGAAGTGAGTTCCCTCGTCTTTTATATTTTCTTTTTATCCATTTGCTAAGGCCAGTTCAGTTATCAGAGAGAAGCAGATTGTTTGCTTTGTAGTGGCTAATTTTGGCTTTTGTCCGAATTAACAGAGCAAATCTGAATAAGAGAAAATTGAGTGTTCAGCTTGTAAGGCCAGTTGTGGGTGCACTCCAGAGAGTTTAGTTTGTTTGACTCACTGAAGAAGAGATCCAGTCGGAATTTGAGTTGGATGGTATTGTAAGGAATTTAGAATGTATGGTAGAGAATTAGATGGTTTATATGGACTGTGGGATGTGTACCGATTCCCTGGAGAGAGAAAGATCAGAACTGAAGCATTCAGAATACTGGAGAAAAAAAAAACATGACTTTGGACTACTGGGGTCATAATGGCTTGTCACACAGAGGTTTCTGAATAAAATAAAGCTGTTAATAAAAGATGTGCGTGTTAATTCAGTATAGTGTTCTAGTTACACATTTGCATCTTCCTAACTCTCTTGCAGCTTAGAGGGGACTGTTGAACATTAGTGGTAGCAAGATGCACCTTATACACATGCTAATGGATTATAACTTTTTTATAGGTGCAATTTGTACCTGTCTCTCGGCGGATTCAGAAAGTGGTGCATGAGGAACAGATCGTTAAGCACCAGTAGCCAAGCTTCACTAATTAGCACATCTTCAAGTGCCAGTTCTCTTTTGTCCACTGAGAGAGAATGTAAATTATGCTTATTTTCTCCTTCAGTGTTTTGAGCTTCTTGCACAGTGTATCTCTTTGACTGGAAAGTAGAGACTGCAAATTTGTAGTTTTCAATTCTCATGATTAATTGAAGAACATGCATAGTTTATTCAAAAGCAGGGATGCTGCCAAAAAGGATCTAATTGGTTAAATAAATAACCCTAAGCTTTTATTGCTAAAAGTGGTTTTAATTGAATTATTAATGCTATATCACCCTCCAAATCAGTAGCTGTTAATGACTGATTTGCCTGAGGCTATTAATATTTTTCCAATCAGTGCTAAATTGCTATGATGACTTCTTTTGTTAACTTGTAGCTTACCTTATTTGTTCACTTGGTAAAATGGTGTTGATTGTAAGAAAACACTGAAAAATATCATCCAAATTTCAGCTGGTTTTAGTTTTTTGCTTCTGAAGAAATATTTCATTCTGTTCATAACAGTGATTATGAAAAACACTTTTGGATAGGGGAAACAAAAAAGAGGAAATGTTTTTTGAGAACTGTTTAGCATAAGTGGAATTCAAAAGCAGGTAAACATATTTAGACCATTTGCTGTGAAAAAGGAGGAGTAATTGGAACATTATATGATTTCATGGTGACAGGTAGTATTTCCATATATGAACAGAGGTGTTGAAAGAAGTGCTGCACCTTAGCATGGAATGGTTGTGAGCAAGTGCCTGGGGGAAAAAAAAAAAAAGATTAAATTGGCTGTGGCAGCCTATGCAAGGAACTAAAGGTCTTAAAAATATGTTTCAATTCTGTTTCTTTATATCTGTTTCATTCTGGGAAATAAACCATCTCTGACTGCTTTTGCGTACAGGAGTAAGATAGGTAATCATCTAGTATCAGAGAATTATTATGAATGCTCATGAAAACATAGGTATATTTCTGAGAACTCCTAATTAAATAAAAATGCTTTTAAAACCAGAAAAATATTTGATGTTATTGAATATTAGTAAGGATATTACCATGTATTTAAGCTAATGTTGTTATGAGCTTTTTTTTTTAAATTCATGGATTAGACAGAGTTGGAAGGGTCCTCTAGATATCATCTAGTCCAACTCCTTTGCTAAAGCAGAATTACCCAGAGCACATCACTCAGGACAGCATCCAGGTGGATCTTGAAAATCTCCAGAGAAGGGAAATATTAACTTTTTAAAAAAAAAAAAAAAAAAAATATTGGCCCCTTTCCCTGGAAAGTAGGGGCTTGGGAGTAGGGATGGATGACTATTCAGTAAGAGATGGATAAAGGCAGTAGGAGGAGGCGGTAAAAAGGTGATGGACTCTTCATGGCTGAGCGGAACAGGCTGTACCAGGGGATGAAAGCTGACTGAGTTTTAGGAAATCATGATATGGGAAGCAGGGAACTCTTGTTCACTAATTCCCCCAATACAAGAACTAAGAGAAACTTGAAACTCAGTGCAGCTCCAGACGGCGGTGAACTTCTGGCACTTGCTGCTGCATGCGGTACTAGAGACAGACAGAATCAGATGGGATCAAAAAATAGTTTGTCAAATTTATGGACAACAGGCCCATAAGTAGATACAGAAAATACTGCCCTCCAACATCTCTAATTCAAGAGCTTTGGATACTGGAGGAATAAGAGGGAATAGGCTGTAGAAATTGGCCAGGCCTTTGGTATTCCTGAGATGCATCTCTTACTGGTCTGTTGGAGACACAGCACTGGGCTAGGCAGACCTGTGGGGCATTCACTAAGTTCTTAAGAGATAACAATATTGGCATGTGAAGCATTTTTACTATTTAAAGATTTAAGAGTTTGACTAAAACCCTCTTCCTTAACCCGTCAGTACAAAGGAAATATGAAGGTCCCTTGGCTGCTGTCTATCAAAATTTTTTATACCACCATAGCTCCTAGCCTGAATTTTTGGGATTATCTTTGAGGGGGAAGGATATAATGCTACTTCTGTATTCTGGTAGTTTCTTAACTTCCCGAGTAATCTCTTGAGGTGATTGGAAAAGTGGATGTATCATAAAATAGACTTAAGGATGTGCACCCAGAAGATGCTGAAAGGCTAAGTTGGTATGTTTATGTGTTGAGGAGAAAAACGTCACTTTGCATCTTTGTCTCCTTCTCTCCTTCTGCTTTTGTATTTGTAAGTAATAATACTATTGTCCTGGGAAGGTATTGAAGGCTGGATAAATACTTTTGAGATTAAGATGATAACAGTGCATTTTTTTGAACTTCCTATGTCAATTTTTGTGTATTTGCACTTTTCATGCAGTCCTTACAAAGTGCTGTTTTTGTTTCCAATTCCTTGTTACTAGGTGAAAGACCAAGGAAAACAAAATGAGAAGGTGACTGCTTTGCCCATTTACTATACTTAGAAGTGGTAGTTAGATACATGGAGGGAAAACCAAGACTTCACTCTAATTATTTTTTTTTATACCTATGGCCTACATTTTCTTATAATAATAACAAAGTAACATTTTTAGAAATAAATGTAGTTTAAATCACTTAACATTTAAAACTCTATTTCAATAAAATGCTGTTGTGAGTCCACGATTACATTAAGGATCAAGTTTGTTTTCCTCATAAGAGATCTAATCTTATGAGGTTATAAAATAAACACTATTTTTTTCAGTGCAATGAAGGGAATTATTTATTTCCTTTGTTTTTATTAGAATAGCTACCTTCTGTACAAGGCTTTTATGAAGTTCACAGTTATAAGCCAGTCTAGTTGGAAACGTAGCACATTGTCTGAGAGCCAGTGCAATATTGTTCTAATCAGAAGTGAGTTTAGATGAGTTGGTATCTCTCTTGCATGTTTAGTTTCTTTGTGACACGTAAGGCTGTATGATGTAGTTTTGAAAGTAGAAGAAAGGACAAAGAAAGAGAGAGTTTACAGGAAAAGAGGTAAATGTAGAATTTGTTGTATGGATTTCTTTAATATTTTTAGCAGTGGTAGGTCTTTGTTCAATATGTTGTTTTGGTTGTTAGCTGTAATGAAACAAGTCTTTTTGTATACCTCTACAGTGTAAAGGTATACAAATGGGTTAGCTGCAAGTGTAAGTTCCTTGCACATTCGGTTTTCTTGCACATTCACTTTTGTTGTGTTATGGGATCTAAAGCCTTGTCTTCTTATAAAGGAACATAGTGAATGAAACTAATTTTTGTTTAAACAAATGGTTTTGGATTGTAAGTCCAAAAGACAACATCATCTCAGTAGCTGAGATGCTAGATGATCTGTCTGTGGCTTCTGAAATGAGCTATCTAAAATATAGCATTCTACAGCTGTTGTAAACTCTTGCAATAGACATTACTTTTAATTTTAAGATTTTTGGACATTACAAGACTAAATGCACCTATAAAAGTAATATCCAGGTCGTTGTAATCAGGAATTTGAGTTTCCTGCAATACCACCCAAAGATGGTGTCATAATACTGGAGGTAAGAAGAAATCTTCAAACAGAATTGCAGTGATACAGTCATGCCTGTGATCTTTTTCTTTAAAAGCCAAATACTGGAGGTCCATGTATATAAAATCTGATGAATCTTCTGCAAAACAGACTTTTTATCATCATGAGGAAATGGACTGTGGATCGAGCCTGTAGAGTGACGGATGTGTGTACCAAGATTTATATTGTTGTACCTATACATCAAGGCTATTGGCTGAGGAAGCGTATCTCTCCTGAAGAGCAACAAAATTTTCAGCATCTGTACCAAGTTCTGGCCAGCTGGCATCTAGGATAGAAAAAAAACAACGGAACAAAAAACAAAGCCAAACTTTGTTGCAAATTGGTCCTTAGAAAGAAGTTAGTGAGAACTTTCATTAAAGAAATAATGAGAATGAAATAATTGGTGTGATGAATTAGTTGTAGCAGCAGTACCAGTGAGGCTTATAAATCCAAAAAGCTTGAATTTAAACAAGTGAAAATGGCATGTTGCCTGTCCATATTTGCCCAGTAAACTTCATCGTAGTTTGTGGTCTTTGTATGTGGATATGAAGCTGACAGTGATTTAAATTGCCATTTTTGTCTAACATTTGGGCTTACACTTTATGGAAGGATCTTAAAAAACATATTTATCATCAGACTAAAAGCTGGCTGTGTAGGTTTTATTATATTATATATATATATAATATATTAAATATATTTTTACTTCATTGCCTATTAAACACACAGCAGTTTTTAAATATTTTTTTCCAAAATATGTCATAATCAGAAAGTTATTATTAGCAGCACTGCAGAAAGAAAACTCTTTTTGTTTGTGCAAGAAGGGAAGGTTTATAAATAAATCCAACAAATAATTCTGCATTGAATTTTTTCCACTACTTGTATAAATATGTCAAAAATCTAGTCTTTTCTGTTCTCGATACTTATTTTCATGTAGTACTTTGCAAAGTCAGATTCAGAACTTAAATAGAAAGTCAGGATTTTTTTCTGGTGGTGACTGACTTGCTACAGACCCATTGGGTCCATAACACAGTTGATTTTCAACTGTACTTGATCAGGTGACATTTGGCCATGCCCTGCTTGCTGCTGTGAGACAGTCCAGGTAGGAGGACTTATTTGTTATGTGAACTTTTAGTTTTTTCCTCTTATAAAATGGGAACAAAATGCTTTTCTATGACTTTCCCACCTTCCAATAAATGACAAATCACGTTTACACTATTGACCCATATTCTAAAGAGCCATAGTGCATGGCAGCTGATTGTTTCCAGCTGTGTGAAATGACAGTAGTGCAAAAATCTGCCCCATATTTTTATGTTTTTATGAATTTATGTGAGGGTAGGAACAGCACTTCTCCGCTAGGTTTCTTACAGACTTGGCTATCAAAGAGTTTGCCACATAAGTTTTTAATAGTTGGTCCTCAGTTTGGAGGAAATTATGAAGGAAATTTTCATCAGGCCCATGGGTAGAAGAATTTGTCTGTGGTTGCCATCTAAGTCAAGGGCCTCTCCACTTACCTGGAAGGTTTGGTTTTTAACTTTTCTCCTCAAGTGTCCTCACAGCTGGTGCTACTGAGGACCTCACTAGAGATACCATATATGGTGATTGTACATGACCAGGATAATCATGTCAATTAACTGTACTTGAATTTTTCTCTTGGGTTTTAACAAAAGCAAGCCATATCTCACTTTTAATCTTTCCCTCTGATTTCTTTGTGTTAGTTCTGGGCTTTTTTATTTTGATCTCTACATGTATACACTGGCTTCTGATTAGGGTGCTGCTGACGAGTCAAGTTGCAAGCCAGGCGTACTGAATGCAAAAGAAATCTATTAGCTGAGTTCAGTGAAGTGCAAATGCCTTTCCTGTTATTCTACTGGACCCAAACTATTTGTAAGTATAGCCATGTGGCATGTTAGCAGTGTACTTTCTAGTGCTCTGGACTTTTGGAGAAATTGTTTGGCTTGGCTTCAGTACCAGACCAGCATTAATTTTTTTATTAATTTTTTTTTGAGATTATTTGGATTTTTGCTGGACCTCCAAGAACCTGAATGTTAATGAAGGCTGGGATATGTGAAAGAAGAACCAGAAGATTACAGATACCTGCCAATTAAGGGCTGAAATCTGACTTGAAACTTCAAATATTACTTTGAATTAAGAGATTTTAAAGTACTACATTTTAAAAACAAGCTATAATTTTCCTTTAAACTTCTAAATCCAGTTTCATTGTCAAGTTCTACTCTGGCCAAAACTAGCTGAGATTTTAAGTCATAACTGCTATTTCAGGGCTGGCAAAAGTTCAGGTGTTGGCATATGCTGTACTGTCCCTGCTTGAACTGTGACCTTACCAAAGCATTGCATCTCAGCATGGACTGCGTCAAACTTTGTGCATTCCTGTGAGTTGCTGGTCTAGCTAGTTTAGATATAGATTCTTTGTAAGTAGGAAACAGCTGTTTCAAATAAATCCATTCAATATTACTCTTTTTTTTTCCCTTTTTTTAATCCTCCAGTGATATGTTTGCATGCTTTGTTGGATGGATTACTACTTCCCAGAATGCAAAAGTTTAATAATTTTAAACAAGGAATATTTATATATGTAATATAAACTTTCTAAATTGGCTGAGTAACTTTGTTTTTTTAGTTCTCATAATGATTTTTATTATTGACAAATGTTAACTATTCCTTTTTTTTTTTTTAAGTACAAAAAAAGGTTTGGAAATTGTGATTTTAACCTTGTTGTTTTGTATGGAATGAGCAGGCTGGTTGTTTGGTAGGGGTATAGAAAGAAGTGGAAGGTAGAGTGAAAAAACATGTAATTGTGTAAGGTTTTTGTTGGCCTGGTGATACATCAGACTTCTTGATGATTGATACAAATATAAAAGGTAGTATATTAGAACAGAGGTATGATTAGTTCATTAAATTATTGCTTGCTCCACTACACATTCTCCTGTGCAAACTCTCTTACGCTTCTCTAGACACCTGCAATTGTCCACTGTCAGTAGCAGGACACTGTTCCAAATTTAATTTGGTAATTTAAATTGATCCATGCAACTGCTTTTTGCCCTTCTGAAAGATTTTTGGAAAAAAATGACAAAGTGCACCCCCTTGATACTCTGTTTCTTTGTGTTCCTAACTTTTTTGGATTGTGGATGTAAGGGGTAGCTCTTATATACCTTGAGGAGGGGGTAAGGTTTGGGTGATTTATTGAGTGAAGTGTTTAGGAGATAACTGCTCAAACTCTGAAGGTTTGAATTACAGTCCTGAAACTGCTTGAAATGAAACATAGCATCTCTTGCAAACTTTATTTCTATTTTCTCACAACCCTACTATTTTATTAAACTTAGAATGCTGGGAGAGAGTTTAAACAGAAACCTACAGGGAGCGGTAAAAGAAGCTCGGGTTGCTTATTGTTGCAAACGAAAGGCTAAGGACCGACCTAATGAACAGCCTACTTGAGCCAAAGTCTCCCTGGCAGCAGAAGACTACAACAGAAGGCAAAACCTACCCAGCATGGCCTGATAAACTCATATATGACACTAATGGAAGAAGCTCTTCTGAGTGGAAGAGGCTGCCCAGAAGAGTGGAATCTCTATCCTTAGAATTCTGTTTTCAAAATCCAGCTAGAGTCATAGCTGCCCTGGGCAGTACTGGCAGTTAATCACACTTAGAGCATGGCATGGGACTGGATCCTTCTGTGGGACCTCCAGAGGTCACTCACAGACAGGGTGTCTGTGATTCTGTGGAGCTGTGTTTCACGTAGGTTGCTCACTCTCTGTGATTCAAACCCCATAGTCTGTCAGGGTGCTGTGTAAGGGCTTATTGTGTGAATTACCTGACCAACAGCACTCTCACACAGTGCTGCAGCCCTCTATCAGTGGAAAGCTTGAGTAATTACAGAAACAGAATGCTTTTCACTT
Organism: Scolopax minor; assembly: GCA_028566535.1. Lineage (NCBI taxonomy): Eukaryota > Metazoa > Chordata > Aves > Charadriiformes > Scolopacidae > Scolopax > Scolopax minor. The sequence continues at coordinate 83,576,024 of JAOXNG010000012.1, forward strand.
GAGAAGTAGTAAATGGTTTCAAGAGACCTGAATTTATGGAACTTGCACGCAATCCCAAATGTAAGCAGCTCGTGTCAAGCTGGTATAATGGGAGTAGCACCTGTAAAAATGTGGGAGTTCCTTATTAGTAAAGGGGAGATAAATGAATGGAGAGTAGAGTGAAGGGGCCAAAATGAATTAGACTGTAGAGCAGGAACTCATTATCTCTATTAAGAGCTACCTTAGTGCCCCCAAAGCACAGGGGCTTTTTAGTGGCAAAGATAGATGTAACATGGAAGTTATCAGACAGAACCAAATGATCCCTAATGAAACTTAGAAATGACCCCGTCAGTTTGTAGAGACAAACCTGTTATATATGAAATTACTGGAGTTATGGCTAACTGTGTGATTGTGATCATATATAAAAGATACTTTTTCCACTTGACAAAGCAAATACTGGAGGAGTTGTGTATTTAATCTATCTGAGTGCAGTTGTGAAGTATTCTTTGTGTGTGTGTGTACCAGCCTGCTCAAAATGCTGCCCTTCAGCATTTGTGTATGGGATCATTCGGGTTGGAAGGGACTCCATGATTGTCTCACAACAAAGTCATCTGAGGTCAGAGCAGGTTCCTCAGAGCTTTACCCAATCTGGTCTTGAAAACTCTAACCAAGATTGTAAGTTGAATCACCAATACGTCTTGAAAGACTTTCTGTGGTTTAATAAAATTAAAATGAAATTAAACATTTTTCTGTGTACTTTTGGGAAAAGGAAGGGTGGAAGATAATATATAAGGCCACAAATAGGTATTAAATGGCACCTTGTAACTTACTTGTTCTATATTTGTAGTATAACCTGGAAACAGAGAAGGATCCTGTAGTTATTGTTATTTCCACTACTGGTACTGGAGACCCACCGGACACTGCCCGCAAGTTTGTAAAGAAAATTCGAGACACAACCTTGCCTCCTGATCATTTTGCACATCTCCAGTATGGATTGCTAGGTGATGTAGTATTTTCTATATTATTGCAACACTTGTCTGTCAGTAAATGATTTTTGTATTTCTTACTTGTGAATAGTTGTTCGGTTTTTTTTTAAAGTGCTTGTAAAACATTTATTTTTATAACATGAACAGCTTTTTTTTTTTAATGTCTTCTATGAGCAATAAAGGAAAACTATCACAGAAATTATTTGAAGGTAAGGTAACAATTCAATTTTTTTATAGTTTAATTTTATTTGCATAAACAAAATATGATGTAAGCTATCTATAATTGTTGAAGTTTTAATCTCATGTCAAGTCTCTATGGACTAGTTGACTTTGAGAGTAATTGAGCATTTTTCTATATTGAGGGAAAGGCAGTATTAAATGTTGTTAAAAAAATAAGGTTTTAAGATCATTCCTTTTATATTTGCAATTTTATTTTTTTTTAAATTTTGAATGTTATACTTGTCAATAGAAGGAATATAATTTCAGGTTAAACATTTATATGCAAAATACAGATTTGGCAAAATACATCTGATATATCTTGAGCTGATGGTAAGGTCAGTTTGTCGAGTGTTCAGATTGTGTTTAAACAAACTCCAAAAGCTTCTATTTGAACCTAGGTAATTTTTGCCTGACAAGTTTAGGTTGATAAGTAGAAGCAAGGAAAATTCTAGATTTCTAGTGAGGAAAGGAAATTTCTAGTGGATTTGTAATATCATAGTCTGAAATGTATGCATCTTAAACATGTAACGTTTTAAGATGCTATGCTGTAGCCTAGTTATACATTACAGTTTGTGAAATGATCAAGTTTTTCATAGCTGATTGAATGCACACATCTCTAGCTCCTCTTGCTTGTTGCCCACACTGTGTGCACTAGCTGGGCGCCTAATGGGGCTGACTTATTGGCTGAAATGGCTCCTTTTCCTTCATGTTGCTCTTCAGGTGTCCTTCCTTTGTGGTGTTTTGTCTGTGATGTATGTCCCCACCCAGCTCCCTCAGCCTCTCCTCGTAAGGCTTGTGCTCCAGACCCCTCACCAGCTTCGTTGCCCTTCTCTGGACCCG
>JAOXNG010000012.1:83586281-83603288 GCA_028566535.1 Scolopax minor
ACATTGATGTTCTAGAAAATGAGAAAACAGTGCAACAGGAAGGGATGCCAGCATCCGTAGAAATAACTATAAATATGGTCTCCATTTGTAGCTGGAAGTGAGTAACTTTTCTGAGGACTTTAGTGAATTCAGTAAAAATAAATGCTGGTTGGGCTTAAGAGATGATTTTCGTTGAGTTGCAGCTTTCTGTTATATTTTAAACGCATTCCTCCTTTTGATTAAATTTAATAATCCATGACATAAAGCGGTCCTTAGAGTTGTTTTGCAGGAATAAGTTATGGGGTTTTTTAATGAAGAATCAGGAGGAATCTCAAAGCTTGCCATCTGCAGGATGAGATACTAGCATTTTAAATCAGTTTTTGGTTTGAACATCTCTTGGAAAAAAACCCTTTGCCTTCCAAAGTGTGGCAGATTATATATTTAGAAAGAATTTCAGAAGAGTTGCTATGAAATTTTTGAAGTTTAATTTGACCAACCATGCTAATTTAGAAAAATGTTTGAGAGCTCCAGGGGACAACTTACCTTTGGTTTTGTTGCTCTTTGAAACGAGAGCTTAAGGTGATGATCCAAGATAAGTAATGAAGAATTACGTTGTAAAATTAGATCATTAAAGGAGTGCAATAAAACATTGGAAAACCTTTTAAGAGTGCACCATGAATTGAGTTTTTATTAGAATAATTGTGTTTGGGAGGTGATTTATTGGGAGTGATGATATGTTAAGACTTCAGAGATGTTGATTTGGTACTTTTATCATATGTGTGAAATTCAAGAAGTCCAATACCTGCAATGCATTTCAAAAGAGAATAATTCCTGCAGAGTGTCTTTGAGCATAAGCATTAGATGTTCCATGGAAGGGGAAAATCCAGTATTTCAATAAATACAGACGATTTTGCATCTTGGTTGGTTTTCTTCAGGATCAAGCACAATTACTGCTTTGTAAACAAGAGTTTACCCACGTCTTCGGGTAAGTGTCTTGTCTAAGTTTGGAATCCTGTTTTGATGAGTAGGGAAGGAACTGAAATCATGTAACTTGTCTGAACAAAGCAAGTTGTCAAAATCCATCCAGAGCCAGTCTTGTACAACAGATAATTCTTCCCCATTCTATGTGTCATGTCCCATATTTTTCAGAGGGCCTTATTGTGTTTTGTAATGTATAAATAGCCATTTTGTGAACCAGATGGTTTCAAAATAGGACTGTCAGAGAAGAAAGACAGAGCAGATTAATGTTTTTCTGCTGTAGGATGAAATTACTGAAAATGTTGGATTCATTAAAAGTCCACTTCCTTCACTACCTCTCCCAGTTTTCTAAGGGCGAGCTTCGTATTCTGCACAGTACCAAGTGTCTTGCTTTCTGATTTTCTGTCAGTATTTCTTACAAGACCGAGAATTGGCTTCCTCATTAGTCCTTTGGGAGTAATTCTAGGTATTGAAAGGCTGAAGCTGGAGTTGAACGAATTCCAGTCTTGTTTGTTTGGTGTTCTGTGGAGACCAGTGGGAATTCTTATAGCGACCTGAATGGAATTTTTACCACAGTTACTACTCTCCAACTCTCCTTGTTCCTTTGCCTTCAAGGATGCCTCTGGCATCCTTAACCATTTTTTTTCTCTAAGGAGGTGGACCACACATAGGAAGTAGTGTGTCTGTAAAAATAAATTGAAAGAAAACAAAAACAAGTCCCCCTGGTTATATATGGGAGACTTAGGTTATTTTTCTGACTTTTTCCATCTTTTCCTTTCTTTGAACTGTTCACACACAGAGGCAAGTAAAAGAGCGTTGATAAAACTCTGACATAATCTGTTTGATGGAAACAGGCTAATGAAAAATGGGAGAAGATGCCTTAAGAAATGGACTGTGTCGCTGCACATTATATAACATACATAGGTAGTACTAGGTAGGCAACTAACTTGAATTTTTATACAAGATTCACTACGTTGACGTTTCTAAATATGTAACTCAATAGGCTATAGAGAAAATACTGAGATGACTGTAACTTCTTTTTTTAGCTTTCACTTATTAACTTCAGCTTTTATTGAGAAACCTGATTTTAATTTACAAACTCTAAGCAAAGCTCTGAAGCCGAGAAAATGACAGATATCTTAAATCCCAATGATATATTTATTCTCTGTAGAAATTGTAGTAAGTTCTACTGTATTAAAAAGAGGAAACCATAGTGCACATGGCATACCCATCAAATTTTTAAGTAACCAGTTTTCTATAATGACTCTTCTAATTTACAAATGTTTCAAGAAATACAGAAATGAGGCATGAATTTGGACCTTGTCAGGAAACAGCAAACAGCACCGTCTCTTGTTGCAGTTTTAAGCATGTAAGAATGTGAAATAAAACCAAGATTCTTGGTGCCAAATTTATTAACCTTCCACTTGATGACTTGCCTTATGCCTTCAATTTCAATATCAGTTTTGATTTTCTTCAGTTACTTTTTCCTCTTCTCTCCTGTGCCTTAATGTCTGCCTCTCAAATGGGACCTGCTTTTGCATTTAGAAGCTATGCAGTACTTTCACGTTAATGTTATATATGAAAATGAGGTGTTTTCTTGACTATCCAATATAAAAGTAGATGATCCTTATACTCTGTAAAAAAGGAAGGCAGCCCATATACCTAAAGCCAGTGTATCAAAAAGTGTTTATTGCTGTCTTTCATTGTTATTATTTTTCTGAGCTGCCAGTTAGTTGATAGGAGGATAAGGAATTACTGAGCCACAGGACTATAGCTTCTGCTTTGTGTTTTGTGCCTATAAGCTCCATTCTAACTCTGATCTCTGATATATATCACCAGCCTGCCATACGAAAATAGTGTATAAAAAATGAAAATAAAGTGCTTATATTTATTTTCCCTGCTCTCTCTTTCTCGTTTGCTCTCTGCCTCCGGAACTGCCCAACTTGATGTCCAAAGCCACTCTGACTGCCTGATTGTCTCTGCTCTACCTGCTTTGAGACTTTAAGCACAAAGTGCAAAGCCCGTAGGTTTTCTGGGGAAGAGCATGTTCCAACAAGGGAATAGGAAAACCTTTTCCTTTTTTCCCCAGTAATTCCCAGTAGTAGTATACAAAACAGTGTGAAAGATCTCTTTCTGGAAGTCGGTAGAGAAAATTTTCTTCCAAATATTGCTAAATCTGAATCACATCCTTTGAGAGGATTTTCAGGGGAAAAAGGAGGGAGTGTGACATAAGCTTAAGTCTTATAAAGAAGAATGTTTTAAAGTATTTGGAGCCTGATTTTGAGTAACTATGGGGGAATTTATGGTTTCTCAGATGCCAAGTTCTAAAGATGCAACGTAGTCAAGATTGTGACTTTCATCTTGACTAGATGAACCACATGAACTCTATGCAAAGAAATGTGTGGACACAAAAATAGGCAAAAACCATTATATTTTGACTATTTTTCATATTTTGACCTTATTTTGACTGGCAATGGAGGCTAACAGTTGCAGATAAACTGGTTTGTGTTTCTTTTCCACCCAAGAGAAAAGAGCGGGGGAATAAGAATAAAAAACACCACAAAAATGAAGGAGTGAAAAAATGAAGAAAGTCGGCGTTGCATATTTGCAAGTAAATTTTCCATTTTGCTTAAGTCCTTCCTGTTTTCAAAGGAAGGAGAAGTTTGAGTTAGAATTCTGTTTAAACAGAGTGTTTCCCATAGCTCAGAAATTCCTGATGGAGGGAACCAATGGGACCTCCTGGATGCTCAAAGTGATGTGCACTTTTGGACCAGCACTGGCTGCATGGTGTCATGATGGAAGAACAAAGAGCACAGGTCCAAACCCCAAGGAGAAGGAAGTGCCACGCACAAAAAGGGACAGAAATAATCCTGGGTTTGTGGCAAGAGGAATTAGACATTTCTGTTAATCTGTTAATCTGTTAACAGGTAATTCAAAAAGATCTTTGCACATTTCTGGATAAGAAAATAAGAATGCTTACTTAGAAGAAGTTTTTAAGGGAGCTATGCAATGTATCCCTGCAGCTTACTGTTGAATTATATTTATAAAAAACAACCTTCAGATACCTGACAAAACCCCCCAAAGTGAGTTATGTAATGTATTTCTCATTATTATTTCTCAGTGGCTTCGCCATGAAATCTTTTTCTTGAGAGAATTAAAGTAAGAAAAACAATAGGAAAAAAACCAACCTGAAATGTTCTTAAAAACGCAGCTGCATCTCATCTGGAGCTATAAGCAATATTTATATGCACACTTAGTGCACAGCGTAAGTAAAGCAGAAATTTGAAGTGTTCTGGGAGTTTAAATGTGCTTTCGCATTTCCTAATGCTTTCATGTTTTTGTTCAGTTTCATCTATTCACTGATAAGGATAAAGTAAAATACTATAATTCTTTACAAAATTATGGGGGATTTTTTACCTTGTTACTTTAATGTTATTCTGTTTAAATCACATTTTAACATTGTTTTTATCTGGGATAATTTAGTATGCCTTCCTGTGTGGTCTAATTTTCATTTATAATCTATGTATCAATACTGCCTCCAGCGCAATGTAATGTGAGAGCCAAATTAATTTGTTTTGGAAAAATTTAGACCTTAGGGTAGAAAGTTAGAGAATAAGTTAAAATGCAGGGTGGGTAAAAGCACTGGCAAATGCAGCTGGGGCACCAACTGTAAATGATTAGTCAGTGGCAGAGTTTGAACCTGATTGTAGACAAAGGGTGATTATCTCACAGATTGATCTGCGGTGGATGTTTCTCCTTGCTGTGTTGCATTGTTTCAAATTCTCTTACCTTTGAAGGAAGATGAGAACTTTAGAGCATGGCAACTTTTCCAACAGTCTTGTTTGTATTTCTGAAGGGAATACCAGTCCTAACATCTGGGTTTCTATATCAAGTCTGGGTGTGTCTTGGTTCTTTCTTCTCCTTGTTTGTGCTATTTATTTCCTGCACTTGTTCTAGGAAAATTTTAGGGACTTGATCTGGTGCAGATGTTCTGAATCAAATGCCTTTTCCTCCTTACATGATTATGAGCGATCAGAAACAGTGGAATCATACAAGTGCTTGCAGACAGGAGATGCATCCTTCCATCCTCCTCTAGAAAGCAAAATCTGCTGTGTCAGAACTCAATTTGTTGAATATTCCTAAAAACATTTCTTATAGGAGCTTCCTGTTTATCGGGCAGTTTGTTGCACTCAGTTCAGTATGTATTTCTGATTCATACTTTTAAGTTGTAAATTAACATCTAAATTGTTAAGTGTTGCTTAGTGAATTGACAAAGATAGAACAAATACTGGATGCTGAAGTGAATATTGCGTTTTATTAAGCTTCCCTCAGGTTAACATGCTTAATGTCTCTGCATACTTGTCTGCATAAGTTCTCCCAACCGTTTGAGTGTGAAAACTGTAGATCATCCCCAGCAGCAGTTACCAAAACCTCTTGGTCTCTTTTATGTTATGTTTCTACATGAAATGGGTATCTCAAGTAGACTTGAAATACAGGAGCAAAATCAGATCCAGGTATTCTTTTCTGCTGTCTGAAATGAACATGAAGGGCATCAGTGTAGAATGCAGAATTGTGTACTTCATGTTCTACGTATTGGTTTAACCTTCAAAAAAAAACCCCAAGAAAAAGGTCATTGTAATATGCCACTTGAAAATAAGTATAGATTCTGTAAAGAATGGAGGTACTGAAGGAGGGCAAGGAGGGCTGTGAAAGCTGTGGGCACAGTAAAGATCAATCCTGAGATCTGCTGCCTGCTTTGTCATTTAAGCCTAGTGCACAGCAGGGGAGAGTAGATGTTCGCTTTTAGTAACAGCTTATGACAAACTAGGCACTGTAACGAAATTTTTGACAGGGATCCTACTCGTACATTAAGCTTTTCTCCTTCCTTAATTTTGCTTGTAATGAACAGAAGAAAAAAAACAAAAACAATCTCTCGAGGAGGAGCTTAGAAATTATTATGCGTGTCCTCCCTGGGATGATGCCCAGGACTAAAGTGTTTACCTTTTTATCTTTGCTTTGCCTGAGGCATTTGTGATTGCTTCAGCACTTGGAGCAGCCAGGGAGATGGGAGTGTGCATGCATGTTGGGTGGCAAAGGGAGGGAGAGGCTGCTAGAAGAATGCCAAAGCATTGAATCCTTTTACTGCTGATGGGAAAAACATTTGGCCCTGGGTAAGAATATTTCAGACAAGCCTTGGAATATGTCCATATCACAACCACTATATTCTTGTTATCTCTACAGCCACCTACAAAAAAAACTCCAAAGCATTTGCCTTTGTGCTGAAGAGAGACTAGAAGAACTAAGGAGCTTGTTGGGGGAAGGAGGGAACAGCTATCAATTTGCAATTTATGGGACCAGATGGACTGTGCTATGTGTTTTGGCGCTGGTGATGGATATGTTAAGTTTTTTCTTTCTTTCATGCATGCTGAGATGGAAGAAGAGAAAGCATCATTCATTGAAGGAGAACAATCTGAGCAAAAAAAAAAATTGAGGCAGAATTTTAAAACACTGTAGTTTAAGAAAATCCTGTTAATTCTCTCTTATTCTTATATCAGAAAGGATTGCAATACATTTGGGCTGCGATCCTAAGTTGTTTGAAGCTTGTTAATGTGTTGCACCAAAACCCCTGCTCCCCAGTATTGTTTAAGAGCTGTCCTCCATTTGGAAAAGCAGACTATGGATCCATTTTTTTTCTCTTGATACATTGCAATTAGAATGAATAGACTTATCCAGGATTTAATATCATCTCCTATCTTTAAAATGTAGTGGATATGATTTCTTTAAATCATTTTGGAGCATTTAGACTAATAAAATGGATAAGGAAGCTTGTGGAATAAACCGATGTGCATGAAAACTGGCATAGTTGTTAAACACTGCACATTGTAATGGCATTTGTTATTTGCTGCACAGTTATGGGAGCCTGCTGCATATTAGCAGATGCTTTCCTCCTAACCTCAAGCTATATGTGCTGAGTTATTTTCCTCTTCAGACTATCATCTTGGATTCTCCCAGACTACAAATAATTTCTTTTTTTCTCTGTAACAGTGCATGCTGTAGGCAATATTGAGTGTAATACTTTCTGTGTTGTTAGGCAATGAGCGTTATCAGCAGCTGCAATATTCAGGATTAGTCTTTTTGTTATTATTTGGCATCTGCAGTACCTACATGAATCTGTTCAGTCCTGTTTCTCCAGAAGGCAGTTGGGCTCTCACTGAGAGAACGCGATCATAAAGCTTTCCTGAAATTGTCACTATACTCAGGAGTTCACTCTTAATTGGAACTATAGTTCTCATAATGCGGTTTGCTGAGATATATTATTTATTTAAAGAAACTGGGGTATGTCAAAAGACACCTTCACATTTTATAATGGTGAAGTGGGGACAGACCAAGTTTCTCAAGGCTGCACCAGAAATCAGTTGTTGAGCCAGAAAGATAATCCAGATCTCGTAACCCCAAGCTTCATCCTTGGTCTGCGAGCAAGCAGATGTCTCTGAATTAACTGTGCTGCAGAAAATGTACTAGCTGTTGTCCTGCAGTACAGAAAATGTCTTTGAGAATAGTAAACAAAAGACAGTTTTCCTGAGGGTTGTGGACTTTTTTTCTAAAAAGGTGTCTGCCTTCTAAGCTTCACTGGAATTTTTTAAAACTAGATTGAAAAGGTTTATTGGCTTTTGCAAAAGATCAGATAAAAAGTAATATTTTATGGTTACATATATAAAGGTGCTTTTGCTCAGAATTTCTCTTCTATGGTACCCATACTATTGGTTTTACCTTTCTTAGCTTACTTGCCTTCTTTGGAAAATAAAATAGCCATATACTGGTTAATGAAAAAAAAGGGAGGAACTGTTTGGTTTCATGCCGAATAAATGCATAGATGACAGGGAATTCTGTTTTGCTTGTTTTTCCTAAATTGGCATAGATGTTGAAGAACTTGATGGTGATCAATGAGATTTAAGATTTACATACTAAGATCAGTTTTGAGTGTATAACTTAAATTTGAGAATCAGTTAGACAGGTCATTAAATTCTTGGCAGAATTCCAGAAGAGGAATAATATTAATATTTTATTCCATGGCTTTTATCAGGGTGTGTGTAGTGATGTTGAAACAATTTTTCTTACAGGTGAAAATTGTAGAAGAGGTAGAAGCAGTACAATGTTGCATTTTATGGAAGAAAGGAGATTTCTCAAGAAGATTGTTGCATTGTACCTTTCCTGCAGTATTACAAAATACACCTTACCTCCCTCTGGGAAAACAAATAAACAAAACCAAAAAGAAAACCCAACCCGTGTATTGGGTTTCATCTTAAGGACACGTAAAAATGCTAGAAACATTGATTTTTATCTAAGACTTGTAGAAATGTACACACACACCCAAAAATAAATCTTGTGTACATTACGCTACATTGTTTAATAATTTTCTTCATTGACTTTCATTAGAAAGTTGATTTCTCTGGTCTTGAAACTCTCAGACTCTTGTGCAATAAATACTAACACAATTTAGCTGAAAGGTGTTACTTTTGTCAGTATCCTACGACTAGAAAAATATGTCTGTATTATCAATCCAGTGAACTTCAGGTTCAGGAAACCACGTAAGAGTTTGGAGATTTGTAGACAGCAAATACCAGTCGCAACTGAGCACTTGAAATGTCCTATAGACTTCAGTCAAAGACCAGAAAAACACAAGAATAATTGGTGTCGTGCTCAAGAATACATAATTTCAGAAGTTTTGCTGTCAAACTCAAGGAGGTCAGAGTTGTATCAGAACTGATTTATTTTAAATAAAAATGTTCATTTCTGTAATTTGTAGAAAGGTGGATAAAGGCCATGTGTTCTCTGCTCTTTGAAGTCTTCATGAAGAACATGACTTCAGTGTGAGCAAGACCACAATAATTTCTCCTTTATTGCTGTTTTTCTCCATCTCTACCATTTCAAACTGTGTAATACTGTTCATTCTGTCAGAAATCTTAATAATGTATTATACTTTAAAAATTACTATTTTGGGAATTGTGGTTTTTGGCAAGAACTAAGTGCTGCTCTTGAACTATAAATCTGTGGTGGTTAGTTAAAAGGTTAAATTTACACTAACATGTCTTGTCACTTTGACCTAGATGGAGTTAAAGCAAGTAAGTAGGGCAAGTTCAGCAGCTTTTAATGAACTATTACTTGAATCCATGAAAAACCAAATAAATGTTATGTCATCCTGTTTTATAAATTTCAACCAGAGAACTCTGGCTGACTGGTGCCTTCACATATTTTGATCTGTGCTTTCCTGTCAGCAATTAATTTTCCTCCCTGACACTCCAGTCTCTCCATTTAGTTTTATTTTGTCCTATTGGAGAATGAAATGATACTGTAAATAGAGTTAAAACTGTGAGTAATTAATGAACCTAATTTTCTTTGTCAAGACCTTCCCTTTCAGAAAAACTGGACAAAAGGTGCCATGGCCAACAGTATAGCTATCAGTATGCAGAATATGACCAGGGCTTATACTCCTGAATGTTGGCACGTTACAGCAAGTAGAATGAGTCTTCTTGATGGGACTTTTCTTTTTCTTCTTTTCTCCAAAGATGGTCTTCACGTGGGCCTTGAGTGGCTTGTGTTCTGATTTTGTTGGATTTACCATGCCTGTGAAGTAAGCCTGACAAACTCTCAATGAGTCACATCTATCGCCTATGTGATTTGTGCGTGGGAGCCTGTGTGCATGTATGTCCATGGTTCTTCATGACTTGGAGCTTGTGTCCAGCAAAGAACAATGCTGGAGCTTAAGGCAGACCTCATACTGCTCCTGTTTTGCCTGGATGTGATTTCTGAGTTGAACCAGAAGGCACATCTGTGAAGACTTGGACATTTCCCAGTATTGGTCAATGCTTGTGAAGGAGTACAGGAGTGGGTGCAGAACTCCATGCATCGACCTTCTGCTTGGCAGCATGTGTCTGCCTGTTTGGGATGCATTTGTGTGGGCTGGTTCTGTGGTCTCAAACAGTTTTGGCTGGGACATGCTCAAGAATGGTGTTGATTTTTCTTTTGTTCTGCTTCTTTCGTAAGAAGTCCTACATTTATTTTGTTTTGGTTTAAGTTGACTTGATATTGTGATTTGAAATGCCTATAAACAAAATGCAGCTTTTAAGAAGGTTATTTCTATTTCTTTCATGTTCTTTATGCTTAGATTTAGCTTAATAATTGCAATTTTCTACAACCATTCTTTAGTCCAGCAAATAAACTGGATGTAATGAGATCTCTTTCCTTATGTGAGGTTTTCTTCAGCATGAAAAGAGAGAGTTAAGTAGTAATATTAGGTAGCGTACATTCTAACGAGAAATGTTAGTCTTTGTAGAAGGATCACAAGGTTGTATATAGCAGCTGTTCTAACCATTCATCCTTGATTCATCCCTGTAAGTGGGATATATTTGCATAATGCAGGCGTTTTTGAGAGGATAGGAAGAGGGAGGGTATTTGTATCCTTTTTAAAATTTTTTTCCCTCCCTCTCCTTCCGTCTCAAATTTGGTATACTTTGAGTTTAGACATGATTTTCTCTCCTGCTGCCAGATAGCAACAAAAGCAAATATTTTTTTAAAAAATAGTATTTTAAGTAGTACATAAAGTTTTCTTATATGTGCTCAGTTCTCCTGTGTGCAAACGGTGAGAGCACTGAAGTGACGGGAAAACCCCATCTCCCTGGGGCTGCTGACAGTTCGATTCCAGCCTCACCAACATCAGCAGAAGTCACCTGGAGCAGTTTGTTTGTGGAGCAGAAGCCAAGGCTGTTGGAGGGGAGTGATGTGGAACCAGGAGTGTCCCTATCCCTTTTTTTCCCTTGCGAGGTGAGCCGTGGTTGCCATTAGATAGCGTCTGGGTGCCCGGGCAAGCTCCCAGCTGCCTGGGTGAGGCGAGGTTGCCGCTGTGGCACGCTGCCTGAGCAGTGCCGTGCAGCTACAGGAGGAGCGGGAAGTCTCTGCTTGCAGACGAGCCATGGTGTCTAGACATGCTACGATTGTTTCTTTGCTCAGTTCTGCGTGTAGCCAAGTATCTTGCCAAATACACTGGACAGATGTGAGAGTGGTGTCTGTATCCATACGACAGTGAAGGTTGTAAACTGCATGTGCACCTTCCTCCATGCCTCCGCCAAATCTAACCATACTGCTTGGTCATATCAACGTCCTCTATACTGCATTCTAACAGCAGTGGGAAACAGCACTCCATCAGTTTATCATTAAATATAGTGAATATTTCTGGAAAACTTCCACTAGTATACTCTTATGTATATTTTTATCCATTTGGAGGTTTTTTTTTTTTCTGTTCTTTTAAATTAGTGTGCTTATGGGCAAATAAAATGTACCATGGCTGAAATCCTCTCTTGTGTGCCTGTTTCCATACTCTCCAGAGAGTATGGAAAAACAGCAATTTGGAAAGTGACTCTGTCTCTTGTTTTGCCTGGTATTTTCATTAAAGGTTTTGTGTTAGTTTGAAACTGGTCATCAGTTTCAGAAGTTATTTTGAAAGGAAAGGATAAGGGAGCACATGCACGGTAGCTTCTCTGCTTTAGCAAGTGATGCTAAACTTAAGCAAACTAAACATGGTTAAGTACCCACAAAAATAATAATTAAAAAAATGTGTTTTTTTTCTAGTCAGATTTCTGATTTTGGTACCTTAATTTCTGTAAGATTGTTTTGGTGTGCGCTGTGTAGACTGAGTTAGACTAACTTTAGCTTTACTAAATGAATAGTCAGGCTAATTTCTGGTGTTATCCAACCCACAGCATATATTATATTATGCCTGATGAGATTGCCATCACAATCATAGGAAAAGCAGGGTTGCATTAAGAGATATAATGGAAACAAGACATGGGTTTGTAGAAATCTAGGCTTTTTGAGTTTGTTTTTTGTGTGTGTGCATGTATTTAGACTTTGCTTTCCAATTTTGTCAAGGAAATTCTTAAGCCTATAATAAAAATAAATTTTCTAAAACTTTTTTTTTGCTAAAATAAAAGCTGAGGTTGTTATGTAGAAATATGAATCGTGAAGTGAGTGGTGAGAGGACAATGGGTAGCTTGAAGTGCATATAGAAAGCACTAGTACTCTCAGGCTTGTTTAGAAAAATCGAGGTATACAGCCTTCTTTGTAATGTTTCAAAGCATCATAATTCAACTGTTCATTCTGGTGTAGTGAGCACACACATAAATCACTAGCACACTGCATCATAGGGATGGGTTGCTTGTAGTTGTCTGTAGAACTTACTGCATGGTAACAGTTATAATTAATTACTTGGAAGACTGAACATCTCAGAGTACTTTGTCATCAACGTGCACGGGTAGTGGTGGGTAGTTGTGCTGAGGTGTTCAAGTATTCTCTGGTACACAGGAATATAAAGAGCAGAACTTGATCCTCTTCCAAGATTTAAATTTGTCCTTGCCTTTCTGAAAAGTGGGAGGCAAAGAAAAGTGATGCAATATCTTCTCAACAATATAAACTTCACCTACCACCTTGGTCTATGAAATTCAAAGTTACCTTCTATCCTTTAGGAACACTTGATCCCTATGCCATGGAGAACAGTATCTAGATCTGCTCTTGGCAGCTACTATAGCAGACTTTGATGTCGCTGAATTTCATGGAGGGGTGTGTATATGTCTGTATATGATATAAATACTTAATTTAGAAGAAAATGAAGTACTTGGTGATAGAGAGCAGGGAGTTCACAAGAAATTTTGACATAGTGAATTTGAGTCTTTTTTGTCTAACCTGGAGAGTTCTTCTTGCTCATGTTTTCTTGATGTTTTCTTATTATAAAATGTTTTCATGCAGTACTGCTTATGCATTCAGCAGATTTTCTGAGACTTTCATAGGTCAGAAAAGCACTGGAAAAAATTCACAAGCACTTTCAGTCATCTAGTATAGTCACTTTATATAAGTGAGTAAACAAAGTGGAACAATGACTCCTTTTTGCCTTATGCCTCTGACTAGGTTCAAGGGTGAGGTGTTCATTGCTAGTGTATTTGTTCTGTGCAGTAGACATTCTCAAAGAAACGTATGCTTAAATTGGAAGGACAATATTGTTTTTTACTTGTGAAGTCCCTTTTGTTGAGCTGTTGAGCACAGGAAACTGCTATGTGATTCCTGTCTTGTTTCAAGCAAAGGTAGCACTTAATTGATTAGCAGTACCTTCTTTGTTTCAATAAAGAATAATAAGCAAGATAATTTTTTTATGTTTTTATTGTCTTTGTCATTCCTACAAAATGGGTTAATGCTTTGAAGTGTTCTTAATGATGCATCTTTTTACTTGAAAATGTCTTTTGTAATGTTTTGAGACATTAAACAGTAACTGTGTTTTTCTCTTGAACTTTCTTTTATGGGAAGATGAAAGAACACTGAAGTTTTGCCCACCTGAATTTTGTCATGGATTTCACTTGGGGCCCGATTTCAGCCCACGTTTTAGGCATGTTTAATTTTAGTGGTGGTTAGGGCACCAAGGAAGATTTTTACAGTGAGGATTCTTCTCAAATTCATGTCCCATTTTGTTAATTCTGAGACAAGTACTCCTCTTTTCTGAATCTCATCCCAAGCTGCCAGTTATTTCAGAGAATGATTTTTTTTTTCTGCATCTTTCTGTTTGGTTCTTGTTCACACTGTGTAGTTCACTGCCTTACATTTCTAATTTATTGTCTTGAAAGACAGATGTTTTATGACTGCTATAAATGTCTGAGAATTGCTGATGAGCTGTCTCTTCATTTTCTCTTTTATGTTTTCTTTTCTCCTAGGAGCCTACAAGGTAGACCTAGGACCCCACTGTGCTAGGTTCTGCACAAACGCTGAACAGAGGCAGTAAATGATTACAGAGGGATGATAACTAAAAGGTAGGTAAGAAACTGTATTTTGTTCAGTCGGTAGACAGTGATGTCATGGAGAGACTTTAAGATGCTGTCTGGAAAAAGATTGTGAGGTGGTTTTGTAGACCATTATACGTATTCTGCCCTTCTTTCCTCCTTAAGCTTAGGAAGTGTAAGAAATGGAAGTGGGAAGAATGCAAGAAAAACAACCTGCAAATCTCCTTTTTTCTCCCCTCTCTTAAGTTATTGTAAACTTCAAAAAGGGAAACTATGAGAAAATGTGGATTTTTGTTTAAAGAAAAACTGAAAGGGCAACTGTAAGAGTAATGTGTTTGTAGGTGGCAGAGACACTATTTCAGGATAGTTTTGGAGGTTCCACAGAAATGCTTACCATCAGTCTTAAAAATACTTAAGAAAAGGAAGCCTGTATAGCTAAATGACAAGGTAGAAGAGGCTATTAAAAGCAAGAGGTCATCTTAAAAAAAGCTGTGGCTACATTCAAATAAGGAAAATAGAACCAAAAAAATACCACTATCAGGATAAATATAAAATCAATAAATACTTTTTCAACCACACCAGTAGCAGGAAGCCAGTTGAAGAGTCTGTGGGGCCTGCGTATAATGACATTATGAAATGAACGATCTGAGATAAAGCCATGGCAGAAAACTAAACAATTCTTGTGTGTATGTGCTCACCACTGAAAAGCATGTGGTGGTTCCTGTTTTGGAACCCTTCTTATGGAAGGCTTATGAGATTACCTCTCTCAGATGGAAGCATTTGTAGGAGAGATTGTGGAACAAATTGCATGTTCCAAATTTAACACATCCAGATGTAGCTCTCTCGAGTTTTTAAGGGAATGGAATAAAATAAAACAGCTACAGACTACGGCATGCAGCCTCTTGCTCCAAAGTGTCTCAGCAGTTGAGAACTTGAAGATGTCTAATTTGATGCCACATTTTAGCAAACATTCATGTGCAATCAGGAAGTCTAGAAATCAATAGATCTCTTGATAAAATTGAGTGGATTAATTAAAATATTAGATTAGCAGCTGTCTCAGAAATGACATTGGGTAAATATGATGGAGATACTGAAAAAGATTTTACTTCTGTGAAGAGGAGCCCCATGAAGAGGAGCAGGTTGATATTAGTTGCCAGCTATTTGAAGGGTGCTTAGAAAGATGATGGAGCCGATTTTCTTAGTAGTGGCAGGTGGTGTAATGGGGGTTTACATACATAGATTGTAGATTGAAATGTTCTGATTGGACATTGAAGAAAATCTTTTTCACTAAGGGTCATATAGCACTGGAAAAAGCTACCCAGGGAAAGGGAGGTGGAATATCTCCTGGGGCAGGCTTTCAAGTCTTAGTTGAACAAAGCTACAGCTGACCTGACTTACTGTGGATTTTAGTGGTTGGTCAGACTGGATGACTTCCAGCCAGTGTTTTTGTGAATTGAAATCAAGTATTGCTAAACTGCTGTGGTGCTTTGAAGGAGGTAACCGGCATGCAGATGGAAGAGCTTTTATGAGTTCTATGTAAATTTAGCAAAATCCTATCAAAAAACTTTTAAAGGAACTAAACAGGCAAAGGTTAAGGGGGAGGACTGCCAACTGTGTAAATAATTGGTTAAATCATAGGAAACAAAACACCAGGAGAAAAACCTGTTGGAAATCACAGATTTACACAGAGATCTCTCTGAGTGCCTGGGGGATCTTCATACTCATAAGTAGCTTGGAACAGAATTATGATGACAAGGCTTATTTCTGAAAGTTATTCAGGGCAAAAGAAGGTACAAGAAAAGGGGGCAGACTGAAAAACTGCAAAAAATCCTCATAAAACCCCATTAAAATAGTAGATGAAATTCAGGGTCAGTAACGGTAAAATATTTTGAGCTGATCTGGGGACTAGAAGCAGTAATTTAATGAAAAAAAATCATCTCTGTATAGCAGTCAAAAAGCAAATTTATATCAGGAGTTGCTCTGAAAGGAGAGAGATCAAAATATCATTAGGCCTGTCTCTAAATCTGCCAAGGTTTTGCATCTTAAATATGGCCTGCTGTTCTGGTCTTCTTATCTCAGAACAAGTGGAGTAAAACTGGAAAAGGTTTAGAGAAGGGCAGCAAGAATCAAGAAAGGCAGCAGGATCCAGAAGGCATCCACAGGGCAGTTTCCATGCAAGAACAACTGCCCAGATGGAAGTCTGCAGACTGGAAAAGAGATAGTGGCCTGATGCTAATGCTAGAGTATGTGAAGAGTGTTGATGGGAAATGAATACTCAGTGCCAATTTATTTTTGTATTAGAAGTGATATCAGGTGAAACAGGCAGGGAGCATTTTCAAAGCTAGGAAAAGCTTTTCTTTGCATAGCGTTCAAGACAGTTCTGAAATTCCCTGCCATGGGATAGTGTGTGTGCTGTATGAGTATAAAGAACTGCTGAACAATGTTGGAAATGGAGGTGGGCAAAAAAAAGGGTCAAAAAAAAGAGGTTACAAACAGAAGTATTATTGCTAGGTAAGGAAGTTACTGAGCTGCAAATTGTGGAAAGCTATGTGGTAAGTGTCTTGGTGAGAGTGGAAGAGAATATTTCTATATGACTTGCTCTGGTTTTCACAGTTCCCTTAGACATCTGCTCTTGGCTGCTCCTGGAGATAAGGTAGGGGTCAGGCTGGATATTTAGTTTGAGCTTTGGTCATTCCATTTGGGCTAAACCTACAGCCTGGCCCACTGTGGGGGTTCTTACACACTATTTTATAAATATTAAGGTTGCAGCGTGAAGTCCCAGAAGATAACTCTGTTGATAGAACTACTTTTAAAAATATTAAGCTGTTATGTAATTTGAGATGTTGCACTGAGCTCAGAGCCTTTCCCCTCATTGTAAGATAAATGCTTTTCAGCTTATTTTGGCACTTGATAAATTACAATTAAATATCTTAATATATTCAGGCTGTTTCACTGAGAATTCAGTTCTTTGCCCTAAATACTTTTTTTTTTTCTTACTTTGTTCCCTCTACAGTCTGTACTGGCATCTACACCTAATCTGCAAAACACAGACAAATCACTGGCACTGGAGGGTCCCCTCCACATTTCCACCACAATTCTATGACAACTTAAATCTCAGTCAGGATACGGTCAGGGCAGGTTCATAGAATCATAGAATCATTTAGGTTGGAAAAGACCCTTAGAATCATCAAGTCCAACCATCTACCCTACTCTACAAAGTTCTCCCCTACAC
>JAOXNG010000012.1:83617587-83636676 GCA_028566535.1 Scolopax minor
GTTTTATACAAGCCGACCTTCATTAATGTTACGGTTTGAGGAACCCACAACCATTAATTGTCATTTAGACTATTACTGGGTATCTCAGGCAGAGAGGGAATTTGTGTGATAGTCCTTACTCAAGGATATGCAGGAGGGAGCAATCCAAACCCTGCATATTCTGTGGAAAAGGATATGGCTTTGAAGTCTATTCTAAGGTGTCTGCTCATCCATTCATGCTGTGGGTTCATGCTGAAGGTGTGTCTTCTGTTTTTTGGGGTTTTGGGTTTTTTGGGGGGGTTGGGGATATATGGATTTTGCTTCTTGGGGGGCTGGTAGTTGGGTTTTTTGGTTGTGTGTTTTGGGGTTTTTTTGTGGATTTTTGTTTGCAGTTTTTTTGTTTGTGTTTTAATATATATATTTTTTAAAATTCTAACTGTATTAGGTGCAGTCGTCTTCTTTCTCCTTCTGTGCATGCCATAGTGTAATGAAGTGGATAGTGAGTTCCTGTTCCTCCCAATTGCTTGCTGACTTTAAACTTGTCCTTTTGTCATGCAAGAACTTCTGATTAAGTTTCTAGCTGCTACCTCAATTCACTGTTCTTTTGACTGGTTAGGATCTCTGAAGACTGAGTAATTGCAAGTAAGATTCTACTTGCAGTTCCCCACAATGTATTTAATACATTTAAATTAATGCATCTGAAATAATTACTACACTTAAATTAATAAAATAGCACAATACATTTAAACAGGTAGAAGTTGAGATAGAGAAAAATTTAAACTGTTACTGGTTTTCTCTGAAACATATTATTGGAAGTGCATTCACATCTCTCCTTCAAGGTCTAACCTTGTCTTTGGATATTCTCATTGAGAGAAAGGAGTGTGTCCTGCCTCTATTTTTATGTGAGATGCATGTAGCAAGAGAAGGAATTCAGGTAGGTAGGAAAATTTCTTTGGCCCCACAATTCTCCCACTGTACAGCATGACTGTACATGTAAACAACTATGTCAGAAACCACTTGTGGCATGCAGGTAGCTGTCTTTCTGAATGATTGTTTGGATTTAGAGGTTGAGGAAAGATTCTGAGGAAAGATTCTGAAGGAATCTTTGCTTCTGTTACTGAAGATTTAGTATCTGGATGAAGAGTGCTGGTCCTATTCTTTCTTTCTGGAGATACAGGATTCTCTTTTTGTTGTGTCCCTGGTAGAACTGTTTTTTGAAACTTACCTGGGATATAGGAGCCTGGTTACATAAAAACCATGGAGCTTCATTTGCAGCCAGAGAATGCTGAGCTTCCAGTACAAATGTTTCATTTAATTCTTGTTTAATTTCTATCTATTTTATTTCCACATTTATGGATATTTCTGAGAATTTACAAATAAAAAGAAATTAAAATAAATAAAAAACAGGTTTGAATACCTGTTGCTGTACTGTGTGCAAGAAAAACATTTTTAGGGAGTATCTGTCCTTCATTTTTCTTCCTAAATATACATGCATAATCTTACAGAAACTTGAATTAGAACTAGCTGTTAGTAATGTACTTGTAAACTACTAATATACATTAGCTATGATATAACCCACATAAACCAGTTGAATTTGGATAAGAATAGTACATAATGCTTGAAATGTTATCCTTGCAGAAAATGAACTATCAAAACTTTGGAACAGGCGCTTTATGCCCCTCTATACATGAGTGCACAGGACTTTTTTGAGGGGATACTGCCTTCTGTGAGCCACAACCAATTTATAGGGACAGATTCATATTGGAACATGACATCATAAAATAGACTTCCTAGAAATGTAGGAAGATGGATTTTGCTGCCTAGAAACTTCCCTCACTGTTTTTTTCTGAAACAGAAGAGAATTTGGCAGAGAAACTAAAATTGACTGTTAAATTTATGTACTGCTCAAGTGTGTTATGTCTTTAATCTATTTATTTTACTTTAAATTAATGAGGATTAGATGTGTCCAGGTCTTAGCTGGAATGCTTCTCAAGGCAGCAAAATAAAGTGTGAAGAGAAGAACAGTTTGTCTTATAATCGCTGGTGGTACAGTAATGCTTGGGAGCAGTGTTTACTGCCCATTTTGCTTTCAGAGTGTAGATTTTAAAACACACTGGTTTTACTGTGGAGTATCCTTTACTTAATAGCCCTTTGCTTCATGTGTTTAGGATGTTTATTGTTCACAAATAGAAAGTTTCTACCTTATTAAACAGCACACTGTAGTTCAGTGAGATCAAATGTATTAGAAGTCAATATTGCTGATAATTTTTTCCTGAATTGCTCCATTAATTAGCAGAATGACATTTCTGGCATTATGGAATTGTCTTAAATCTCCCGTCATCCCCCCCTGAAAGTGAGTGATGTCTCATAGCTATGTGCTATCAGCAAGCAAGCCTGTGGGACTTAGTAAAGCTGCTTAGTGGCAAAAGTTTTTTGGGTCACAGCATTAGGTTGTTATAACTTGGAATGTTTTTTATGATAAGGCTAAAGGAATTGGGTTGGAGGAAAAGGGATATTGACATCATGAATATTCTGTTACTTATGAAGTAAGTGTTTGGTGATTGGATGTTTCAAAAAATTAGGGAGATGACACTTCAACTTTATTCAGGTACCAAATGAAAACCATTACATAGCTTTACAGTAGAAAAGGGGTCTTCAGCATTAGAAACAACAATATGCATCCTTGTCCTCGGTCTTGGCAAATGGGTAGGGTCAGATCCACTGACCCTCCTGTGAAGAAAAAGTATATTGTCAGAGCATTGAGATGAACCTTGTCCTGTGCTATGCTATACATACTCTATGGATAAGCAAAAAATACATGCACTAGGGCTGTTGTTTTGTCACAACAGTCAGTAAGGTGAAGGAGCAATTCTTTCCTACTTTATATTTAGAAAGGAATCAAAGCACTTCCTCCTTTGTGAGGAAGGCAGAGCAAGGGGCTGTGGATCCAGGTGAACATGGAACATAGATTTAGATACATTTGCTGTATCTAAAAAAAAATAAAATAAAAACTGTTGTAGAACATTATTTCCCACACACACATTATAAAATGAAACTTTAAAGTAGAAAAGGTGGGGAATGAATAACAGTTTTTGAATCCTGCTGGGTGATAAAAGAAATAAATTTTCCTAAATTGAGTAACTGATGATGTTTATGAAGTAATTAGAGGAGCAGCTAATAGCATACTTTTAAGGAGTCAAACACAACACCAACAGAAAGCAATATTTTGTTTTAAGCATCAAGAATTGTCTAATTTTTTCTATGGTTTGCTTGATAAATTTATTTGACTTCTCCAGGTGCTTTTCCCACATGAGTGCAAGAAGAGTAGCCAGTTAAAAGAAGTGACTGCTGGGGAGGACAGCATGACCACCATGAAAGGAAGCTGCCTTCTCTCACTGATGTTGGCAGGCCTTGGGGTATTAGGAATACTGGAGCCAACAACAACAGAAGATACCCACTGCCATAGAGCTGAGCACCCAGTTATTGCATACAAAGGTAAGGGTATAAACAAAAAACTTTTCCAGAAGTAAGCTAAGAATTATGTAATTTCTTCAGGGAAAACTTCTGGTTTTAATGTATAATGGTATGAAAACAAAAAGTGCGTTATATAGTAACCTGAACTGTATTCCATACAAGTTAAATACAACTAGGCTTGCAAAATTTGTTCAAAATTTGGTGCTGAATGTGTCATGTAAAGGTTGGTGACTCATTTTCATCTTTTATTAAAACCAACCTGTACTGTTGCACGGGATTGTTCCTTTCCAGGTTGCCTTGTTTTGTGATGGGGCTCTTGCTCTTACTTGCTGTGTCAACCAGGGTCATCTGAGTTGGTTGTTTACCCCATGGAGGGGTTGCACCTGTGTGGAGGTGCGGACAGGTCACGTGATCCAAACAGACCAATAAGGTATTCCATCCATCTGCCATGCTCAGTATAAAAGCTGAGGGATGTGAGGGGCAGGGTGGCTTCGCTTCAGTGGCTCGTGTTCTTCAATGACTGATGCCTGAGGAGGACCCTGTTAGTTTGTCTACCTTTGATTCCCATCCCCAACTGGATCCTTTTCTGGTATCCAGTTCCCATTTGTCACTGAGACCAATCTATAATCTTCACAGTTCCTGCCAGTGACATCTTCCTGGGAGCTTTATAAGGTTTTGTATATATATTTTTATATATTTATATATTTTATATATATTTTATATATTTATATATTATGTATTTAATTATTGCCTTTTAATAATTTTATTATAATTATTTCATAAAAATAGTTTAGGGTTTTTTTCAATTCATAAATCTCTTTGTCTCTCTTTCTCTCCTTGGAGCAAGAGGTGGGGGAAAACATCTGTTGTCTTGTCATTGGCCAACCCAGCCCAAACCACTACAGAGTTACAGGACTCTCCATGTCTTCACTTAATTTTATGAGGTTGCTCTTGGCCAATTCCTGCAGCCCATCTATGTCCCTCTGGCCAGCAGCTGTGCCCTCAAGCTTATCAACTGTTTCTCCAAATTTGGTGTTATCTGCAAACTTTACAGACTGCACTCTGTTGCCTCCCCTTGGTTGTGGATTAAGTGTTAAACAGGACAGGTCCTAGGACCAGCCCCTGTGATATTCCACTTGTTACCGAACTCATGGTGGAGCCAGGTCTATTAAACATTTATTCTCTGGGCTTCATCATCCAACCAGCTCTTTATCCATCTGAAGAGACAGAAAACATCGTAACTTGCAGTAAGACAGTGTTGAAAGCCTTGAGATAAATGACATCCCATGTTCTCCCCTCATCATTAAAATCTAATCATTTTATTATAGAAGGCAATTGGGTTGGTCAGGTGTGATTTATTTCTTGGCAAATCTGTGTTGACTGTTTTCAGTAACCATCTCCTCTGTATGTCCAGGGAAGTGCATTCCAAGAGGATTAACTCCGTCACATTCCTAGGAACTTAAATGAAATCAACTGGCCTCTAGTTCCCATATTTCTTTTCCTGCAGTTACTGAGGACCTTCCTTCATCCCTGTGACTTCTCAGAGATGAAGAGTTGCTGGTTATCTCCATGTTCATGGACGTAGCTTGTCTTATCCATGGATTTGTATAGGTTGAGATGTTGAAAGTCTTCTCTGACTGAGGCTGCATCTACTACTGATAGTTCTTAAACCCCTTTACTAAACACCAGGTGCCTTTGAGACCTTGTTGGTGAAGACTGAAACAAAGGAGATGTTGAGTCCCTCAGTGCCATCTGTGTCTAGATCACCTGCCCAATTCAGCAACAGGCTTGTATTTTCTTTGTTCAACCTTTCACTACTATCATAGTGAGTAGAAGCTGCTCTTGTTGCCCATACTCTTGATGCCCTGTTCTTGATGTTCCATACAAGTCTTAACTGCCTTAACTGTTTAACCTCACACAATCCTTATGTGTCCCTGTGGTGTTTCTAAATTCCTCTATTGTCACTTTGTCCCTGCTTACACCTCATACATACAGTGTTTTTGCACTGGAGCTCCACTGTGAGCTCCTTGCTTCAACAAGACATTCTCTTCATACATGTGGTTATCATCTTGAATGTTGGGATGGACAGCTGAGGAACAGTTGGAACAAATTGAAGAATGCTTGGAGGATATTGTCTGTAAAAACCTAAGGCATTTAATAACTTATCTGATTTTTTTTTTATTTACTTGAATTGAGATTTTTCCATTAGTGTTGCAACTTAGAATGAGTTCCAAATAGTTTGCAGCTATGAGGATGTAGGGATTAAGTTGTATTCTATTACATATTGCATTCTTCCTGTTATTCTAAGAAAGCACATGTGCAATTTTTTTTTTGTTCCAATGAATTAGGATTTATTGAATTTTAATTGAAAAAAGATTTTTTTTCCATTCTTTTCATATTGTTAGAGAAAATAATGTTGGGTTTTCTACAGAAAGTATTTCTGTTCTGGCATTTTAATGGTTTAATAAGAGTAATGGTACCAGCTGTCCCTTTCTCCAATATCAAGGAGACTCAACTAAAATAGTTACAATGTGTACCTGGGAACTGCAAACCATGGGTCTGTTGTGAAGGAGGAACCTTTGTCTCTCATTTATTGATGGACTAACTAGTATGATTTATTCTCATAAAATATCTGGTTTTCTTTGCATTCATGTTGTCTGTATAATTTAGTTAAAAATGTTATTTTTATTATTTTTAATTTGCTACATGCATACACAATGTAGTAAATTAAAGTAGTAGGGCAGTTAAAATTGTGGTATTTAACTGATTTCACAAACTAAGGGATAATTGCATGGCCCTCCTTTTTTTTTTTTTTTTTTGGTATATGCAACTATAAAAGCAAATAATTGAGACTCCTTACAAGATCCATAAGCTAAAAGTTGATTAAAAATGTGTTGGTTTTTGAATCTAATTCAGCCAACATTAAGACTTTCTGGGGACAGATACCTCCTCTGTCCTCGGATTTCAGTTGCATCTTTTGATGTAGCCAGAGGTAATGTCACAGTAAAGAGTTTACTGAACAAAACCAATTGCTTTTTGCTGTAAATATAAGTGGGAAATACAATTATATAAAAACATCTATTTTCAGATTTTTAATATGAGATTTAGTAAGATTTTCAATGCCAGAGTCCCTCTTGACCTTTGTGGTGACTATATCATTAAGCAGTATATATCCATGACATACCTTAGCTTTTATGAACTGATATATCTTGAAAAAGTTTTCCTTCACTTAAAAATATTCTGAAAGCTGTAGTTCATACTTGCAACTTGCAAATCTGTTGGGAATCATCAGTAAATCTTAGAAAGTATTTGGAGAAACATATTTGCAATGCAGTATAAAATATTTGATAGCTAGGTGACATAACTGGTGTGGGCACACAGCAATTGGCTTGTAGTTGCAGGATTGCTCATTAAGGGAAAACAGAATATAGGACACCAAAGGAAAAGATAACTGGGAGGTTTGTCTTTGAACTTATATGTTAAGAATGATACTTGGTGTATAAAAGTATTAAAGAAAAAAAAGTGTTTGTGAGAAGAGCTACTCTGTGAATGAGTCCTGCAGTAGGAGGTGACAGGATTTAACCATCCCTCTTCACAATTTCTGTATTCTTCCTGCAGCCTTTACTGACTTCATGAATGCCTATAGGAAAATGCCCTCTGTGTCTTTTGACATTATTAGTGCTCCTAAACAAATGCAGTCCTGAAATCAATTCTTAACAGTTATGAAACCTTTAATTTGAATGCTGCACTAATACTCTATTCTGTAAAGGCGTCTTATAATAATATTAGATCCACCAGAGCTAAATGCTGTGTGGGATACTGAACATCAACCAAGGCTGAGTGGTATTGAGCAGTAGGTACTTTAAAGCTTGTAAACTCAGTACTCACTTTACAGAGATATCAACTCTTTTGTTTTATTTATAACTGACTAAAGCCTTTTTTTGTAGTTTCTGGTATGCCAAAATAGTGGTGTACTTATTTGGTTTGTCTTCCTTTGAGAGTCACGGTAGATGGAGAATAAACTATTAAATAAAACTAATGGAGTGAGTGTCTGGTGTAGCGTATGGATGAACAGCTGCAAAAAACTAATAAAAAGAAAAAGTAGTCTCTGGGATTTGTCCTAGTGAAATAGGGAAAGGGAATGTATCTCCTGAAACAACTTTCTTTCCCACTGCCCATCAAAAACTGCTCACTTAGCTGATATCTTGTCAAGCTACCTTTTATAGAGGCATATATTATTTCTATCACTAATTTTTCCCAGCTAAATAGTTTTAGCTGAAAGACCGTGATATATCTGCTGGTAACAAATGGCAAGAATATCTCCCACCAGTTGAGAACCTCTACTCCAATGCTTTGTTTGCTGGTGGAGGAGGAAAGAGAAGTTAGAGAAGCAGGGAAAGTGCATGTACTTTCAAAGGGGTTTTGGCATGACCTAAAAATCTTTCATGTCTCTCATACACAGTAGTAATAAATACATTGTAATTCATGTATCCTAACTAATGTTAGGAATGCATAACACACCTTTTCTCTCTCCCAGAAACTGTAATAAATAATTGTAATAAACTATAATAAATAAGAAAGTCTACTCTATAATCTATTGTCATTGGTCTTATGTAGACTAGAATAAGGCACTTTCTGTCTTCCTTGGAAGCTGGAAATCTCATTTTCTCATTACTTAAAGTTGGTAGGAGCTATCGCAGAGATCAGATTTATATAAAAGCAGACCTCTAAGTATGGGATGGCTTGACAGGACCAGTGTGGTGATATGCAGTTCAGAGTTTTATATGGTGGAATTGACTGTGATGATTCATAGTCCCTCTTTTAAGTTTCTTTTCCTCTCCAAGTAGGAATCTGCCTCCAGGTGTGCAAAGGTGTACTGTCTGTTGAAATTTTTTTAATTAAAAAAAATAAATCTGTCTGCATATGTTACATGCATGTACTGTGAATTCATCAGCTATGGTAGCATAAGTCCTATAGAGGTGTTAGAGTCAAGAGGTTATAAATTGCGTGCAATAGAAAACAAGGTACGGGTAACATAATAGACACACAGAGACTTATAGTGTGAGATTATTGGTCTTTACATATGTTTCCAATGTGTAAGTATCTTTATTCTTGAAATAACTTAAGAAAGAAAAAGGGCTGAAATAAACTGGTCAATAAAGATAGAGCCTTACAATTTTCATTTTCATTAAATTCTATTAAAATAAGATGCCTATGAGAAACAATGACTGTTATAAAACTTGAACTTTTCTTATGCAAAAACCAAAACAAATCCGTTGAGTAGCGTAACATTTGTCTAAATATTTCCATAAGTTTCAAAGCTCTTAGCCACCCGCTCTACAGAATCGCTGTGGTAGATGGAGCTAATGTTTTATTACTCATTTTTTTTTTTTTTTTAAAAAAGTGTAAAAACAGTTACTGTGGCACCTGATTTCTCCCCTGCACGTTTGCTGAACTTTGAAACTGTCAGTTACACTCAGCTGAAGGCTGATGCTATAGGCAGACCCCACCCACGAAATAGAACTGAGGTGGCCATCCCAACTGCTTAGTGGTGTGTGAGAGTAAACTGGGAAAAAAATTGACCTAACTCCAATTTCAGATGTGAAGTTTTAAGTATTGACTGTCCCGCAGTTTACATGCATAAAGTCAAATTTCTTAGGCTTTTCTATCAGAAATAAAGTGCAGTTGTGAGCTTGACTTAACTGATGTTAAGGGTACCGCTGAGATCATCTGCTTTGAGGCAAATCTCATTCTTTTATGCTCCCATAAAGTAATTGGAATTTAAGGTTGTGCTGTGCTGTCTCAACAGAAAAGCATCAGTGGACATAATTTTAGAAGCTGTATTTAGTGAAATTTTAAATACATGCTGTGCTGTAAAGAAGTTATAATCTGTTGAATAAACATGCTCAAAAATAACATATCTCAATCTATAGAAGAAATGAACATAGACCCTTCATTTTTACTTGAGGTTAACCAGAAAAGAAAAATAGCATAGCTATTTTTTTATTTCTTGGTTCGGAAATCCTAAGAAATATGTTTTCTTAACCTTATTGCCTAACCACCACAGAATTCCCTCACTTGATGTTTGTCTAAGTAATATAGACCCAGTACATTTCTCTGCTCATTTTATCATGTGGTTTGTTTATGGAGTGCATGGACCTAACATGTGCCAAGAGGAAATAATGTGCGGGCTGAATGAAGAAAGATACGTGGTGTATGAACTTGTTCTCATTTGTACTCTCTTCTCTTTCCCCTAATCTCATTGCAAGCTACTGTTTAAACTAATAGTAGTCTACTAAGCTGTTCAGTTTTAATTGTTTTGTTCTTCTCTTTCCAATGGTTTTCAAAAACAGACTTTAAAGATCTCCTGCCAGACTCTGCAGTGGGATTGAGGTGTATTGCTTTCCATGCCCTATCCTCTTTTGGGTTTTTCTTTAAATAAAGATGATTCATCAGTTGATTACCAGGTATTGCAACTTGGATTTGTCTAGACAATAGGTCTACGAGATTAGTTGCGCTACCCAGCCAAGAACCAGCTAGTTTTAAGGAGGAAAAGAATTCTTCCACAAGTTCTATATTTTTTTAATTTAATCAGATTTGCCTTTAGTTGTATGTAGGAGACTATGTGCTGGCTGGAGAATGGTGACTTTCAACTGCTTACAGTTAATTTTTAAAATTATGGCTTTTAAGATTGAAGCATACTGTCCCCTTACTGTTTCCCTGAATCACCCAGTGTCTTTGGTATTTGTTCCCATAAAAAACAGGGTATGGCAGGAATTGAATTCTCTAAGCAAAGGACTTGCCTACTGGCTAACATTTTGTGTGATTTTTTTTTTTTTTTTTTTTTGGCAGAAGTGATCATGTTTTAAAGCAAGCATCAATTTACAGTTCTTTTGGCATCCCAGACAAGTGCTGGACCATCATAGAATGTTAATAATTTTAATAAGTATCTGGTAAATGAAAATCAGCAGTGGCTGCGATGGCTCGTGAGCTGCGCAGACATGTCCTATGAGTCTTTCTATAATCTTTCCATGGCTGATTGTTTCCCTGTTGCCCTAATGTGGAAGTTTGGAGCATGTGAAATTTTCTGGTTATTAATGAAGCAGCAGAGTGTGTGAGAGTCTCCTGTCACATTCCACTAGCTGTACACAGCAGGCATATAGAATTAAAATTGGGATTTATTTTATTTTGTCTTCAAAAGAAATGTAGGTTTAATGGAGATTAGGCATTTTTAATGAAAGGTTGTAAACCATCCAAACTGTAATATGTTAAGCAAACAGATCACCAATCAAGAAATAGAGCTTATAAGCAGCTGAAGGGCTGTCATCTTCTAGAAGTTTTGGTGTGTTTAAAAAAAAAAAAAAAAAAAAGAGAAGAAAAAAATTGATTTTTTTTTTTCTATTTTATTATTTTTCCACTAGACAGTATTTTATTTTTTTCATAGTGTTTAAGGTATACTCCGACCCTTCTATTGACAGTTGTCACTGTATGTTACTGATCTACCCCTGGGAGAAAGCATTAATGAAAAAGGTCTCCATTGTTTCTAAGCCATCTGGCACACTGTAAATCTGGTTTTGATGAAGTTTTAAGTTCTAGATGTGTAGTCTCCACACTGGTTCATGACAATTTGTTGTTTCTCCCTGTTCAGGGACTGCATTGCAACATGTCCAAAGCTAACGGGTGTTGACTGAAGAGGAAGAGCGTGTTTATGGCTAGTTAGTATTGCATGGCTGAGGAACTGAGAGTCATCCCTTTTTAACTTGCCTTGGTGTCGTCTGTTTGTGCCCAGCTCTTCGTGGAGCTGGTGGCTGCACAGCGGTCACAGCCACTGTACATACAGTGTACATACAGTGGAGAACTGCAGTCGGTGATTCTTCAAAGTGATCTTTTTCAAGTGCTTTCTTTCCTGCCCCCCTTCTGCGGCACCACTTGTTTGCTATTGACAAGAGTAAGGACACTCCTAATTTTGTTTGCGTGGCTGAACATGGTAGATGCTCCCTTGTTACATGGTAATTTGCCACATTCAGGTGAGATCACACTTGGAATTGTCATGAGTTTCTTTCCACTTTCCACTTACAATGCTCGCTACAGGTTTTGTTCTGAAGTTTTTCTGGACTAAGAAATGAGGTTCCTCTTTACCATTTTTGAAAATTAGGAACTCAGCATTTTACAACTAGCTCTACAGTAAATGGACTAAAGTAGTTGTTAATAATGACAAATACCTGGAATTTGACAGTGCCCTTTAGAAAAAAAAAATATTTTCTACAAAGAGAAGTGCTATTCTGTTGTTTGTGGGGTTGTGGTTTTTCCTTGTCTTTTTCTTGCTTGTCACATTTTTCTTTTTCTTTTTTTTTTTTTTTTTTTTTGGGCTGGGGGCATCTTTTTGTTTATGCAGTGGGAGAATGGGTGGAGTGGGGAGTGTGTTCCACTTTGAAGTGCTGGCTCCAAGCTCTTACCAAGATTAGTGTCAGACTTTACCCTGTATGTCTTTTGTGTTACAATATGATTTGTTTTGTTGGTTTTTGTATTTTTTGCATGAAATATCTTCAGATCTGAAAATATTTTAAGAGCTATAGCCTTGGGCAGAATTGATAGGATCAAGAAATTGCATTATGCTAAAACAATGTAAATGAAGAAGTTTAGGTCATCCATATGCCAACCAGTATGTGTCGTTGCAAGGCAGTCAGTTCTAGAAACAAGGTCTTGCTAGTTGAAACACAGATATTTCTCACAAAAATAACATGGCATTATTCTGTCTATAGGCTTTATGCTTCTGTTCCCTACAATACACATATAAAAAATTAGCAGAACTTCTCTTTACAGAACTTCATGTTGAGGCAAAATATTGGTTTCCCCTAGCCATACAACACAATTTCCTTCAAATTGAATTCTGTGGCTGGTTGCCAAAGCCAGCATGTAAGTGTTAAAAAATGAAAGGTTAAGCCCCTCTGAAGAGAGGGCGCAACTAAGGATGTCAAGTGTGTTGTGCAGTTGGACAGGCCATCCCTCTACGTCACTGGAAGGGGGAGCTGTGCTTCCTGGGAAGAGCTGTGTGAGCTCTGTGCTGGTTGAGGTGTGGTTACTGGTTTTTGACAGGCAGAACCTCCCCAGGGCAAAATAAATCTTTCACCAGTATTGGGAAGAGCAGATGCAGCAAGTAGTATTTCCACATGTCAAAACACAACTAAACTTCACGGCACAGTTTTCACAGCTGAGAAAAAGTCTTTATTATAGTAGTGTGTTCATCTCTGCCTATCCCACTGAATAAGTCCCCACACTCAAGTGTGGACCAGCTGACCTGCAAGGTGATTTAAGCTGTAAATTGGGTGAAATTCTACCTTGGTTCATCCTCCTTCATTGGCTGTTGGCTTTTTCTTTCTTACCAGAATTCTCACACCCTTCTTATATTTTTTTTAAATTTAATTTTAGAACTCTTGCATTGATTATCTTTCTGTAGCCTGTCATCCCCTTTTTCTGATCTTAAATTACATGTTTTGGGTTTAGACTATTCCCCATTTTTAGAGGTTGAATTGAGACATAACATTGAGATTTAAGTGATAATACCACTGCTGTCTACAGTAGGATGCTTATACCTTTTTTCTGGGCTGTCTTGAACTGGCAGTGACACAAACAGGATATTAAAACAGAAGGAATATAAGTCTGGTGCAGGATGATAATCCTTGTGTTTCCCTGAGGTTTTCTCTCCCACTTTGTCTTCTCCTTGGTGTGTTCCCATCATTTTCTGGTCTTTTCCTCAATGTTCTCTATCTAAATCTTATACAACATAGTCTTGTTGTACATAGGCTGTCCCCAGGCTTCCCTGTCTCTTAAAGCATGTGAATTTGGCTTTACTCTTTTCTCACTATGGTGCTCTTGGTAAAGAATGTTCCCTGAAATTTTTTTAAAAACTGTCTGCATCTTTGCTTCTGCACTTTAATTAGCACTGTACTGCCTGTGTTTTTATGTTGTATACCTTCTTCTACCTCCTTACCTGAACATCATCTCATCTCTGCTTTAATCTGCTTCTAATCTGATGTCAGGCTTCTGGTCACCTCTAATTTTAAAACTATTGGGTTTGGTTGTGGTTTTTTTTTTTAGTTGTTTAGTTTGTATGTGTTTTATCTTTATTCCTCTTCCTTTGCCTGATTATGTGTTTGTGTTTATACATAAGAATCTTGAGTTGAAGTAATTCAACCTGTAAACCATTCCATCACATGTAGCCTGCTAGAGTAAATTTGTTTTAGTAGTGATCCCTCATATTTTTCTTTTGCTTCCTATCTAAGCTCCTTCTTCTAATGCATGTCAAGCTATTCACTGATATACAGAAGTCTCATCCTAACTATGAAATGTAATGGAGGTGACTTCTTGGTTTTCCTTGCAAGTATGACACCTGAAATCTATCTTGTCATTCTCCAGGTGCCCCCTCTGGAAATTCTTTGTTATGTTTGTTTTCTCCACTAAGCATCCACTCCCCCTGAGCTCTTATCTGTTGTACAGCCAGGTGTATACATGATTCAAGAAGAGCCACGTTGCTAAATCTGCTTCTGATAGCTTCAAGAAAACAAAGCTTAATGATTCCTACGAGGACAGCCTTTTCTCATAGCTGAGACAGAGGAGAATCAAAACAGCGAGGGGGCAGATTGCAATCCCTACTGTGTTTTTACAGCAGTGGGTTTTAGTTTATGCAAGGTGATGTCATTGATACTTATGTATATTCCATTACAAAGTAATGAGAACAGTTGTATGTGATGACAAAATGGAGTAAGAATGACAATTTAATGCAGTCTGCAAGTAGACAAACATGAATCTCTATTGCATTTAAATACATCTTGAGGGAAACCCTAGAACTGAGCTCCCAAAACTCAGGTGATTCAGTTTTGGCTCTTTCCTTCTTTTTTCTTAATTTTTGTTTCTTTCATGGTTCCTAATTTGAACAATTAGTAAAGATTGGTCAGCCTTTTGCTTTAAAGCAGACCAAGATTTGGAAATTCTGTTTGAACTCTGGGCTTACTTGACATTCACTTTACGTTTATTGTTCAAAACATGGTGCAGAAGATCAGGCAACTGAACATTTTTAAGCACAGTTCTTGGCAACTTAAATTGTTGTTAATCATACTTAGTTTTTATTTTTAAATACAATGCTATCCTCAAATGACTGAATATTACAACATCAGGTACTCTGTGTTTGAGTCAAGGGTTTGTTTCCTTAGAAGTGGGAAGGGTATGATTAATGAGGTCTCTTACAGCTGGCCAGTGTAACCTTGCAAAGTAGATTTTATAGTATTTTCTCTGGAATGGTCTGGGGCTCTAGTTTCATGCTGTTTCTGTGTATGAGAGAAAGAAAACTCCAAGGAGCTGTAATTGTATATCATGGCTTATACCTTGTCACTGCATAATTTCTGTAGAACGCACAAGTGATTCTGAGTATATAAAAACTCTGCTTGTAGCGCTGAAACCACTTTCATCTATGTGGGGGTTCAATCTTTTTTTCCTTTACACTTTCTTGTATTTGTATGCAACGTCTGTGTTTGAACAATGAAGCATAAACAATTCAAAACCCGTGTTCAGAAAAATAAGAAATAAGTAGTCATTGCAGCAGATGTTACTGTCTCTTCCCTGAGGGCACAGACAGTCAGAACCCAAATTCCCTTTAATTATCCCAGTAATAGACATATGCACACACATAAGAATGCAGAAAAGTGTACTTCTAGCTGGGGAAGCTCTGGCAGGACACGGAAAACAGGAATGCAGGCTGGATTTTAAACCTTGAGACTCTGGAGGTGGGGGTGGATCAGGGAAGCGGGGCTGGGCAGTTGCTGTGGCTGCGCCTGCCCTGCCCGAGAGGGCTCTGCAGCTCACGGAGACAGTGACTTTGTGCCTATTGATGGAACCAGTGACAGATGTGAGCACTTGGGTGGAAGAAAGTAAGTTTACAGTAGGCTTAAGAAAGAACTTCAAGTTCACTCTTTTAAAGAAAAGAAACATATACTTTAAGTATGCTTTATTTTCTGTTTTTCCCATTAATAATAAATAAATTACTTACAGACTTGCCTCATTTCTTCCAAAATTGTTCTGCAGCTGTAACAGTTGTTTAAAAAATGAAGGCCCAATAAACAGGTGGCGAGCTTTCTGGAAAATGTCAAGAGGTTTATGGTCTTGGGATTTGTTTTATGGCAGATGATTTTAAGTGGAGAGGAGCTTGAAGAGCTGGCAGAGCTTCTAGATAAGGCTAGAGCTACGTATTCATTTCTTGGCCTCTGCAGTTCTCTTTGTAAGGAAAGAAAAGCTTCAGGACTGTATTGTGTTGGATAGTAGAAGGAAGGCAGCTGCCTTGTTTGTGGTCTAAAGAGACCTCCAGAGTACTGGATCCTGAAAGGGAGCTTAGTTTTGAGGTTGGTTTTTGTCTTTGTTGTTGTTTCCCCCTCACCCATAAGCAAAAATGAGCTCTGAACTGCAGATGGAGATCTGACACCTTTTCATGTTTCCAAAGGGGAACCAAATGTAGTGTGGTAAGACTTAAAAGAGGAATCTTTTAGTTTGTGGTTGCTGATTTAATCATGCTGGGCAAAGTTGTAACTCCATCATTTCTTTTATAGAAGATTGGATTGCATTAGCTAACGCTGCCTAAATGATTGCTTTTATTTTTTTTTCCTTGGCAGGAAGAAATGGTGTTTTATTTTCTTATATCTTCCTGAATCCCTATTTTAGAAACTGTACAGTTATTACTAATTACCCAAATACCTATATTTTTCAATGTATTATCTAGATTAAAAAAAATCTTAATTTTTATAAGAAATATTTTTAATTTTCAACTTTATTAAAGATTAGACATTAGCTACTATAAATATGTATTCTTTAATTTCCCAGTTATGATGTCCACATTATCTTAACTTTCTATTACTAAAATCAGTGGTGTATACAGCCCTAGTATAAATGTGTTTTTTAAGGGTTACATGCAATGTCTTTTTCATTAAAATGCATTATTGAATATTGTACCAGACCTATCTATTCTAATCCTTTCATTTTATAGTGAAGCATGAAATGGTGTCAACTGATGCCATCTTTTTGTTATTGAACTTTTTTTTGCATATTTTGCGTCCAGTCTGATTCTGGTGTACTCTATTTTGATTGTTAGAGCCTTCTGGTAGGAAAGACCATTAGATCTGTTACATCCACAACACTACTTAGCCTTGACATCTGGATGTTTGTGCCATATATCTGAAAGAATGGGATGTGCCAGCTATGTTGTAATCTCAGTAACAGGTGGACTAGGAATTTCATTGGGACATAGGGCTAGGATTGACTTGGCTTTTCATTTTTTTTAGAACAGATTTGTCTCTTTCTGTGAGGCTTAACTGTTAGGGAGTTGCTTTTTTCTTGTTCATTTGACTAAGGTTCTTAATACAGTAGTTTGTCTTTCTGGTATACTAAAAATTACAGAAGTGTGCCTTCCTGTCCTCTAAATCATCCTGGTAGAGTGTATATACGCTTGGCATCTTAGGATCAGCTTACTTGGGTGTTTTCTTGCTCGTTATACATAACCATAACTCTGGGACTAAAATGCAATGCTTTTCTACCTTTAAGCTTTACTATTGGAAGAAGCATTAATAATAATTTTCTTTGCCCCTGAAATGCATGCTGAAGAAAGGGCAGCATTAGAAGCCATGTAGAAAGAGTTAGTTAATGAATGCCCAGAGTGTTGACCGGAAGCTGTAACTTTGAGTGCTCCTGGCTTTGCATCCCACAGGGAATCTGTGTGCCCAGCCTAGGCAACAGGCATACTATGGCATCTCCCTGCGGGCCTCTCCCCAAACCTCCTGTGGATGTGAGCTCTACAGCGCGGGCAGGACACGGTCAACTTAGTGATACAATTCTGCAAGACAACCTGTCTAAGAGGTCAGGGTTATAAGGCTAAGGAGGTATAAGGTCCTGGAAGCAGATCTGCCAACATACCATTACGTATAGAAAGCACATGTCTGGAATAATGGGTTTTGGAAAAGCAGCCTGTAATGGGCAGGCCTTCTCTGCTTTGCTCTGAGCTGCTGTCTTCAAAGTGTTCAGATTCTACCATGGGCCTTATGGAGAAATAGCAAGTATCAGAGCAGATGTTTGTGCTCAGCTTTTGAGATGAGTATATTTAGCATATTGTTTTTGCTGGTGTATTTCTACCTCCTAGAATGAATTTTTCCTGTAAGAGAAGTGGAAAAATATTTGCTATGCTTACTGTATTTGTTAAATGAGTTTTTTTTGTTTATGATATGCTTGTCTTGTCTTTGCTTGTCTTTCCCAAAAGAAACAGCACTTTTAATGATTTCATGGTTAATGCATCCAACAAGAATATACCCATTGGGAAAGGCCCATTCTGGCCTGTTTTGTAACAGTGCTAGGCTAGCAGAGTGGAATAATTTGGTCCAAAGTAAGTATAAATATGTTAAGAATGACTTACAGTCATTAAGTAATGTACAATAATGTACATTAAGTACAAATATGAAAAGAATTACTTTAAAAATATGTGAAGAATAACTTGTATCTGTATGGATTTAAATGCTACTTAAAAGAAATAGAACCACCATAGTTGTGGTGGAGTTTCACAGCACTGCAGCCTGAGGAGTGCAGGAGGTAGTTTGTTCAGGTGTAGCAAGGGTTTCTCTCCACTGTAATAAAAACCGGACAAGCTTTGATGCCTGAACTAGAAATCTGTTTGCAGCTGAGTTTTTTAGAAGCTCACCTGAGGAAAAAAACCCAAATTGTATATGATACCCTAGATTGACACACACGTTTGTAAATATAACTGCTTTCTTCCCATTATTTACTTGTGATTTTTTTTTAAAACCTTATTGCTCAAAATTATTTAAAACATGGAGTCATTGTACAGGAATCCTGAGCAACACATGAATGACTTCTAGAAAAACAAATTAAGCTGTTGACAAACTAAGCCTCATGCCCTTTCAGATAAGCAAGGGTGAATTATGATTGGTTTCAGACATAGTACAGCCATTCATTGGCTGAATTGTCATGATGAAATCCTTTTTTTTCTTTTTTTTTTTTTTCTGTTGCTGGAAACTGTGGGATAGTATTTGCACTTACTTTTCTTCCTTTGCTTGAGGTGTGGTGCCTTTTTTCCTTTCATCTGCGGTGAATTTACCAGGAAGGGTGTGGTTTAATGCGTTTCTGTAAGGAGAGAATACACTGAAAGAACTAGATAAGACTTGTGATTGGAAATTTTAGGAAAAAAATTTAAGCAAAAGTGAATTGTAGAAGATGCAGCAGTCTCTGGCATGCTGGTTTTCATCTCTTTTTTTACAACACAGAGCAATGCTGCTTTTCCTGAAGTTGTTCTGAGTGAATTTCTTATTCATGAAGATATTTATATTATAATGGGAATTTTAAAATGAGGACTCAAGAATTACACTGAATTGATACCAGCGATGCACAGAAATTATTGAAGAAAATTTTGGTTTTCTCAGTCCTAGTTTTAAAATGGTTTGGGACAATAGAATCCTGAAGCATCATGGCAGAGTATTTACAAGTGCAGCTGACTGCGTCTTCAAGGAGAGAATGATGCAAATAAATCCCGAAACAGGATGCGCCGAATGCGTGAACAGGTGAATGGCCCCTTGCCAGCCGTGATACCTC
>JAOXNG010000012.1:83645527-83659133 GCA_028566535.1 Scolopax minor
GGTGATGCTCGCACCTCCAGGCTTCTGCTTTTGTAAGGTGATGTACTTCTAAACCAGAGGGATTATTTTCACAGCCAGGAGCTGTGGCCTGGCTCAGCTCAAGTTTATAATTGATTTTTTTTTTTTTTTACCTTAGTGGAGGTTAGTGAAGTCTTCCCCCAAATTTCTCTGTCTTAGAAACCACACAATATTTCACATTATTGTGAAAATTTGACAGTATTGAAAATTCGTAAATAGCTTTTCCTTCACTGATAGGCAATTCTCTTCCATTTTTTAAATTCTACAGCCACTCTACAGCCAAAGTTCATGACTTGTCTTAATAAGCAAGGTAGTGAAGATCCCGGCTGGGATTCAGACTGGATTCCTGTTGGGAGTTGCCAATGTCACACAACTATGTGAAAAGACAGATATGATCCCATGATGCCTCAAAAGATGTCTCCTGTAGTGTCAGAGAACTATTGATATCATTGCACAAGGTCCTTGGTAGGCTTTAAACTGTAGTAGTGTGTATTATTCTGTTTATATATGGTTAAACAAGTTAGAAAGAGTTGTATGGAATGGCTGATGAAAGGCAAACGAAGAGGGTTGGAATTGTAACGCAGAAAAACAAAGGCTGAATGTGTGCCCAGTGCCTGCCCATAAATCTATCAACAGGTACCTCTGTGGAAGGAAATAGCTGTATAAACTACCTGGTAGGGTTAGCAGAAAACCAAATCAGTTTAAGTTGCCCATAGGTAATTTAGTCAAGAAACAATGAGTTTTGTCACATTTTACCAATGTGAGCAATCAAGAACAGAAATAAGTTTGAGATAGAAAGCTTTAAGCATATGAAAAGGATATTATTGTATAGTATTTGCAGTAGCAGGCAATGACCAGGAAGATAATTATTAGTGCTGTTTTTCTAAGATTAATCTTGCTTGTCCACTTTGGGAAATAAAAGTGGTATTCTGATGTCTGCGGGCATTTTTTATCTGCCCTTCCCTCTCCTCTGCAGGTTGTCTTCCAGTCCTTGCAATAAGTCTCTGGTTGGTACTTTATTTCATTCTGCAAAATGCCCTGTCCTCCTATAGGTCTTGAGTTGATTAATTCACAGTCTCCTAGCCTTATTTAAGTTTCCTTACACCATCTGCAATGATGTTACTACTCCAGTACTAGCACCCACCTTCATCCTTTAATCATCCAGTCCACCCTGGCACTGATATTTCCCTTGTGCTGAGGAGTTGCCTAGGATTTAGAGCCACCCCTCCCCTTTCCTTCTCCCCATTAGGGAGCGAGGCTGCTGATCCCAATGAAGTTCGGGTTTGGTTCAGTCTGCTTTATTTCTTTTAGTAGTGAGTGCTTTAGTTTCTGAATATTGCTGTACAGTACAGGATCAATTATACTTCCTGTTTAATTGTAAAATAATCTATCACAACTTTTAAATTTCATGAGGCTTGCACTTTGTTGCAGAGTCACATGATAATCATTAGTGCCTTTCAGTGTAGCAGGTTTGCTTAATAACATATATTGGATCTCAAACGTAAGTGTTGTAATACTTCTGTTTTGAAATAGTGTCTTTTGGTCTTCTGTCCATTTGCTGTGCAAAAGGATATATATGTGAACTATTGGTGAGGGCTTCAGAGGGAGAGGAATATCTTCTAAAATGACTGATGAGTTAGCCTGGGTCTCAGTAAAAACCTGCAGTTGCCCTGGGAGGTTTAGACATAAACTCTTGAGAAAAATTCGTTTAGACAGTTTAGAAAAATGGGGGAGTGGGATGGAGGGGGTGGGTTCAGGCAGGGGAAAAGGCAAAAGGAGAAATTTATCTTGCCTTTGCTCAAACAGCCTTAAGTGTATAGTGAAGACAAGCAAGGGTTACAGTTCAATTTATGAAGCTGAATTAAGGGAAGAATGATGATTTTCATTATGGTTGCTGGG
Organism: Scolopax minor; assembly: GCA_028566535.1. NCBI lineage: Eukaryota > Metazoa > Chordata > Aves > Charadriiformes > Scolopacidae > Scolopax > Scolopax minor. The sequence continues at coordinate 83,647,445 of JAOXNG010000012.1, forward strand.
TTTTAAAATTTACATTTGAAGAATGAGACCAATTTTTCAGTGTTATGTCAATTAAGTCTAGATTTAATCTAAAAGGAACTTGATTTCTTAACAGATATGTGCTAAATTGTATGAGATTATACATTTATGTAAAATGGAAAAAAAAAAAGAGATTAATAAGACACATCCACACTGAATTTTCTCTGTAGAGTGTAAAACAGTTGTTAATACGTTATGAAGCCTATTGACTTTTGCCACAGAGCGATGTAGCTATATTCCCATGAAACTGTATCTTTAAAATTTGCTCCAGGCGTTGTTCTTAACATCACATATGACCTGGCAGATAAAAATAAATGAGTTTTCTTGCAATCTGAAACCTGGGGAATTCATTTGTTTTCTTCAGAAAAGAAACAAACATATGGCAGGGAAGAATTTACTTTTATAATTAAGTGGCATCAGTGAAGGATTACTCTCAGGGCATTAGCTCTTAAGTAAGCTTGAGGAAATGAGACTGTTTATTTATTTTAGTCTGATAAATCCTGATAAAATATTCAGATAAATATTTCTCCATGTGTTATTTAGTGGACTAACTTAGCATCTAATCAGATATGATAATGATTTATGTATTTTGAAATGCTAGTAAGAATGGAGATCATGGATTTCCCCAAGAACAACCTTGCTTTCTTTTCCTGTGTGGAAGCGCTTTGCCATATGTCCTGCAGCGTTTTCTTTGTGTCTCACTTTGAAAGGTCAATTGAGGGGGGAAAAGACCAGCTCAGGGAAATGACAGAGCAGTGTCTTAATTACCCTGGCAAATTGTATATTGCCTTTTTATTTTTTTTTTCTCATTCTCTGATAATGCACTAAACACTTATCAGCTCTACTTTTATAAATCAAAAATTGTTAAAAGTGTTCCAGCCATTTGGGTAAAACAGAGTCAACTAGAAGCATGTCTCAAGCCCAGAAGGGAGGTCCAAAAATGTTGAAGTTCAAAATAATTAGTTACAATTTCTTTTTAATCCATTCATTTTTCTCTTTTTTTTTGACTTTTAAATTATTTTTTTTCTTAATGGTTTTATTCAGACCATGCAAGAATTATGTTCGAAGAAACATGTTTCTTTAAAGGAAAAATAAAGCAATCCTCCTCTCCCCAAGCTTCTTGTGCTCGAAATTACAAACTTCTAGGAGGGTAGCTGGAGTTCATTCTTAAGATATAGTAATTTATTTTTTAAAATTTAAGTTGGGCTAGTTCAGTTATATTTTAAAATTATATAGTTACTTATCAGAAATGGGTCTCAAAGCTATTAAACTCTTTTTTTTTTTTTAAAATTTTATAAGATATATATTGACATATCTTACATTATTTTTTACATAGAGCGTCCTAGTAACAGTGACTTTCTCCTGTATGTTCTCCTGCAAGTTAATGAAAGTCTCTTTGAGGATTATAACTTGCTTTGAGGTGGCTTATTGCCTCAGTCACTCCTTATGTTGCTGACGAAGGACTGTAACAGTATGCCTTTTCACTTAATTAGATGTGTGTTTGGGAACGTTAATTTGAACCATTACCACTACTTGCCATAATAACAGAAAGGCAAGTTAAAGGATTCATTAACAGTGGTTTAAGAATCTCTAATACAGGAATAAATAACTGTACAGGTTTGCTTCTTGCTGCTGTCTGCTCCCAGCAGGAGAATCTGAGAGCTTCTTGTTAATGAGATGCTCTGAGCGCTACATATTGGGAGAATACACAGGCACCAGGAATTATTTCTTTGAACTATAATATATTCTTTGAACATCAATCTGGGTTTTATTGCTCAATTGGTTCAGGGTAATCAATGTCTGTCCTTCTACTGATTGATCTGATCCAGTCTAAGGTATAGTTTAACATTAAATCTAAGAGAAATTATCATTTTACTGTTGCAGAAAACCAGGAGGTTTTTCCCCTGCTGCGTCTCTTTCCTAGCTTGTCAATGGGTTCCTAGATATTTGTAAAAGCTAATGCTTTGTACCTCTCCTGCTCATGTCTTGTTCCACTACACAATTTTCTCCTTCCTTCCACTAGCTCTGGTAATAGTTTTGTTGCAGTGTAACAATCATCGATTCACTAACCCCACAGAAATTATTTGTGTTTCTGTGCTGATATAATGTCTTGCAATTTTAATTAGTGGAACTAACATGATGCGTGATCATAGGATTCCTGGAGTTGACTCGGGATAAGATGAAAAGACAATTGGCAGGGGTAAATGGAACTTCTTTGGCAGAGAACACTGCTATTTCAACGTAAGCCATCTGTAGAAATTACATCACAGTGATATTCTGAAGGTACCTGCCTTTAATTGAAGTCCTGACACTCTTGATTTGTGCTAGCAGTAGTACATGTCCTGCTTTAGAATATGGCAGCTTATGCCTTCTCTTAGTTCCTGGTTAGGTGGTGTTCTCATGTCGGTTAGCTGTTTTCTCCTGCAACAAACATTAGTCCAAACATAAGGTTTCCTGTCCTAAATCACCAGCGGTTTTGTCCTTGTTGAACTTGCCTACTTGTGTGTGCCTTTACAGCACTGAAATGCAGGGCAGGGAGCTGCCAGCTGGCCAGAGGCTGATAACCATGGTAGAGATGAAGTTCTAGAGCTCTCCCACTTGGAGTAGCGGTCAGGTCTATGAAGGACTCTCCCCTGCCTCTGAATCAGAGTTGCCTGGTGGGACTGATCACAGTGCCTTCATGGATGTGCTTGAGTAGCTGAGCTTTTTTTGTGGAGAGGGCTGCTTGTGCGCTAGGCGTGCGTGTGGGCCTCAGCCCTCATTCCACCAGTACGCTCAGAAAATGGAACAGTGCAATGATGCATTCTGTGTACACGGCCTTCACCTTTCAACATCCGATGGAGCAAGATTGTTATAAATGGAGATGTGTTGACAACATGTGCTTAACATGGTATGCATCCTGCTTCTGAGTCTCCCACGTACAGAGTGAGCAGAAGGGCTCTATGGTCAGCTCACTGCTCTACCAGAGGACTTCAGCATGGTCACAGGAGGGAAATTCAAGGCTGTCTTTGAAAACGTGGGTTGAGTTTAGTATCTCCTTCAAGTACCTTTAGCATTAATGTGACTACTTACATAGGTTTTGCTCATTTTGTTGTTGCAATTTCTTTTCTCAACAAAATAATAAAATGTAAAAATTGGCTACCTTAGAGTATTTACCTTCTCCCTTCCACCCTGCTTTCCAAAAAAACCCAGCTCAAGCAAACTTTGTGCTGAAGTTGATTACTGTAGGAAAGGAGGCCATCAAAGCTGTGTACTGTCTAAAATTGCTGTTTATTCAACCCCTTCTCCATTATTGTTTCTTTGGAGGAGATATAGCAGCAGCATTTAATTTGCAAATTAATCTTGAAAAGAAACAGATGATTAATATGTTTAACAACAAAATGGTAACAAGACCACACAGGATCTGTGTGGCTGTTTATGCAGGTGGGTACTGTTCAGTATCTGCCATATCTGCCAAAATGTAACAACTGCAGGCATGTACATTTAGATATGTGCTGCAACTTTAGAAAGTATTAAAGATTTGGTCAGCCACTGGCCACAGGGGCCAACAGGAGAAGATGTTAATATGTGTTTGAGATGACACATCATGGTGGGTCTTAAGAAGGAGGGTGAGCTCCAGAGCTGCAGAGACAGGCCGCTGGTGCCTTTCGGCTCTTCCTGGAGAAGCCCAGGGCAAGAAATACAGAAAACTGATGCCTGGCTATTTGTGAGCATCTGTGCCAGGAGTGCTGCATTCTAGGATGCCTAGGTGCTGCTGAGACTGTATGGGGAGCCACAGAGAAGTGAATGTAGTAAGATATGCTAATCCTGATGAGCAACCGTCAAAGAAGGAAATAAAATTTTACAGGACCTTTGAGTGGATTAATTTAATTTATAATGGAATTCTTTCCTAATTGACTCAAAAAGTGTTTTTCTTACTCTTTTTGCCAAGCTCAGTGTCTCACTGGTTAGCCTGTGATCACCTGAGTCTTCCTTTTGTCCCTTTTGAGTGTTAGTAAAACATGGTTAGTCTGAAAATATTTATCTCTGTGCATAGGCTGTTTTCACATATTTAGAGTTATCACTAAGCTACTTATTATATTACTCTCATTTGCTGGGACTTACATATATTGCAAAATGCGGACAAAAAAACCTACTTGCCATTCTGCTTTTCATTATTGTAATTTGACTATTATCCCATAATAGACCACTTTGATTAGGTTTCCTTTATTTCCAATGTATCATCCATAGTTTTTTCACATGGTTTCACGTGGTTTAATGCAACAATGTTTATTGTTGTTGCATTCATGTTTTATAGCTTGCTGTTTCACAAGGAAAAAGAATTTAACAGTGCTGGATTTAACAGCCATTACTAGCATGCTCTACTTTTGAGTCTTTCGGGGTTCCAACTGATCGATGACGTTAGCTTGTTTAGGAACATACAGAAGATTAGTTTTATACTTATATCTGTATTCATACTGAATGTAATCACTGGAATACATTGAAGTACGTTGTCATCAAGGAGGTGACTGGAGCATTTCGTGGAGCTTCTTTTGATTCCACTGATACCAGTAGAAGTCTTTGCCATTGGGTTTGAGCAGGCTCTTGATTAACAGGTTTTAGTTATTATAGTTTAGCTAGGAAAGTTTTTCAGTGCTGTGAAGGTAAAGCAAAATGGTTATTGCCTGCTGTCTGTCTGAAGGAATACAGGAGGCTGCTTTATCTCAGAGATCTGTTTTGTTCTCATTACATTGTCCTTCTGTCTGCAGATACATGTAACATATTTGCTTTCCTCATTCATTAAGCACCAAATGGAAATAAACTTAGCAATTACCACGGTTTCAAATCAGTTTAATTCCAGCATGTAAAATTGTATTTGTTTTGCTTTTATTACTACCATATTTGGACAAGAGACAGGCCTATGTGCTAAGAGATCTGTACTTATGCTTCAGAAATGCACCTGGTCATTTTTATTTCACATCCTTTGTTGCCTTTAATGCATAAATGCAGTAGATTCCAGGGCATAATATCAATAACATACTGAAAAACCTAGTCACCTATCTTGTGAGCAGACTAATGTCTCTGTGTGTATCATGAAAATGAGTATTGACTTTTTTTTGGACTGCTAGATTTATTAATATCATATTTCTATTGTGGTTTTTACTCTCATGCTTTTTTTTGTTTGTTTTTTTGTTTTTCTCATGTCTTTTCAGAATGAATTCTCCTTTATTAGAGATGCATGCCTTAGAATGTTAAACAATTGCAATAAGTATTTGTAGAGCTAAAGGTACTCCTGTAAGTTTTACTGAAGGAGGCACATCTAGGTAGGAATAGCTCTGATTGCTCTCTGAGCACTAGTTTGCCACGTGTCCTAGCATTATGTATGTAGTCACAGTCGTTCTCTGTTGTCCGTCTGCCCAGTTTACCTCTATATTGCTAAGGTTTAATGCTGTTACTATAACTTACACATTGCTTTTCTTCTTATTCTGTTTTCTTTCTGATGGCTTTAAGAAGCTAAAAATATTTGAATTGGTTATTGGCACCCACAGGAAGTTGAAAAATGTACATGAGTTAGTTCTGGCTCTTGGCTCATTCACATGAATGTACACATTTTTAGTCTCCCTAACACTTACAGTGTCAATAGTTCCAATTCCAGACTGGATATATTAATGGGTAGAAGTGTTGTGCTCTACTGCATAGGATCCTCATTATCTAGGAAAATTAAACCCACAAAACTTTCAGCCTCTGTTTTTTTTTTTTTTTTTTTCAGGATGATACTGTATTTATGTATGTATTGATTTAGAATTTTTACAGTTTGGGACAATAGCTTACTTTTTCATAAGCTGAAGTGATGTTAGGAAGAAAGGCCATAAAAAGACATTAATAAATTGGTTATCTGTCTTAAAATGCCACATCAGTGATATATCTTCATTAGACGTCTCAAGATGAAGCATGCCTAGAGATTGAGCATGACACTGTGCTAAGTACTGACCCGAAAACTGGAAGTGTGAGATCAGTCTGCTCATAGATTCTGCAACAGACTGCATTTATTTGTAGAGTGGGAAGGGAGAATTAATGTACCACTCCTGTGAGTCTGATACCACTGAGTTAAGAAACAGTTTATACCTGCTGAGAATGCAGTTCAATTTCTCTGGAAGAAAACATTTGTCCTGCTCCTGTAAGTGTAAAAAAAGACTTTCAACAGCAGTGAAGTTGTAGGTTTCTTTAACTTTGATATCTGGAGCAAAAGAAGTGCAATCAGTGACAGTTGATGGAAGCTTATATGCAAGGAGCAGATTAAGTATTTATGTCACCTGCTGAATATTTCTGAGCAAGAAAATTTTGCAGTTGTGAAGGTGTTTTTTTGTCCTTACAGAGAGTGTATAGATGGGTGAGAAAGTCTGTATGCGCTTCTTGATACTTCAGTGAGAGTCTTTGAAGTCAACCTGCTTATGGATGAAGCTTTATGTAAATGTCCTGAAATGTGGTGTTTTCTTTGTTTGCCCACTTCAGGTCTCAAACATGTATTTTAGTTATTTCTTTGAAGTGATTTATAACAAATATTCTGGGTTTATTTTACTTTCTTATGAATTCTTGCCTTAATAGCCTGCCTCTTGGGTAACTCCCTTTAGTAACATCCCTAGGAAAATCTAATGACTTGATTCCTCTACATCCAGAATTTAAGTAGACCGTGTACATACCAGAATCAATAAATAGATATACATAGCTGCACCCCAGAGTCCATAAATAAAGCTGGCCATGATAATAGTTGTGTTTTTCTGAGACACTTTTTCAAAAATAATATTTTTGTTTGGTTGGTTTTTAGACACTGTTTTTCTGCTATCCTGTCCATCCCTCTCCCTCTCTCCCCTGGCTCCTCATGCCTCTTTGGAAAGAATCAGAGTTACTATCTCAAAAAATGTGTCCACAAAAATGATCAGAGGGCTGGAGCACCTCTCCTATGAGGTCAGGCTGAGACCGTTGGGGTTATTCAGCCTGGAGAAAAGGCGGCTCCATGGAGACCTTATTGTGGCCTTTAAGTACTTAAAGGGAGCTTATAAGAAAGAAGGGGATAGAGACTTTTTAATAGGGCCTGTAGTGACAGAACAAGGGGCAATGATTTTAAACTGAAAGCAGGTAGCTTTGCATTAGATATGAGGAAGAATTTTTTTTACAGTGAGGATGGTGAAAGACTGGAACAACAAGTTGCCTAGAGAGGTGGTAGTTGCCCAATCCCTGGAAACATCCAAGGTCATTTTGGACGAGACTCTGAGCAATCTGGTCTAGTTAAAGATGTCCCTGCTCATTGCAGGGGACTAGATGATGGCTAAAGGTTCCTCCCAACCCAAACTATTCTAAGATGTTCCTATTCTATGATCATTTTAATTTAGATTACGCTTCTACCAGTTGCATGGGTGTAATATTGCAGTGAATGTGTTAATATTGCAAATATTTAAATTTAAAGTTTAATTTTAATAATCTGCTATTTACTTTTTTGTTACTTTAAGTGAATTTGTTGAAATCTTGGAAATTAATGTTACAGATTTGCTATGAATAAATTTAAAGTGACATAATTTATATTAAACTTTAAAAAAACAAAACAAAACATTTTTATTTATAAAACATAATCACTCTGTAGAAGCAGTGGAAAAAATCAGAATTGTTTTAAATAAGGTAAAAATTAGACAGAAACGGACCAAATAATGTTATATATGTGAAAATGTAGTATAAAATATAAGACTTAATGGAAAGAAGAAAAAGGGGTATGAGAAGAAACTAAGAAAGAAAGAAAGGAAAAAAAAATGGACATGGAGCATGGAAGAGGCCTGTTGCAGACCTAGCATGAGAGAGAATCTGAATTAAAGAAGGATGTGCTGAAATCAGTTCAAAGACCTTGTGGTATCTGCTCATGAGGGTCATGGACTGATACTGTGAGTGCTACCAACAGAGCTGGTGTATCAGAACAGGTGTAACAAGATGGTGGCTTTAACTAGACACAGTAAGTTGTGAGGAGTTGTGGTAGCGCACATATATTGCACCAGCATGCACTGAAGGAAGTAATTTTTGGTCAGGGGGCACATTCACCTTTCTGAATATCTCAGCCCCTCATTTACCCAGGTATCAAGCATTGCCTTTGCATCAGATCTAATTCATGGTTTGCCTGAACTTCTCCCAAGTTCTGTAGGTGCAGTGATACTGCTGTAGACAAAAAGTGGAGTGAGAAATCCTTTTGCAATAAAAACATGAGCTTTTGAAAAATATGCTTGGTTCATTTGTATCTCCTGCTGGACATTGAAAAACATCCTCAGGTACTACAGAGCCAGTCTTTCAAGATGAAAATGTTTTAGAAATTGCCTTAGACCTTAGCCCAAAGGGCTGTATGCTAAGATAGTCTGTGAAAGAATTTAGTCGTGACTATCATAATGTTTTAATTTTTTCTGTCTTTTATATTAAATTATTTACATTAATTTATTTATATTAATTACATTTTTGTTTTATTAACACTAGTAACAATTTTTATCTACTATTTTTTTTAACCCCAGAAACTACCTCTTCAGGTTGCAGCTTGAGGATCTCTCTCTAATACAGGTATGTTTTATGTTTGTTGTCTTAGTTCCTCTGAATGATGCAGGTAAGCAGATGTTTTCAACATATTCAAAAGCTTCATAAGTACAGATAAGTGTGGATCTGTTTTTTCCTCTTTGCAGCTTCATGTTATATAAGTCATATGATCCATTTTAATTCCAGATTAGCCTTTGTCCCATGCCATACAGACCTGATGTTACCTTACTCTCCGCTCTGATTTTATTAGAATGGATATATACAAAATGGAGGCTAAAAAAAAGGAAAAATGTCCCAACATATTGTACAGCTTTGTATTCAGAATTTATTGTCAGTGTAGAGAAAGGATACTTTAAAAATAATGGTAAATAAAAAGCCTACTTCTAAAGTTAAAGTAGGCAAATTAAACAGCAAATTTTTAAAGAATAAACATAGTATGAACACAAGTATCAGAATCTAAGGTTTGTGTATAAGGCAGCTATCCGTTGTTTAAAACGTTAAAGCTTGGGAAGTGAAGCAAAGCCTTTTAGAGGCAGTTAGGCTCCATAGAAAGCCCTCATCAATTTATTTCATCCTGAACATCATATGTCTTCCATATACCAGCAATCTCATCTTCCCCCTGTTTTCAAAGTAGTGTTCCTTGCTTAGCTTTTGTTGGTTTTATCATTATTTTTAAGCTTGGTATCATATCTTGTGTTCTTGGCTCTAAGAATTGTTTTAGTAAATTTAATTAAGTTAGATAACTTGCTAAGGTGTAGAAATAGAAAATCATAATGAAATAGAAATGTATAGTTTTTCATAATATTTTCTCTTATGCAATTTAAAAATAACTAGGTTTAGATTCAGCACTGTGTGTATTATTTCACAAACTAATACTATATTATTGAATATGAAAAACTAAAATGCATTCAGGTAAGGTTGTCCTTGTGGTTTCTAGAACACCTTGTATATGCTTTAATTGGGCTTTCAATCTTACTTTACCTTCCCAGAGTAGTAGAAACAAGATCTGAAGTTGATTTATATTCAACCAAAATTGCGTATTGATAAATACTTGAGTTTGTTGCTAGTACTTCTAGCTGTGATGCACCAAGCACTTTTAATATCCAAAATTCAGACTGTCTACTTTTACCTTATGTGACATAATCAATATTCTGGCAGATAATTTGGGTTAAGTCCTGAAGGTTCTTGTTAAGAGCCTGCACTTAGAGGTCTTACTTGACTTACTTGAACAAACACTCTCCCACTCCAATCAGCAAAAAAATACAAAATGAGGGGAGAAATTATACCGTTGATGTTATACTAGGTTGCTAGGTTTCAATTTAAGAATGTGCAGAAGCCTTTATATAGTCTTCTCCAGTTGACTCTTGGTGCTGTAGCACCACTGCTTTGCCTCTATCTTAGATTTTTTTCCACAACCCTTTAGGGAGATTGTATTTATAAATCAAAACCAAAATATATAACATTTTTTTTTGTTTTCACCAGCATGTCTTTACTACCTCTACTCCAAGTATTGAGGTTTTTTTGACTTATTTCAAGCCTGCCATTATGACTCCTTCATATCTGTCCTTCAAAGATCTTTTCTTCCTCTTCTTCCCCTCTGCTTTCCTTCTGGTTCTGTTAGAGTGCCCCAGGATAGCCCTTATCCAAAAAATGTGCTTTCTGGGATGTGCCAGTTGTGGCACTGGTGAGGTGGCTCAAGACTTTGTTTTGATGCAAGTTAGCTGGGTTGTAAGAGGTACTGTTTAGGACTCCCAAACTCATTATAGAACACTCTCAGGTCATCGTGTAATCTGGTGTGAAAGTATGAAGTTAATCATTTCTCCTATAGTTATAAAAGTAGGTTTGGGAGAATTCTTGAGAAGCCATTTAGCCCCTCCAGGTACCTGGGGCAGGATCACTGGTCACTGCTGCTGTTTTTGATATTGGTTACTTGTCTGAACTCTTCTTACAAATCTTCAGCTGTAAAGATCCACAACTTTTCTAAGCTTTTATTGTGAAATGTTAAGATACAGAGAGACTCTCTGTCTCATAATGGAAAGCATGAGACACTTAGCAATGAAGGAGACAGTAACAAGTTCCACGCGGGAACATGGAATTCATACTTACCCGCTACTAACCTGAAACCCACCTAGAGCCAAGAGTGTGTTTACCAACTGATTTGCTGAGATTTACAGAGCTTTCAGATAAGTTTTATTTGAATGTCGGAATCCTACCTGTGGTCCCAGTCATTCCAACATGTATAGGATTACTTTAATCATGCCTGAGGTAAACTTTGATTTCTGAAACTTTAGGGCATGTGAAGTTTCTCTCATTCTTATGTGGTAAAAGAAGTATTTTGAATAGGATTAGGGGATATAAAGTTTACCAAGTTAGCAATTAAAAAATACTGTATTTGGAAGCTTCAGATTTTTCAAACCTGAAACTATTATGATTGAGAGAGGTAGAAACAAAACTGAGAAACAAAGTAAAAGTTATATCAAATCCTTGCTTTGAAGCTTTGTTTTTTTGTTTTTTTTTTTTTTGTTTGTTTTTTTTTTGATGATTCATCAGTTTCATCTTTCTTATAGTACATTTCTATCTGGAAAATAAGGGAATGCCTAAAACTTAATCCTGACTGTCCATGCACTTCAGTTATTTTCGTATAAACAAGTTTCCTCATCTCTCATGCTTAAACATCTGTTGGAATGTGTCATTACTTTTTCCACTCATTGCTATTATGAAGGTAAAAGGCTTCATGTTACATGTAACAAACTGGAAAAGTAAGAATCATGTAGCTATAGCAGAAGCATCTTTGAAAATCTTTTGTAAACAAATTTCTGAATATTTTTAAAAAGCTTTATTTTATAAATAAAGTATTATTTTGGAATATTATCATATGTTGCGGTATGATAATATCAGATGCTTTTGAATAGGAAGGCTCTCTAAAAAGGAATAAAGTAAAATAATGAAACCTTCTTTGCAACTTTTGTGAAAATTACTTTAGGCCAAAATACGCGTATGGTCTGTTTTCTGCAAGTGTATACTTGGAAAATAGTTTTGAAATGCAAGATAACCTTTCCTTAAAAAACCAAACCAAACCAAAAAAACACCAACAAAAAAAACCCCACACCCAAAACCCCCAAAACAAACC
>JAOXNG010000012.1:83664416-83679555 GCA_028566535.1 Scolopax minor
GCTATTAAGAAAAAAAAGAGAAACAAATATGTGAATTAAGTTTTATATTCTCAAACACACACAAAACCTTTTGTAATAGGATTTTTTCTTTAATTAGGCTAGGATTTATTAATGGAGCTTTTATAATATGTCTGAAGAAACAATGATGCTTTACATTCACAGGCAATCAAAGAAGACTGCTCTAGGCATGATTCCACAGTGTTTTCTCACATGGCCGTCAGTAATGTTACTTGCAAAATATTGTGCATGAGAAAATAAAGTTGAATGAGTTGTACTCAACAAGACCCTCCAGACTCATTGATGAATAAAAGTAGAGTGGAGAATTTTACATGCTAGTTCGTATATAGACAAAATCCTTCATAAACTGACTTTTTTTTTTTTTTTTACATAATATGGCCTATAGTGATGAACAGTAAGTGAAGCATGAACAGGAGACCTGTGTGGAGGCACAAGTAACTTCCAACTAAACTCAAGCATAAATAGGAAGCATGCGAGTGGTGGTAGGAAGGACAGGTGACCCAGAAGATATACAGAGACACAGTCCAAGCAGTCTGAGGTGGGATGAAAAAATCCAAGGCACATGTGTAGTTTAATCCGGTGAGGGATGAGAAGAGCAAAAACAATATTATTTTAAAAGAAATTAATCAGATAAGAACCACTTTCTGTCACTTTCTCTTTAAGTTATATTCAGATTATACACTCTTTTGATACTGCAACTATCCAGTAAAGGAGGCTGAGAAGGAAAGTTGAAACTTGGGAAGTGATGCATGAAAAATCATGTCTAAATAATCTACAAAAGCAATTTTGCTTTGTAAACCCAGAATGTTATTTCACTAAAATTGGTAGTTTCATTGATTTTTCTGCTCCATGCCCAACTATGATACACAAAAGGAAGAATTGCTTTTGTTTTTAATCGGAGAACGAAAAAAAACGGGCAAGTCATTCTTATTTCTTTAAAATTGATACAAAACATGTTATTTATTGTATGATTGCATTTTAATGTAAGTGAACATTAACATAAAGGAATAAGAATGATAAATCTACCTAGGCAAATGTTGAACAAATATTTGCGTTGTCATCACCAAATTTGACACAACAAATAATGGGTGGCATGATGAAAAGCAAGTTTCTCGAAGGTATGTTCTCGCTGGGAATTGCAAGTTGCAGAGAAGAATATCTAGGCAATGTGGAAGAGGAGAAAAGAATGAATTACCATGAATAGATCCAATCGGATTGAAGCACTGTAATTTTAGAGTTGATGTGATTGTACAAAACACATGGAGAGCATTGTGCTATGGAAAGCCTGTCTCTGCTAATCACCCTTGCATATCAGGCAAGAAAATGCATCTTTTAGCCTGAGAACAGTCATGCTAGGGCAAATGTACCTTGCAGACAGAGTCAGGGAGCTCACAGAAGGGAAAGTTCCATGTTTACTGCAAACAGCAAGTAAAAATGTATTTATTTTTTTTTAGTCTGTGAAGAAGTAATATTTACCAGACTTTTCCAGAACAGCAGGTATATATGCAGTGCCAAACATAACAGAAAGGATCTTGGAGACCTTGCTGGGAGAACCAGCCATGTGTAAACTCCCTGCTGCTTCTAAATAGCCAGCAGAAATAAAAGTACTAGAAAGCTGAAGGTAAGTTTTTCCAAACAATACACAGATTGAATCTGGTTTGTGTAGCAAATTGGAGTCAAATAGATGAAAGGGCTGTAGACAGCATAGCCCAGAAAATGTAGCTCTGGAAGATAAAATCTGAGGAGAAAAGAGGATTAAACCCAGTACTTTCTTCAAGAAGAACATCTGGTCTGGCTGAATACATTGCACAAAAAGATGCAAAAGCAACCCTTTCAAAAAGGCCACAAAATGGTCGCAAACTAGAGTGTCTCTGGAAGCCAGCCAACTTGAAAAGACGTGAGAGACAGAGCCCACCCTATCACCGTGGCAGAGAAGACTCATAGAGTGCAGGTTAGAGGCAGTATGAGCATATGATGAGCAGACTTAAGGAGAAAGGCTAATGCTGTGTTTACAGGCTAACACGCATAATTTACAGCCAAAATTCTTACAGAACAGGTGGTTAAGACTCTCCAGATGCGCATCTCTACAAAGATCTGCAAATGGCTGTGTAGATTCTGGGTGTAGTCATTCAAGTTTCCTGGCTGAAGCATAGTCTGCCAAGACCTGAGCAAAACCCAGGGACTGTCTGAAGTTATTTACACCTCCTGAATCTGCAGTCAGGGCAACATGCTGTACCTTGTATCAGGTATCACACAGCCCAACACAATCACTCTTACCTGTAGCTGGTCTCTCAAATGATGCAAGATTGTTGCAGACAGGAAAAGGGAATACTTAAATAAAAATTCCTTTAGTATCAAAAGTAGGAAAGGAAAAACTGCAACAAAGAGCATCTGAATCAAATTGTTCCTCCTGTAGGAAAACTACTGTGGATTTTCTCATGTGTAAAGGACTTAGTACAGCTGATAAGCATACCTTCTCTTTTGCAGGGCAGGAGGTAGCAGACATGTATCAACCCCCTCCTTTAGAAGTGATAAATGCATAAAAAATGGAACATATTTTGGAGCTGCAACCCCAAAGCAAAATAACTAAAAATAAAATGATGATAAATTAATTGAGAGTCTGCACTGTATCAGTCTCTTTCCCAGAAACACCCATGATTCTGAGATAAAACAAGATAGAGATGGCTAGTAAAAATATATAATAGATTAGAATACTAGAAGAGCTTAAGTACTTTTCCATTCAGAGATAGTTTGTCATATCCCTGATAAACACTTTTGATTGTCTGTGTGAAGTGGAACATCTCAAAGAGGCAAGTGAGAGCTGGAAAGTGAAACAGAGTTGATAGCCTAACAGCTAGCATACTGGTCTTTATCATCTGATTCACAGCATGGACTTGGACTTGTCTCTTCTGTAGCTTAATTGAGTTTCCTAAACAGTAGGATTCAGAAGACTCTTTGGTTTTTCTCATATTGCAGATATTTAATTCAAACTCCAAGGAGTTTTTTTAGTAAAGTTGTAGCAAAACATGGAAAATGTTTTGGAAACAGTGATGATGGCTGGTGGTGGTTTTTTTTTGCTTATCAAGTTGACACTTTCAAAGGCATCTGGTACTATGGTTGGAAAAGTCCTAACCAGATTTAATGTATTTGTGTGGTATAAGGTTATGATTTTAAAGAAGGGGAAGCCTGCAGGACTTCTCAGGAGTGCCTGTTGTGTGCTTCTAGGGCCATGGGCCTTTGTGCTGTTAGTGCTGGCTGGTGTTCATTATGCTGATGTTCATGTGACATAGCTGAAATTTCGTAACTCTTCAGGTCACTCATTTAGTTTGTCTGTTTTGAATGATTGATAGATGAACAGGTGAGTGGATTTGGATAATGATGCTCTGCTACCCTCTCAGTACAGTACAGACCTTGATAGCAGCACTCTAGTGGTTGTGCACATATGTGATGTACCAGAGGTGCATTAATATAGCTAGTGTGTGGATTGATGGCAATATTATCTGGAGACGTATGGGCGTCCACACAGACTGTGCACCAGACTTCCTAATATCATGGGACCGGAGTAGCAGATGTTTGTGTTAATTGAAGCATGTCGAGAAATCCTTTATCTCACCTGTCTGTGGTATAGTTGTCGCTTTGAAATGGCTGTTGAACAGACAGTGTAATTACTGTGTGGAAGTTTATAAATACTGTAATTACTTATTCTGATGTTAATTCACTATTATGACAGCCATGGGAGTATTGATTGAGTCCCTTTTCCTGATGGAATTGTTTTTCCTCCCATTTCATAGAAAGAGTACAAAGGTGAAATCTGCAACATAGGCTTCAGAGCAGAGACCGTGTTGGTGTAAGTCTCAACAACAAAAGGAGTATCTAAATCCACTTGTCCTGAAAGTACATCCTGCAGCAAGTTTTAGAGAAGTGGATTGACTTTTTTGTATTTGTCTTTTTTTACTTATATTTTTTATATTTGTATTTTTGTATTATTTTCTTGATTAGCAGAGACCTCTGTGGAATGACTGAGACTGTGAAGAGTGTTTAATTCTTCAGGACAGTGGAAAGCAAAGCCTTTACAGGGAGAATGTTTGGTTTCTTATATAAGTTCTGCTGCTGTTGCTGTTATTGCTACTAGGGCAATTGGACTGCAAAAAGAAGCTTCTCCTTGAAGAAAGGGTTTGGACAGTGTCAGTGTGTGCCTGTTGGTCTCTCGTGTATGCATTATGCAGTGCAATCACTCTGCAAAGTTCTTGTAAAGAAAAGCAGACAAAAATGCCAGCCTTATAGATTCCACCTAGGATATCTTCCCTTCCTGTGCCATATTGCTAGTACCAAGAGTCTCTCAGGTTGAATTGCACACTTGATAATGCTTAGAGAATCCTGCAAAAACACCTGATAAAAATGAGCTGACTGATTGGAAATCTGATGAATAATCCTGTTGGTAGACAAAGAGAAAGCAGAGCTGAGGTTGCTCTTTCGTGGTAGTGTCAACTCTGCAGGACTGTCTGGTGTAAGAAGAATGAAAACATATTATTTTTGGAGAACAGATGGGGATCTGAATACACACAAGCAATTGATTTATGAACAGATTAATGCTGCTGGTACCTCAGTGCTTTTAATAGGCATAGCTAATTCTGTCTTGATATGCTTTAGTATCTACCTAATGACTAGAAGAAATTTGCAGCTTTTTTTCTTCTTTCAAGAGGCTTTTAGCATTATTTTACTGGACTTGAGAATCAATACTTACATGAATGGAAGCTTTTCAGCTGTCCCCATGGATATCTATTACCTTTCAGAACAGAAGGCGTGTAACATTCATATGGGAACATCCTTCACACATAAGTCAGTGGCAAGACTAAATGTTTACTATCTAAAAATTCTGTGGTTTTTTTTAAATTATTGCTTTTCCAAGTAGAAAGCATGAGACCTCTAATGCTCTGGAATGCTTATCACTCTTGCTAGTATAGGCCTTTTTGATAATCATGGGTGATTTTGATGTGGTCTTATACAAGGAATTTTATCAATATTGCTTTCCTGACTCCAAAAGCTTCAAATAAGAATAATATTTATTGGTATTACTAAAAAAAGTTTTGAAAGATATCCTACAAACTCTCTTCTTGAAGGTTGCTCCAGGATGATTCTTGGCTTCCACATGTTCTTATAAGACTGAGTTATTCATCCAGGTCTGCTCTTGTTATTTTAAACGTTGAGACCATAGTCAGGACTTCAAGCAAGCACAGAGGACATTTGTTCTGAGCTTAGGAGACAGAGAGCTCACAGGTTTAACACTTAAATAGACTAGGGAAAATATAATACTGAGAAAAAGATTATCTATTACTGGTTGTAGACAGGACTGTGTGATAGGACTTATTTATTGAATAGACAAAGAGTCATGTTGCTATGAAGAGATGTCATAACATGCACTAGAGCAGAGCAGCAAGCATATTTTACACATGAAAGAGTGCTAAAAAGCACTAAGGAAGAGGAGAACAAACAGGTTCCATTAGAAGTAGTTAGTTAGAAAATACTATGAAAGAACTTTGTCAAATGTGAGCAGGTCTGTAGCTTTTTGCAAACTTAGTTACATTAAAAACAAGTTGTAAAAATAAAATTTTGGTGTGCTTACAGAACTTTCCAATATGCACATTGAAAAATCTGTACTGGTGTTATTTAATGATGAGCAGGATCATTAGTATTTTTGTAGGGGAAAAGTGCCAGCATAAGGATGGAGAAGAGAGTTAATTAGAGTAATGATTGTACTGATGAGGTGATGTCAGAAGTCTCTACACCATGGAAAGATGTGTCTTATTGTAAACTACTTATGTGTCTGTAGCTCCTGTAAATTCATTGTGAAATTAAGGCACACAGAAGTGGCAGGGACACCAATGGAACAGTAAATACCAGAAACTGCTGCATTTGTGAACCTTTTCCTACCTCCTACTCGTAGGAGAAACAAAGAATCAGAGGGGAAAAGGGTACGAAACTTGTATGCAATACATATGCCTGGATTTACATTTTAATTTAGTATTTCAGTAAGTCTAGCAATTTAAAAGCAAAACAAAATGAAAATGACATTGAAAACTTTTTATTTAAAAAAAAGCTGTATTAAATGATACAAGTAAATTTATAGGACTTCTCAGCATAGATTTACATGTAGACTTAGAGAAAGGAATCATCATAGTGTCTTGGTTTGAGGTAAAATGGAAGCAATTTTCTTTTTAGTAATTTCATATTTTAGCTAAGCCTCTTCTAACTAACTGAAGTCTGAAATTAACAGCATCTTGTAGAGATGCTCCTTGTTCTTAGAATGATAAGATGTGATTATACCCAGGAATGGCATGCAGAGAGGCTCTTGCTTATACTTACTGCTATAACAGCCACGGTCAGCTAACTTTATTATTTGCTCCCTTGGAGGGTCAGAAGCAGAAGAGTGTAGAGGGGTCGTGCCTGTGGGGCAGAGCGGACAGGACAGGTGACCCAAAACTGACCAACAGGGTATTCCATCCCATCGGTATTATGCTCGGTGTAAGAGCTGAGGGATCAAAGCAATCACTCTCTCTCTGCCTTTGATCCTGATCCATGCTTTCCCGACTCCAGAGCTGGAATCCAATTCCTATCTGTCACTGGACTGAGTCCAGTCTGGGACTTCCCCAGTGCCTGCCAGTGATGTGACTGTCGTCCTGGAAGCTTGATACAGTTTTGTATGTATTGTATCTTTTTCTTTTTTCCTTTTCTATTATTTTATTAATATTTTCATTAAAGTAGTTTAGTTTCTTGTAAACTCAGGAATCCCCCCATAGTTATGCAATATTTATCTATTTCTAGCATTCTTCTTTGTAAAGTTCAAGACCGATTACTTCTTTTCAATATTCAACATTTCTAATGTTAAAGAAAATTCGATTCAAGAAACCCTCTTTCATTGGTTTAAGAATACTCAGTGTCTCCATATATCTGAGCTGAATATTTCACTTCCTACATTGCAGTGATATCTTACCAGTTTTTGACAGTGTGGAGAAGTTGAAACCATTGGTGAGAAGGAGTCTTCACAGCCAGAGCACTAATTCCAAATTGTAACAAGAATTATAAAATTATTTTAAGGAGTGTTCTGCACTATATACTAATGTATCAACAACCTTTCCATAGATACCCATAGAATTATATGATACTGTTTGTTATATATCTGTCCTTCTCACTTGCTCAGCTTTCCATGTGTACAGGACAGCTGTAGAGGGGCACTCATTTCAAGGTTGCTAATGAAATCCTTCTGTTCAGGTTCTAGACCATTTATTTTATGGAATGATGGCATAAGGGTACATCAAGTTGCGTTATCAGCAGCACCTCTTATAACAAGGTCTTTATTCAGATAGTATTCAGATAGCTTGGTTTCAAGTTTAAATTCTGCACATTTGAATCACAAAATGTTATGTCCCTTATACTGTTTTAAGCTCAATAAATGAGGAATTTATGGCTCCCTAAATGTTAGTTAAAGTCCAGAGACAAATTCTCTGTTCTACTATTTGAAAACTATAATACCCTGACAGCATGGATGGTAAAGATTAGAGGAATGGTGGTGATAGCAATCAAATGTTTAACTTTTTTATTCAAAATCTGGATAGCCTTGTAGGAGTTTGCCACATGCCACTGCCTTCTCTTCTTTCTACTGCTCATTAAAATAATTTGCAACATATGAAAGGTTAACTTGAGGACATAAAGACGTACTGATCTTTTTCACAAACTTCAGTCTTTCATGATGTATTGAAGGTTTGAGCATGTAATCCTGACTTGGGCAAAATTCACATTTATGGCAAAAGGAGCTTTACATCTGCCTTAGCAAGAAGTTGGGCTACTCTGCTGTCCAGAGGGACATATAAAGAACAGCCTTATGTTGGATGTCTTTGCCTTATCATTTGTTATTTCCAGATTCATGGACAGAATCCTAAATCCATCATTAGACACTGGTGAAGTAGCACTCAAAATGCTGAAAATTTAGCTCTCTGTTACATGCAGTGGGGGTTGTGAGGCATTATGTATTTATTTTAAAGTCAATTTAAATACTTAAATACACAGTCTTTTTACTCAGGGGTAGAATTCCTGGGAGAAAGGATGTGTTGAGGTGTCTTCTCTTTATCTCCATCCGTCTTATTTGCAAGTTGAGGCTCCATCCATCTAGACAGTGGTTTCCTAATTTTGTGTGTCTGAGCTTCATAGTTTCATCAGTTCTAATAACTTTCTTTAAAGGACCACCAAATATTTTCAAATGAATAAACAGATAAAACTCCTCATGGTTGATGAGACTGATAATGGTGTCAGTCTGACAGATCCTGAAGTGGCCAAGCTGCTCAGGTTGACAACATGATGGGATTCAAATGGGATGTCAGAGTTTCTACCTATCCTCTCTTGCTCTGTGGCTGAGCATTGCCTTCCTCTCCTGCTCAGTGCTCTCACTTTTCTGTCTGTAAGGAAACCAAGAATGGTTTTAGGCCATTTTAGTGGACATAACCAGTATAGAACCATGCAAACATGATGGCACAGAGGAAGAGGCAAGATCAATTTGGGGTGAAAGGACTCAGTGTGATTGCCTGAAGAGGTCTTGGAACCACAGTGCTCTCATCTCAGGGCAGAACTGGGAATGGAGAGGGGAAGCCACTCTTCAAATTGTCAGTTTATTATGAGATATGAACTGATCCTCTTAAAACCAAAATAAACCAACCCACCTGTTATTTGTTTTGAATAATCCTTTTTGTCTGTTTCTATTTATTGAAAAGAAGGGGAGAGTGCTGCGATTTATTTATGGGTAGGAGGTAAAATTACAGTGGTTGGTAATGTACATGCTGTTAAAGTAAACCAACCAACCAAACATGCCAGAATAATCAAAAACCTCTTGAGAACATTTAGTCTTTTAAAATTAAACTGAAAAGGAAAAAAAAAAAATCTCTGAATTTATGAGCTGCAACTGATAGGGATGGGTACATCAGCTTTGAAAGCAGTAGTATGGCAGAACTCCTGCCATTCAAGCACTGCTGATGCTTTACAGCACAACCTGAAAAGGCCAAAGGCTTGGACAGTTTAGAGCTTGAGGAAGAGTAAATAGCATTGTTTTTTCTTTACTTACAAGATTACAAACCCCAGCTATCACTTTTCCTCTTAAACCGTTATCTCCTTGAAGGCATTTTTGCCTCTGCTGTTTTGTATAATCCATGTCTCTGGATGCAGATGGACTGAAAAATTGTACTAAACTAGCTAGCTTCCTTTCAAACAGGGTTACTTCAGTTGAAAATCTATTCTGCCAGTTTATAAATCTCTGTTTTTTCCTTGTCTTCCTTCAAACTGAAGTTGGTAAACTATCCTTAGAAGTTTCAGAATTTAATTACTTTGAGATATCTTGCTCTTCCAAGAACAAAGAAGAGGGATAAAGAAATAAAAAATAATCAGTAAACAAAACCAACTGCAAATAAAGCTCTCGGGCACAATAGACAAAAAGTCTCTCTTGCTAAGTTGATGATGCTGGGCAATTTTGCAATAAGGTGCTGA
The DNA here is from genome assembly GCA_028566535.1 of Scolopax minor. Lineage (NCBI taxonomy): Eukaryota > Metazoa > Chordata > Aves > Charadriiformes > Scolopacidae > Scolopax > Scolopax minor. Next base: position 83,673,963 of record JAOXNG010000012.1, read on the forward strand.
TATCGACACAGGGCTTTAATGCACCTGTCCCCAATCTCACTGTTGAACCAAGTAATGTTTTCTGTATCATGTATGGCACTTCTCATCACTTGAGTTGTATGCTATGGAGCTGCATGATTCTGGATATTCTCAAAATACCATGTCCTCATTGTGCTAATGGAAAATATATTAATAGTAAGGGGTTTTATAAATGCAAAACTGAAATGACTTAAATATTGTTTTTGAAAGTGTTAAAGCAAAATGAATGAGGAGAGCCACTGTATGTAGACAGCACACTTATTTTCAAAATAGGTATGTAATTTCCACACACTCTCCTGCATTTTTGGGATTGATTCCCAACTGCTCCCCATGCTGCAATGTTTAAACAGTGTCTCTCAGGCTGTTCTAATTGTATTTTCATACACTAACTGTAAGGTAAGGTGCTGCCATTTTTTTTTTTTAATTTACACCATGCCTCAATATTTTATGTTGAATTGTTAGCACAGAGGTTGGATAGACACCTGGGAAAATAGTTTTATGATTAAAAAAACAGTTGCAGCTGGTCCTTGGCAAGCTCCTCTGTCATTTTTATTGGCAGAACTTGAAGCTATGTGGGTCTTTGTCCTGTACCTTGGAAGTTGTGTGGAGCTCTGGCTGCCACTAACCTCAATTCAGCCCTACTTCTTTTATTTTAAGAACTTGCCTGGCAGACTTCCCTCTGATAATAAACTCAGTGCAGTGTGATCCTTGAGAAAAACACTGGCTTGATCACAGCAGCATTTTTCTCTAAATCTGCATCCTGGCTTTTAGTATCATAACATCTCAAATGGAAAGGAAATAGTAACTTGTCTTAAGCAAGTGTCCTGATGCCAAAAGCAACTATCAAAAAAAAATAGACAAGAAATTAAAAACCAAAATGCCATGTTACATAGTTTGTGACTAAATTAAATCTGAATTACTTGCTTATATTTCAAAATTGGGACTGCTTCTTGAACATCTCAGCTGGAAGCCTGGAACTATTGTGATTAAAAACATTGCTTGTGAAACTTGGTCAGAGCACTTCAATAATGCATCACTGTATCAGATGTGCAGAGGTACTGATGAGCAGAATAAGAATGACAGGGGTTTTGTATTTACATTTACATCTGTTCTCATGGGAAAAACTCATCAAGTGTAGTTTTTCCAAGTGAGATATTTAAAGTCAAAATCATGTATTGTTTTCTTTGATACTTATTTTGGCAAGTAGCCATTCATCCAATTTCATGTCATTTTCACTCTCTGATTTTATACAGACAATATTAACAAGGCTACATAATGCCATTTGGGGTAATGTTACAGGAAGAAAATGGGGGAAGACCCACTTATGTTAAAAAACCATTAAGCTTGTTCCTAAGAGTGTTATGACTGCAGGACAAAATTGTTCTTTTTATCTCTTTTGGTCTCATTCATAGTCTCTCTTCCTGTGGCTTTCCCTCAGTGACAAGCATAACATCTCTTACTGGAATCATAGTGACCAACCACTCATGTTTGCTCTTTGTGACAAAGAGAAATCTCACCTATGTTTGGCATTATGTAAACTTTTTTCTTGAATGGAAGACTAACAAGATGACTGAAGCTATTCAGAAATAGCATATCCAAAGTAAATGCTTGTTTAACCCTATTCCTAAAGATCAAAGCAGAGTTAAGACTAAAAATAGTAAAAGGCATATATTCATGCATAAGTTCTAATTGTGACCTCAGTCTTTCTCTGTAACTGTTTGTTTGTTCCCTCTTCTCTATCTAATTCCCTGTTGTGGTTTATCCAGACTCCTGTATGATCTCTTAATCTATATGTCTCCTTACTTGCCTGATAGTACTTGCTGACACTGAGCAGCCTCTACCTTTCCACTTGTCTGTCTGCCTGTTTTTAGACTAGAGGGTCTTCAATATTTTCAGTAGGATTCCTGTTCCAGGGGTTAGCCTTGAAAGGAAAAAGTCATTGTCTGCCCGATTAGAGATTGATAAGGGATATTTTCCAATAAGCATCCCCTTTATTTTTAATCTGGAGTCTCTGTCTATGGTTTTTACTCCTTGATTTTTTTTTTCACCTTTTGTTATGGGAAAACATTCAGGCCTATATGCTGTGGTTGTAACGAAGCTGAGAATTATGGAGAGCAGCTGAAACTTGAACCTGATAGTCACAGACCCTCAGGGTAAGGATGAGACTATTGGAAGCCAGAGAGAAATAGTTGAAAGACAATTGACAGAAAGGTTCAGAATTACATGAAGACTAAAATTCGATATATATTTTTGAAGATAAATGAGAATTATGGTAATGAAATAAAAAATTCTGTCCAATCTTAGTGAGCTGTTGTACCCAAAGTAAAGGAATCTGCGATTCTTTTACAAAATATCATCATATTTTAAGATTTCTTGAATGAAGTTATTTGAATTTTTCTTCCAGAATAGTTTGTTTTCGAATAGACTTTAATTTCTACGAAGAGGGAATATGGCTTTAGAAACTCAAATGAGGAATAGGATAAACATGTTGGATTAAATTAAACATTCAGTTGATACTGAATTATTTAGCAGAAGTAACGAGAAAATTTTCTATATTTGGTTTGGCAGCCATACTGAAATATCCATTGTTTTCACAGCTCTGTCTGGGACCTTGTCCTGCTGGCCATTGCAGCATCATGCTGGCAAGTAGAAATGGTTTGATGAGGACATAGAGAGCAGAAGGAAGGTCATTGGTACACTTCAGTTAGACTTTGGTACGCTTAGATAGATGTAAGCTTAGGAAGTAAGTTGTAAGGTAAAAATCAGTGTACACAACTGCAGATAGATTGGATCCTGTTAGCTAGATAAAAAAGCTCTGAAACTGTTGAAGATTTGAATTTATAATTCTGTTTGGACTTCCAAATGCTAGCTCCTATTTCTCTAGAAGACTTTTTAGGCCTTTACTTTCTGAGCTTGGATTTGCTAATATCACAATTTGATGATGTTTTGATTTTCAAAATATACCTCACACCCAAATCCTTTCTTTTTTCATTTGGTAGGAGCTTTGAATGATGAGACATCATTTTCATTATTTCTTGTGAGAAATTCAAAGCTCTGACTTTGGCATCTATGTCACACAAATAAAGTCCCTGCTGCAGGCAGAATGGCACTTCTGCCTGGGAAGTCCATAGCTATTTCCATGAGACAGTGAACATATTTTTAATATGGAATGAGGACAAGGCAAAGCACAGCCTTAAACAGAAACAACTCAGTGGTGTGATTCTTGAACTAGTGCCATGTAAGTGGAAGCAGGTGGCTAGCACTTCAATGCAATCAATGCAGTGCCAAGGAACTCGAGCACTAGAAAGGCAAACCCTCTATTACTGATTTGAAATAGCTTTTTAAATTTTTTTTTTAAATTAATGTATTTGGCCTTTAGTACAGATCAGCAAAAAATTTGTATAGCAAATAAAAATGGATGCGCATGAAAGTGCATGGATGAGCAAGGAGCTGCTAACTGAATTCAGAAAACATAAAAGTGAATTCTAAAAAAGTGAAGCAAGGAGCAGGTGACCCAAGAGGAGTGTAGAGTAGCTGTCTGATCTTGCAGGGATAGGCTTAGGAAAGTCAAGATTGACCTTGAGTTGAATCTGGGAATGGATGTGAAGAGCAAGAAAGGGCTCTGCAAGTACCTCAGCAGCAACAGGGAGACTGAGGCCAATGTGCACCTGCTGCTGAATGGACGAGGGGAAAAGGCCAAGGTACTTACTGCTGCCCTTACCTCAGATTTTGCCAGTAAGACAAGCCTTCAGGAATCCCTGGCCCCCGAAACCCATGGGAAAGACTTATCTCTTCTTTCATTGCTGTCTTTTCTTACTGGCCTTGTGGGGCAGCATCCAAGATATCTCAAATTCAGTCTTTTTCCCTCCCCCTGCTGCACTCATCACCCTGCTGCAACTAGATCTAAATGTCAGCAGTGGATGAATATTACATTTCCCTGACTTCTCTTAGCAGGAGTGGCAAGCTGAAAAAGGCCAGTGCAGATAACAAGAATGTGTTTATTACATGGGTGCAGGCATGGACGCAGAGCGTAGCCAGGCAACAAGAAAACAGGACTTTCATTTGTCTGACAGTATGCAGAGCAATCTCTAGATGTTCTTCCCTCTGGTTTGAGTCAGGGAAACCAATTTAAAAAAGGAAATGTGCAGAATATGCAAAATTTTGCACAAGGGAAATTTCTGTAGCAAGAACAAATCATATATGGGGAGTACATAGGTGGAAAGACAAATTCAGATAACATGATTACGAGCTCTGATTCATAGCCTGCCCAGAACAGTACCAATTGTAAGTCACTGAAAAAGTGCTTCCAGTGTAAAATAAACAACATATGATGGAAGAGGAGGCATTGTATGCTGCTTGAACTAACTTAGATGTTATAATAAAAACAATGTATTTTGTGTGTAATTGAGACTTAAAACAGGATTTAGATTTTTTTTTATTTTATTCTCTTAATTTACAAAAAAACCCCTTGGTCCATATTTGATAAGTATTTCATATTATTTTCATTGCTCTGAAGAATACCTTTAGTGATGTTAATTATAAATTATGTTCACCTTTCTTTAATGTGGATGAAATTCTTTTTAAACAGCATCAAAATGCATCATTTCAATGAAAAGTTACTATCCATTTGAAGTAAATTAAGCTAAGGCTTATAATAAGTGATGTAACTCTCATTTGTTGGATTTGTTGTTGATTTGGAGTTAGAATTAGAAGGTTATAGGTACACCTAGTGTACTATCTTGTCTTCAGCCCACAGCAGGTGCCTAGGAAAAGCCTAAATAAACATGTAATGACATTTCCTCAGGAAAACTTTCCCAGCTATTTGAAGCCCAGGAAGTTTGAGATGAAAGTAGTATTTTGGATGTATTTTTTATTCAGACAGCTTTTTAGCTGTCACAGGGGATTTGCAAAGTATGGTAACCACACAAACAGAACCACACCACTCACTGGCAGAAATTTTAATAATTAAATTATTATCTGTATTTTTTTTTTTAGCACAAAATTGAATCACATAATGAGAGCAGAACAGATTTAATCAAGAGGTCACTTAGTTGAGTGATATTTTCATGTCAGCTTCACCCTGTAACATTTAACTCACATTTATTTTTCGTATCTTTGATATCCCGTGGAAAAGAGTTCTGCACTTTCTCATGTGAATGAAGGGCTTCTGTGGTTTTTATCACTAAATATTCTTTACTATTCAAAGAACAGTGAATACGCTTTTAATTCACTGTTAAAAATCATTGAGCAATATTCCCTGTGCACCTTTCTCATGATTACATAAAAGTCTATTATCTCTCTTCTCAGATGTCTTTTTTTCTAGGCTGGCGATTCAGTCTATTTAATCCTACCCTGTAGCGAAAACACAAAAAGCTGGAAGTCTTTTGTCTCCTTCCTATGCATCTTTCCTAGTTTTATTTTTAAATTTGAAATTGGAGGTTGGATCATAAACGCAAAAACTGTTCAAAATAAGGGGGTAAATGGATTTGTTCTATGTTTTCTAGTGTTCCACACTTTGCATAATTTATTCTTAATTCCTTTTTTGCTATTACAACTTAAAATCTCATTCTTGAAT
>JAOXNG010000012.1:83690612-83700747 GCA_028566535.1 Scolopax minor
CCAAGTGTCTTCGCTGCAAAGTGTCTTAGGGACATCATAATGGCCAAGAGTCTTCGATGCAAAGTGTCTTTGTGACGGTTATGAAATCTCTTTCCTACCTGCTGAATGGCTGCCAAGTTTGGTAATGCAAGAACATTTTGTTGTTTTACCCCTTCAGCATAATCCTGCATTCAACTTTAAGATGTCTATAAAAACTGTAAAAGCCTCAAAATGCCAGATTGGAACATGCAAAACTTTGAAAGTCACAGTGCAAAAGTTTTGGTTTTTTGAATAATTCTCTGGGAGCAGGACTAAAAGCCCGCATTTCAGACTTACTCAAGTTTTGAGTTCCCAATTTACAGGTTTGGAACTGCATTTTCCTCTATAAACTTGTCTCTATTAAGTATAAATCAGAGGGATGGTTTGTGACACTTAGAAATCTCTGCAGGAGAGAAAGAGAGGAGTGCCCAAGTGGATGGGTAGGTGGCATTTGTGAAAGTTCAGACTTAGACAGAGTCTTGTGTCATTAAAATCAGTGAAGTAGCCCAGTGCTGAAGGATTATGAAGGACTTAGTAACTCTGAATTCTTCTCTGATATCCTTAACTTTTTCTTTTAATTTTATCATATTAATACTGGCAATTTTCAACAGTTATTTATTTATATAGTCAATAAAAGAAGCTAATTAAAACTGGCTACTTCATGAATTGGCAGGGTGTTTCTCACTTTTTTATATACTTCAGGTCAGTATATTTGAAATAAAATTGACATCTGCTCCTTGAAATCATATAAAGCTTCATATATTACTTGGTTTAAGTATGAAATTATATATCTATCAGGGGATCTCAGTTCTTATTGAATTCTAAGCCCTGGAAAATTTGAGCACATTTTGATGTTTATTTTCATACATTTCACACTGCTTGCTTTATAAGAAACTATAATTTTGTTACTGTGGATGAACAGTAAAAGCTGGTTCTGAACAAATGAAAACACACGTAATGTTGTTCCCAGAAGAACTCGTGGTTACATGCAGTGAGTAGTGGCAAGATACTGCAGTGACTGTCGCCAATTAGTAAAGTTGTCCATATGGTCTTGGACTTGTTGTATGAGCTGCTGGCCTATAAATTCATATGAAAGCCTAACCAGGATGCCTTTAGTCCCCAGAAACTAGCTTTTCCTTTTTTTGTGAGCCAAAAGGGAAAGCTGTATTAAAGAGAAGTCCCTTTTTAATATTTTAGTCTAATTTTTCCACAAAGAATGTTCATTCTCCAAACCTGACTGTTTGTCAGGAGCCTATTGGCAAGATAGTCAGCTCCAGCAATAAAGGCTGTAAGGATGAAGGGTAATGACTCTATGGAAAGCAAGGAAAAGGGTTCCTCTGAAGTATAGAGAGAGATAAATCTTTCTTAAGTGGCTTTACATATTTGCTAGAAGCAAGGATGTCATTATAGTGAAGCACGCCTTAAAATTTCTGGTAACCATCAAAACCACCACTAACTCTGCTGCTGCTAATTTGCTGCTAATGTCTCACTGGTGCACTTCTCTGTGGCTACATTATTCCTTTGCATTTACAATACTGACACTTTCTTTATGGCCTCTTTAAACTCAGCTTTTGGACTCCAGCATAGATGTTCATTGAGACCTAATTAGGCAGGCTGCAAGACACCCTCACCAAACAAGTCACAACTTCTTGAAACCATTCCATTGCTGGACTGATGTGAGCAATAAGGTGATATTATTCATGTTTGTTGACATATATTATTATGGCTATTGCTATTATACCCCAGCTCCCCAGAGTGTTGTTTTAAATACATGATATAAGAGACAAAAGCAAGCAGATAATGAAAAAGAAAAAAGGAAATATCTTGTAGTTGTTAATTTTTGGCATTGTGTAATTAAAACATCTTCTTTAATGTTGTTCTTGCCAGTATCTAATTAGCAGAGCCATCTGCCTAAGAAGTGCTGGACCATCTGTCTGGAATACTCTTCTGTTCATTTTTTGGTTCTTGACTAATTAACTTCTTTCTCTACCTAATGTAATAGTACATTCTGTTTCTATGCTTCAAAGAAATTAATATATAGAAATACATATGAATGTGTACCTGCCTACAAATACATGCTATGAGTATCTGTGTAACCTGGTTATGTGTGCAGCTTCCACTGTAGGTGAAAGCCACACATTTTTGTTGACCTGTGAGTAAAACTAATGCATATCTCACTCAACACATTCTATTTGACCAGTGCTTTCTTGACAATGTTCAAATTTCCAATTTCCTGTCTGCACTTACTGATTAAAATTAAAATTGTAGAAAGGAATTATATTGAAGTTAATTACTTAGGGGTTTGATTTTTTTCCCTTTTGTATTTTGTAATTTTTCTGTAAAAACATAGAATAATTTAGGTTGCAAGTGACCTCCAGATGTCTCGCCTGGGGACTTACTTTGTTGGGTCATGTTGGGCATGAAGCAATCCCCTTGAGAGTTATTTCCTAAATGAGAGGGACATGTGAACCATATTTTCTGCTTCTACACTTTTCATGATTCCACTTTAATGTTGTTCTAAGGTGTTTGGATAATTTAGTTTAGGTTGGAAATTTTCTTTTGGCTTCCATTGGAGCTAATTTTTATGCATTTACTTAGTTTGCCTGCCGAACATACAATAGCTTGACTTTTAAGCAAGACTATACTGTTGTTCATCCAGAGAAGTTACTGAAATATGTTTGTTGTTCCAAAGAATATGATTCATTTTAATAGTGTAATTTTTAACGTAATGTAGATGGGGTTTAGATGTATATTTTACTTCATTTTGAGGATAATAGTTTCATTGTACAGCTTGAGTTGGAATTTGTTTCTTTTCTGGCTGGAATCTTTCTTCCCACTACCCCTTGAAAATGACAGGAGAGATTTCATCTGAAGGTTTTGAAGCGCTTTACAAACATCAGTGATGCAATGTTTAAAACACTGGTATAGTTATTTACAATTGAGCTTTTACGAAAATATGTCAGCCATCAGTTTGAAATTTGAGTTCAGACATAGGGTTAAGTGTGCACCAAGGCCATGTTTCTGTTCAGTCTCATTATACGTTCAATCTGTATGGAGCTTTGTATTCCCGTATTTTTTAATTTTAAAAAACAGTATGTGTTCAAAAGTGAACTGTGACTTCCTCATTGGAGTATACTGGGTCAAGTTCAAGTTGTATCTGTCAAGTTCAGTCTTTAGACTGAATGTGGCCAACCACATTGACTTTCACAGGGCTAAAAATTTCCCTGTATACATTTCACACTGCTCTACTGGTGACTGTTACAAAATTAAGGGTTATTTATGTCTATTAGAATGTAGTTATGGTGAAGTTTGGGAAATTAGAAAGCCAAAGTATGAAATTCATAGATGCGATTGAAAGACCATCTTGATACCAGGAGATATAAAAGCCATGCTGAGGAGCTACCTTAAACCCTAGTCCTTAACCTGTGCAGCTGTGTTCTTTGTGGAGATGCTTTGCAGTAGCTGATGTACTACCCATCCTTATTTTCACTGGCATTAACATTCAAACCCTATTTCCTCTTTCCTCACAGTGAACAAACTTGAGTGTCTATAATTTGGTTCAATGAATTTTGTTGCAAGCTTAAGTAGAATTATAATATTAAATAAAAACAGTACACAAAATGCTGAAGGTTGTATTTTGCCTTGTGAAAATTGGAGCTTCTTGTTAACAAACGTAGGAAAGAAAAGATCCTAACAGGATAAACTTCAGCTGTGTAGACCTTCATTGTGAATCAACTATCCAACATGGTATACATATCATATTTGCACTGCTTATATGAACTTCATGGGAATACCAGCAAATGGTATCGAGCAGGAGAATATGTCAATTTAACAGAAGCCGTGGATGACAGTAACATCTTTAAGTAAACATGGTTTTGCACTTGCTTTTTAAAATAACACAATCCATATGTGTTTGTCTGATCTTTCAGAATTAAAATTTTAAAGTCTTAATCTCCTATTGACAAAACCCACGTTGTTACTATCTGGTTAGGACATTTTGTTTTGTCTTTGCATGCTGAAGATTCAGGACATATTTCTCCTCTTCATTTTGAAACAATTGTTTTTCTTAATTTCTTTTTTTTTCCTTTTTTTTTTTTTCCTGAAAAAGTATACAGGCTGGGACTCTGTCATCCTGTTTGCAGAGAACAAGGAAGCGAAGGGGGAAATGCTGTCCCAATGTTCTCTCAGCACGGTCAAAGTTAATACAGCTTCTGCCTGATTTGTCCTAAATTTTACTTGCATTATTATGCTCTTGGACTCCCCAGATTCTCCAACCACGACCTGCTTGCAGAGATGTGTTTTATGCTTTTCTCAACTTTTGTGGAAAGCTTGAGCAACTGGCGCTTTTGGCTTCTGAATTTCCCATCTCCAAAATCTGTTGATTTTCTTATCCAAAAATTTCAGTGCCTGAGAAAAGTACTTAATTTTCTTTATTTATGATATTATGTAATTTTTGCATATCACATACTTCTTCTTTAAATTACTCTTTTACTGTGGAACTAGAGCCAATTGAAAGCTGTGTGTTTTGTCACTGAAAATTGTTTCATTGATAAACATTTTAATTTTAATCTTTCTGTCTTCTTTCTTTATTCATGCTTTGCATATTCTTCTCAGTTCTGTTTTGGCAAGAACTTTCTTTCAAACCTTTTTAATCACCCATATTCCACTAATTTGTCCTACTCTGACCTTCTACTGGTGACTCTTGTGTTTCTTCAGGCTTTTGAAATTTTTAATGTCGTTTACAGATAATATATCCAGTATTAGATACGTATATCTGGTACCATATAACATAGATTCAGTGTGTCCTAATGAGTTGACTAGAAAATTAGGTTTGTCCTCCAAGAGCAGTCTTTTGTACTGGTATCTCTCTTATGGACATAAATTGCTTTTTCCATTACAGAGTCAAAAAAAAAATTTAAGTCATTCCTACTTTTTTGTCTGACATATTGCCACTTTTTTATCTGTTCCAGTATGAGATTTCTTTCATGCTGCTAGGTAGGTTTTTTTATAAATGCTAGGGTCATTCACAAGTGGTTTTCAATATATTCCCTGGTATGCTGTAGTCATTCATCTGCAAAAAAAAAATGCTGTAAATAGGAATGTTTGGGATGGAGGAAGAGAAGTAATGGCTTGCTTTTTTTTTTTTTTTTTTTTCTTCCCTTCCCTGAAACAGAAAAGCTCATTCTTGGGCTTCTTGAAGTACAAATCAGAATACTGCATGGTATTCTTGAAGGCATTTCCCCCCATAGTTTACATATGCTTTCACCCTATTATTTTTATTAATTATAGAGTCTGCTTGCTATTTATATAGTCTTCATTAAAAGACTGGTACGAAACATCACCTATATTAAATCTGAATGTATGATCTTTTATTATTTTCTGGTAAATAAAGCTGTGATTAAGTAGCAGTAGTTAGTTTAGAAATGTCAGTTCTTCCTGATAAAACTTGAAGTGTTTTGTGGAATTTTTATCTGAAGAACATATGGATGTGCACCGTCGAGGTGAAAGAATTCAGGGTGGTTTAAAATACACTTTGACTACATAGCACATACAGGCGCTCAAATATGTACATGTATTGGCACATAAATGCCAAGTAGATGACCTGCTCCACTGAACAATAGAGTTTGTAAGTCATAGCTGTTGAATGTTAAATATGGAAATAATTGGAATTAACTCATGCAGTGAAACTGTAGAAATGCAGACGAGGCACTACAGTCCTGGCATAAATCTGTTGAAGCAGAGAAACATCTCAAAAATGAGGATTAATTATTTCTTCTTTGCAGTGCTCCGTTTCACTGTTGTCTCGTATGGGTCTGCCCATTGTGCCTTTCTCAGAGTGGATGTTTTAGTGCTGCTGACTAGTGCTGCAGTCATACCTTTAGAAACTAAAATCTCCATTTGATGCCTGAGATAAACACTGCAGAAACCGCAACTGGGCACACTTTTGCACAGTGCAACGTCTCCCAGCAGAACTACCTCAGATGTTGTGGTGATGCAGCCCTGCTCTGCTGGAGAGAGAGGTTTAGCCTGCCTTTGTGTTCCAAACTGTTTGCCTTAATAAGCCTCATGAAAAGGTGGCTAAATAACATCAAATGTGACTGTGGTTAGTTCTGCGGTAGCAGTAGGCCATCAGGAGGATGGCCAGCTTCACTTCAGATTAAGTCACTGAAACCCCACCAACACCAAAACTACATTTCTAAGGAGAAAAAGCATATAAGGTATTGCATCTATGATGGATAGAACCACTCACAGCTAATCATTAGCATGTCTGAAGCACATATTTCAAGCATGGGCTTAGATAGCTCTGACATTTATATTTCTTGTGTTCCCTGGTTTCTAACTAATTCCTGTTGGTTGCAGGCAGTGGAATGGCAATGTGATGAAGCTACTAAAAGAGCCTGTTACAGTAAGGGCAAATCAAAGGTAAGCATGAGACAACTGTTCTGCTTTAATACAATTGTATGTTAATTGCAGGTGTGATTCAGTGTATAAATCTCTACCTTATGTATTTTTTACTGTCTCCCTTTCTGAAGAGAGTTGTAGGAAAGGAGTCTGACACTGGTGTATAAGCAAAGGAATAAAAAACAAAATAGGGAGTGTGGGATGAGAGATACAATCCCCAGAGTTTTTTCTGAAATGATCAAGAACTTCAATTTCCAATTTACTGTTTTGACTGTACAACATGTCATATGTAATGGACTGTATTCTCACTTCATTTTCAGTGCTGTAAATCCCGAATAACTGTGTAATTACTTTGTAAAATCCTCAATTTATTTCCCTGTCTATTAGATGCAATTCTAGGAACATATATATTTCATATCTGCTGGTGCTATAAGTAAAATCATATGAAAATCACTAACTTTTTAGGCATGGGACTTGATATATTTTTAGTATTCAGAACCCATTCCTTATCTGGCCAACTACAGTACCTTTTATTCACACAGGTAAGTGTAATGCTAAAATGGAACCCATATCAATACTATGTTCTTTTGAGGCTGTCCTAAGATGAAGCTAATTCTCTAATTAATTATAAACCCAGTTAGAAATGTGTATTATTTATTTTTGTAATTATTATACTGTTTATTAATGATTAAAATGAACTAAATTAAACTTACTGGGAAAACACATCAACAACAATAACTAAAAAACAGCATACTTGCTTTCAGGATCAAGTACAAATGTCAGCATATGTTGTAGATGTGTAAAACTCAAAAAACTCCAAGCTTCAAAAATATGTTCCTTAAGCTCCTAGTAGAGGAGGAGTCTCCTCTGCATAATCATCTTGTCACTGACTTTTTAGCTTTTCCCATTAAACAGTTCATTTCCAGCTTATTTTATGAAGTGCTGGGAAATAAAATTGCAGCGTACCATTAGCCTAGCCATTTCCGCTTGAGATTAAAGAGAAAAAATGACCTCACTTCAGAAGCAGGGCATGTTATACTGTGAGGAGAGAAAAAGACACAATTACTCAGGGGGGGAAGCAAGTGTAGTGAATATGCAGTGTAAAGCTTCATGCATGTAGATTGATTGTCTTTAGGGAGGAACATCTTTCACTGCAGAAATGAGTTTACTGTACTGGAAAAAGGCATTAAGATGGTGTTGCATTGTTTGTCCTCCTCCTCCTTTCTTTCCATTCCAGTATAGGAAACAAATATTTAGGAATTACCGATCACTAGTAGTTAAAGTGCAAGATTTTCTAGGTATATAGAAGGTATTAATAGTTAGAGAGAAGAAATGCGTGGGATTTTTCTTAAAGACTTTTGAGTAGACAAACTCTGGTGACTCAGGTTATGTGTGAAGGCTTTAATGGCAGAAATAGTTTATAGATCAGGTTTATTAGATGCTTACTTGACAGTCTGTGGAGATAAAAGAAATAACTTTAGGGACCTTATATTTTACGCAAATTTTTTGTTTTGTAAGTTCTTATTTCTCTCTATTTAAGCTTCTTCATGAAATATAACCCTCAAGCCTTCATCCTTAGCTTTCAGAAGAGAATATTGTGAAGTAAGAGAGCGTGCTCAAGTGACAACAGTATGACAGATTGAACTGTCAGAGTAGAAACTTTCACAGTAGGAGTGCGATGTGTAACTGAAAGTCTGTGCCTTTGTTTTACAGTGATTTTTCCAAGATTAAAACCATGAGAATAACATTCAGCTTGCCTGAAAGTCACTGTGCAGTGACTATGATCTAACATGATGGATAAAACTAATGGTAAATTTGAGACTATAGGAGCATACTTTTTGATATTATGTTGACAATACTGTTTGTGACAAAATCCACATTGGATTCAGCAATGAAGAAACGTATGTTGCTATTAAACTATTTTGCTAGGAGAAATACTCAACGCTGGTGAAATGCATTTTAGAATGGACCTTGGCGTAGCGCATACATGCAGATTTTCATTCATGCTCATCACACCCTTTTGAAGAAGCTGGTGATTGGAAGTTATGCTGTCATCATAAAATAGTGTATGCGCTATTCTAATAATAACCTCTGAGATTGTTTCTAAGTGTTGTTACTAGATGGATAAAGATTTAGTGTTTAATTTGGATCCATAGCCTTGTTCCTCATTCACAATTGAGAGAAGTACAGTCTGGATATTTTATTAAATTCAAAGATAATCCAGGGATTATTCCTCCCAGGAATCTCCTGCGAGGAAATAGTCCTTTTCTTACTGTTACCATAGGATTTTTTTTTTTTTTTTGGTGTGTGGACTTTGTGGCCTGAAAGCTTCATGTGGGAGTTCTGGAGAATGCAGAGATACTGACTGAAGCAACCTACCAAGCTGGAACGACAACTGTCTTTTTGAACTTTTCATGCCTCTCTTGCTTTCATGGATGTGATCAAGGTTAAAATCAAAGGACAAATTTAATACCAGAGAAAGTATAGCCTGATGATGTTTTTCTTTTATTGCCTTATATCCAAGACAAAGACAAGGTCACTATACTCTCTGTATAAGGAGGACTTATGCATGCAAATGAGGAAAGCACGTGATAGGTAGTGTACTCCCCTTCCTAAAGCTTTCCCTTGGAAAAACTGGGAGGAATTCACTCCAGTGCTATAGAGAATTGTCCCTTTTCAGAGGAAAACACCAGTTACTGTTGTCAGAAAGACTGTTCAATTGCTAGCCCAAATTGGGGAGTTACTGAGGGTCATGTTTCTATATAATTTCTTAGGGCATCTTCAGATTTCAGGGCAGACATGTATGATTGCAGGGAAGGGACAGGAAAGATTAGAGCCAAACTGTACAGCCCAGACAGTGGTGAAAGAGAGAACTACAAGGATACCTGTGGGTAAGTTACTCATTCAAATTCTGGTTTGTTTTGAAGCTCTGCTGCCCACAGAGTAGCATAGGCGCAATGAGTTCAGGCAGCAAAACTGTTTGCTTATGGAGTGCCCTGGAACCAGAGGCTAGCTTTGAACCTGAAGCAACAATAGTTTTCAGATAATGGTCAGTTAAAGCCAAATCTGTTTTTTCTTTTTCTCTTGAGAAAGAAGTTGCACGGAATTTTTGCCTCTAGCTGTTAGCAGTAGTTGTTGCTCTGAGGTTTATGTTTTAGGAGTCAACGAGGGAAAAGAGCTGAAGGGGAAAAATACAGGGACATCCGTCACATTTGACAGTGTAATGCACATTTGACTTTTGAATGCTGATGTTTGTTACTGAGACTTCAGACATTTATCCACCAATTTAAGCTGTTGCTTAAAATAACTGGTGGCTCCAGGATTGAGCCAGACAAAATTATGTCCTTGTGGCTAGCATGTGTTAGCATTTAGAATTTTAAAACAATATATATGGTTAAGGGAATAAATTAGACCATTCAGACTAGCACTTGTGGTAGGGACTGTTGTAGAGAATAAAATATAAATACACACAGTAAAATCCATGGTAAAAGTACAATAAACCAAAGAGAGATTAAAAAAAAAAATAGGTAATTGAAGTAAGGTCTCTTTTCCCTTGCTTCTTTAAGATTCTAATAGCTGTGTTTGTTAGCATCTGCAATTTCAATAAAAGTAGAATCATAGAATTGTTTGGCTTGGAAGGGACCTTAAAGATCATCTGGTTCCAACCCCCTGCAATGGGCAAGGACCCTTCTACTAGACCAGGTTGCTCAAAACC
>JAOXNG010000012.1:83727825-83744990 GCA_028566535.1 Scolopax minor
TACAAAAATTGTATTTTGGAATGCACAAAGCTGATTCGGTGGAAAGGCAGGCATATAGAATGGGTTGAATACAAATGAATGCTCTGCTGCCTTTGTTACTCAAAGCAAAAATCCCATTCTTTTGAAGCAGATGGGCAGTAGTAAAGAGAAAATTTTCTCTCCTCCCCATCCCATTCACTTACCTGTCTACCCTGTGACTAGAATACAAATATTATAGAGAATAATAACAACCCTGACAGCATAAAAGTGTAATCTAATTTCATTAAACCTTAAATAGGTATAATATTACTTGAGAGGAGACTGTGAGTAAGCAAATGCATTAATCTGCTGTGTCAGCAGTCTTCATTTCCTAAACCTTTGCCAAGTCATCATTCTGCTAGGAGATTCTGATGTGCTGGGATTTAACAGCTACTGCTCATATCAAAAATATACTTTAGTACTTTGGAAACACCTCTTTACCTTTCACTGCACTGACTTATAACACAAAATAAAGGGATATATATTTCCTGCACATTTTGTGTTGCTTAGAACTAGCAGTGCTACAGGCTTTAGGCAGGAAGAAATCGCTGAACCAATTTTCATTGTTTCAGAAAGGAAAGTCAAGGAAAGCATTCACAGAAGTTCTGAACTAAAAATCATCTAAGTTAAAAGTAGAGCAAACTAGAGAACAACCCAATATTCTGATGTTTCAAGTTAAAAAGACCTTGCTTCCTTCTCCATTAGAAAAAATCAAAGCAAAATGATGCTGTATATGTCATAGTTTTGTCTCTTCCCCCTGCCCATGTCTTCTATTTCTGCCTTTCAGTTTAAATGCTTAGGTGTCCAATGGTTAATAACTTTGTCATAAAGCCGGGTTTTACCTGCGACTTAAACATGACTGAAAGATTTAAGAACAAGTTTTGAACTTCCCTTTTCAATAAATTCTAGAAAGTGTTTTTCCCTGCTCTTTAGACCTCACAGTTACAGGTAGCAATGCGGACAATAATGAAAAAAAAATTATTAAGTACATACAGCAGTTATTATGAAGTGGAAAAGTTTCACAAAGAAATTTGAAAAAAATTTTTTTATGAAAATGCAGATGTATGTTTCGTACATTTGCCTTTAGAAAGCTTATAACAGGCAATAAATCACCAAATATATAGTATTTTTCTTATGAAATCACAATGCTATATATTATATGGAAATCAATTACAACCTCATGAAGTGATTTGGAAGTGTGCATGAAACTCAGTTTGGAAATGCTCTCAAAACAGTTTGTATTTCTCCTGTTTGTCTTACTAGAATTGGTGCAAAGTATGGCAAGAATTGATACCTCTATGATTTTTGTTACACTCTACCACTTCTATCTTTTTTTTTCTTCTTTCTTTTTTGTTTTTTTGTAATCAATACGTGTCACTAGGGAACAACCCAAAGTCTTAACAAGAAAAATAAAACCACCCATGAACTTACAGACTTAAAATTACAAGCAAAAACATAGGCTTATATGAGTCTCATACATGGTGAAGAGCTTAAATTGACTGCATTTTTTCCAATATTATTTTTGTTTGTTGAGGTTATTGGAAGTAATCTGCAGATAATTTTTGTAGAAGGGAGATATTTCCACTCAGCTTGGGAAATAGCTTTTAGTCTAGAAATTACAATGTAAATGCAACAATAATAATGATCAAAGTAGTTGTAATTTGAGTCACAAGTCAAGTGTGAAAGTGGTAGGTAGTCTATTTGTATGTATTAATAGTTTCTAGTTCAAAAACAGCAGAACAGGAAAATCAAAGTGTAGATGCACAATAATGATATACACCGTGGCAGGCAGTTGTCACCTTTAAAACTATTTCTCTTCTGTTCTAACGGAAAACAGGGTTGCTTTATTTCTTACGCCTTTCCTTGACAAAGGTATAGTGTGCTTGTACACAGATTGTAAAGCACCTCTGCAAATTAAGACCTACTCCACTGTAACTTCTTACCCTTCTGGCCTTATGCAATATCATTTTAAGAGACTTAAGGCAAGAACAGTCATCAGTTACCCTGCCATCTACAACTGCTGCATGCTGGAAGACACCAGCATGTGTAACTGCAACATGATGATCTTGAAGATTTGTTTCAAAGAATCAAGCAGTAAACCATAAAATTAATAGTCAAATGCTCTGCTCCTCTTGCAGTGACCAATACCTCTGATAAAGGAAAACTTTGGCAAAATGAATACTTATTTATATCATTAATCTTTCCAGGAAGAATTTTGCTGCAAAATTAAAAAAAAAAAAAAAAATTAAAAGATTGTATGGTTTCGTCTTCAAAACTGTAATGTTCACTACGGGATTTATGCTAATGATTGTAAGAATACTTGCTATATATTCCTGCTAGAATATTTATGTTGTTTTCCATGTAAAATATCTTTAAAGATAAAGAAGGGTAGTGTAAACCATAGCTCTTTTACTATTCAATTTAAGGAGAGAAGTGTTGAATCGTCACTGCCTTGTGTATTGTGTCATCTGTACTGAGCAAAGTGGCTTTAAAATGTTACCAAATGAGAATGGCCATATCTAAAGTCCAGGCTACATAGTTATAAATGACACTATAGGGCTTTAGAGAATCAAACCCAGCATTTTAAATGTCTAGTAGTACTGATTTCCCTTGGCTTTATCACTGTGTGTAGAAATTAATCATTCTGCCAGCTCCAATTGGAGAGTGCTAAAGAGGTTTTTTAATAAATAGATGGCTCTAAGTAGAGCTGTTTAAATTATTCATTGACAGCAATTTATATGTGAGAATCGCAGCCCTTTATTTGGTTTACAAATTACCCAGCACTTATTTGTAGTCCTTTTTTGTTACTATAATCAACTCATGATTTTGAGTAGTTTGTTGCTGATATTTGCTTATATAGTTTGTTCATATTTTAGATAGCATGCCCATGAATTGCCTGCTGTAAGTAGATGGCATTTATATTCTGTTCTCTCGTGGGACAAATTTAAGTAGGAGAAGCCCTTTTTTCTGTTCACAAATTATCATTACGTCTTTATAATTACCCAACTCTATCGGATAAAGACTGTAAATAAATGTCCAAAGAACATATGGTGTGTGAACTTCTGTGCCGCCACTGGAAGTTGGAGCTGCTGCAAGAAGAGCTATTGGCTGAAGAACAGCTGGCTCTGCTTGCACGGGCATGAGAAACGCTAGGAAGGGAAAGATAGTGAAGAGCTGGAGACAAAGTCCCCAACCTTCCATTTAAAAGAGACCAGCTCCTCTTTATGACAGTGGTGCTGAGCTTTCAAATCCCGTATAAACTTAAAATGCCCAAATACCCTTCCCTTGTTCTTTTCTGCTTTTTTGGGGAGCTATTTATTTTTTATTAGATAATTCCAATGCTCTGAATGTGAAGCTGGGAGTGAAAGAGGTGTCTTATGTGCTACTCAGTGTTGTTCCTGCTGTCTTGAAAGCTAAGTTATCTGTTAGAATCTAAGTGTTTATTCAAAAAATTTTGTTTTGCCCCTGGTAGTGTGCAGTGTCACTTAACAGGCTTGGTCCTAATTTTCAAAACAGATGTTAGAATCATTCTTATTTTGGGATGAAGTTTGACCTTTAGACCAACTGGGTACCTCTTGCATGAGTACACAGTTAATGTTCAGGACCCTTCCTGAGAGATGTGGGGCAGAAGCCTTCCCTTCGAATGCACTTGGCTATATCTGAACTTTTCAGAAAGGATTAGGTAACTTGGCACGCTGAGCATTGTGAGCATCTTTAGAATATCCTGTGAGGCCTTTTACATTTTAAAAGCCTTTCATTTTAAGGTGGGCATGCATAAGAGTGACTTAATGAACCCCTGCCATCCAAAGAAGAAAGTAGAATAGTTAAATCATGGGGAGAAACGAAAGTCCAACCCCTACAAAAAACTCATCTTTGAACCTAAAAAAAAATATATATGTTAGATCACAAGAATTATGATATTACATGTACAATATTCAGAGTCAGGTATCAATAAAACAATCAATAAATAGGATATTCTACTGAAATTCTGGTTTTGCTAACATTTATCACATTCTTCATTCTGAAGCCTTTTCCTCAGTAAACCTCAATAAATCCAAATGTTTCCAACTAAGCAAACACAAGCAGTGCCACTAGTAATCAGTGGGGGTTTTCCCCAGCAGTATTTGTGGATTTCTTTTTTCCTTGTGTTTTCCCAACTCTGGTCATATGCCATGGCAAATCTTCATAAGCTAAAGAATTTCTCAATTAAGATATACCTTATTTGCTTTGTTCTGTGATTTGTAAGAGTCATCAAAACCTGATGATGTGTTGTTCCAAATAGAGTGGCCTGAGTCCAGTAACCTGCAGGCAGATTCACAAAAAATAAATTAGGTTCCATATGTGTTTTATTGTATCGAGTCACTAGGTAAGAGTCAATATTTGGACCAGAGACTCACTGGTCTAGAGATTCATTCTTCTATTTTTTATTTTCATTTTTCTTTTTTATACCATGAAACTTGGAAATATGGTTCTATAGCTTCATACCTTCATGAGGAATATGACAGATAAGAGCCAACATAGTGGTTAGATCACCTGCCTAGGAAATAAGAGCTGATTTTTAACTAACAAGCTGTGTGAGATTTTCCGCTTATTGTCAGATGTCCTGACTCTAGACTATTATAGAAAGAATATAATGCAAAATAATCATATTGCATGTTATTAATTATATTACATACATATTATATACTATGGCTATTACTGCTTTAATGTCCTAGAGTAGAGAGGACAGAGTGAGAACATCTTCTGGTGACAGATTTTTAGGTTCATGTCTCTAATCCAAATTGTGCTTCTGTCTCCATTTAACTCCTAATGTACTTTAGAAAGAAATCAGTATCATTATTTCCTTCTGCATTTCTGAACAAAAGCTGTGGTTTATGCTGAAATTGCTGCTGGACGTCCATGCACATCATACTGGATTTGTACTGAATATATGGAGTAGATTTGGCTCATCTGGGGAGTGGGGCATAGGGGCATGTACTATGTAAACTGCAAATGAGTTTGAGTAGAGGATAGTCCCTGAAACATTCTAGTCAACCAAGTTTATGGTGCTTCTAGATTTGTGCAGCAGTCGGTTGTCTTTCTGACACTTCCCATGAAAATCGCTACATATGACTCAGTTAAGAAATCAGGCAAGGTTTATTGTGGGTTATTATCTGAGAAGTAGTTTTCTTCACTTGTGCATGTAAATGCTTCTTTGATCTAGGCAGTGGAAAATTTATTCAGTGGGAAAACACTATCATATTCATAGCATGCGTTAGGTAGTACAAGATATTTATTATTGTGGTGGCACGGAGGAAGGCAATAAAAAATAATAGGAGCAGTAAGCACTCCCTGTCTGGTCAGATCCAATCGGAGTTAATACATCTCAACTCTGGGAGACTGGCAGGGATCCAGGGCCTGTACTCAACAGTAGTTTTATCCTTTGTATACAGTGGGGCATTCGTCACTGCTGCTCTGAGTCAGATACCAAGCCGCATATTAAAAGAACAATTTCATCTTTGTGATTAATATCTATGCTTATTATCTACTCTACTGCTTTAGTTATAAGTTACGCATTTCTTTAGAAGTTCTCATCTTTCCTATCTGAGAAGTCCAGCCCTATCTACTCATTAAACTTTTTAGCAGATCTCTCCAAAATTTGAAATATTTTTTTTTCCTGAGAAGAAGCTTCTGGGAAATTCATACAGACTTTTTGGTTGGTTCATTGTGAATTGCCTTACCCAGTAGCAACGTTATAGTTTTATTTCTTTCTCTTTTCAGAAACCAGGATATTGAAATTATGCATCTCTTGACAGGTGTAACTTTTCCCATTCAGAATCATAAGAATTGTTGTGTTATGGTTGGTTGTTTGGTTGTTTTCTTTTTCCTCAGGGCTTCAAGTTTTGGGTGTATATATGTGATTTTTTTAATACAGTAAAAGCTGGATGTTGTCTACTGTAATTACAATATATTGCCAAATAAGTATTCTCTAGAATATGTGTTATTCACATGTAGCTCTTGATGTTGAATCTGTTTATTTATCATCTAATTGTCCTTAGGGAGTAAAATTTTTTCATATTTGTGAATAAAAGCAAGTTGTCAGTCCACACTGTTCTCAACCATCTGTGTCTGAACTGAAGCCTAATTTGTCCCAATTTAGGTTTGAAAGTATGAATTAGATAGCTCCTGTTAACTACAACCTTAAGTAAAGCCATAAGAAATCCTTCTAATAATTTTTTTCTTATGACAATATGTTTATTTAAAAAAGAAGTGACACCTGATGGACCAAAATATTTGAGACTTCTATAAAAAAATCCATTTAGATTCTTGGTAAAGGTAGTCTCATAGCACATAGATGTGTAACTCGGAGTTACAGTGGATATTGGCAGGATCTCTTTGATTCAAATACAGTAACTATGATCAAAGGCAATAAATTTGTGGGGGATTTTTTGGCTGTAGGTTTTGTGACATTCTTTAGGTATACCTGTAGGTATACTGGCGCTCTCTTTGGGAATGCTGGCTTCATTTGTTATGATCCCTGTAAATATTTTTTGTTACAGAGTAACTTTGTAGACAGAACTCAGAAAAAATAGAAACTCAAAATGAGATTATTGTTTGGTAAAATCAAGGACTTGTGGTTGATGTTGTTACGAATCATGCTTTTGCTCTGTATGGACTACCTGAGATTTTCTGATACTTCCACAAGGAAGAAAAAGATAGAGAATATGAGGTATTAGAGATAAAATTGAAATCATTGTCAGCCTCCTGTTTGCTAAATCCTGAGAAACAACTTTGTTTTCAAGCTCATTAAAGCCTCATTTAAAGATTTTGTGCTGTAGTTTTAACCATATCCTCTCTTCATGAAGAGCATTTCTTAAACCAATATTGCTTAAACTTCTAGAAAAGTCATATAGAAAGGCAGAAAAAAACCCCCATATTTCCGTTTTAGGTGTTAGCAGCTTCAAGTTTTCATAGTCTTTCAAACAAGGCATGCTGCTTTCGTTTAGCTGCTAGTTGCTTTGCATTTTAGTCTGAAATAAATCTGAGTTTCCCTTTAGAGTTTGAGTTTTCTGTTTATTTGAAAGGCTTCAAATTAATCTGACTGGAGCTGAATTTAAATTCCAATTTGACATGAGACGTGAAATAGCCACTGAGGGATAGTACACATTTGCACTATTTTATAAAATGTAATACCTTTTTGATTCATAGGAAACACTGCTTGTGGACCTTCAATTGTAAAAATTTACAGTATGTTGTAGTTTAAGGAGTGTGAGATGTTTTCTGTATTAAAACAGGTATTTAACTGTTTGCATGGTAATTAATGGAAGAAACCTTTGCTGATTCAACTACAAATTGAATATGTCCTTGATGCTTTTGAGACTTTGTCACACATGGAAATTAAGTCTACAGGGGACATAAGTGTTCTAAAAATGCAATATGTTTAAGAAGCTTTCTCTGAAAAACAATAAAGAGAGGATTGAGATGGTAGTTGCCCCCCAATGGGGGCTTTAAAGATGACAGAGAGGTAATGCTGGATATTAGATATGTGAACATTATGTATTTGTATGATTTCTACATGTAAGCATACAACAGATTCGTAAATATATACATTATCGAAATCATATAAATAATTACTATGAATACAGGTTTATTATTATTTGAAGCTGCAAATTCCCCAGAGGCACTAAATTGAGGGTGAGGGAAGCCCATCATGTTGGTGTTGTCCACACAGCATGAAATGGGCTTTCAAGGGTTTCCTCTCTCAACAGAAAAACCAGTCGTCTTATCTCGATTAATGGACTTACACATCCTACAGATAAAAGACACAACAGCAACAAACACAAGCACTTACAGTATGGAGCAGCATCTTAAGTCTGTATTACAAATGTTTAAAGTATATTTCTATACAGCAACAGTACTGCTTAGCTCTTTAGCTATTATAAAAAGTTTGCATGTATGCATCCCTCCGATTAAAGGTCTAAAAAGTGAACATGAGCTATTCTTAAAATAAGTCACATAAAACTGAATGTTTTAAAGCCATAAACTTCCCAGTCTATTAGAAATAAAGCACATTTGTATTTTAAGAGGTTTTCCAAGTGCAAGTGTGATTTACATTGTTCAGACACTTACAGTTATTATTCATTTCCGTGAAGCAATGCCCAGGAGAATGGCTTTGCATGATTCATCTTAAACTTGGGCCAGTTCTGTACTTTCTGTTTACACCTGTGTAGATGGCAGGGGGTTTGTGGTGGGTTTGTGGGTTTTTTTCCCAAAGCTGTATTTTCCTTCTGAACTACCTCTACAAACACTATATCCCTTATTTTACAAATATCTGCGATTCTTACACAATATTTGATATATTCTATATGCTAGACCTAAAAAATTCCATATAGTAGTCAAGAACTATCAAGGTCATTTCCTTTAGATGAGTTATGTTTTGACTGGATTTTTCAATTTTTTTACTATGGCAACATATGGCCAATCAGAATAAGAAAATCCCATCTGTTTGCAATTGGTTGCAGCTAGTATGTTTTAGTCTGCTGGTAATATTTTGCATTCTGAGCTAAGTAGGACTTAAGCTATTTTTTTTTTTTTTAAAATAGATGTCCAAAGGAGAAGATTCCAAAACAGTTTTAATTCAGCAGTGATACCTTCAGAAAGAGTTTTAAGGTTTTTCATCCTATACTATTATCAGAATCAAAATGCATACGTATGGTATCAATAGTTCTATAAAAGATAAAAGCATGGAAGAAGTTACAGACCCACCTACAACTCTGTTTTTAATATTTCTATTATAGCCTGATACAGCACTGTGTTGAGAGATCAATAATGGTCTCAAGGTATGGTTTAAAGCATTTAGAGGAAATAGTTCGTAACAAAGCGCGACTGCTCTGGGATTGAAACTACATGACACTAGGCTTGTCCAACCAGTTTTGAGTGAAATTCCTCTCTCATCGTGTCTCAAGAAGACATCCTGCTAAACAAACACCTGGGTGGGGAGAGGAGCTGGATGAACCAAGACTGCAAGCCTGGGCTACATTTATTTTTACTGGATTATTTATAATCCATACCATTGCTTCTTTCTAAAACTCTTCCTTTAATATATTCCGAGAAACTATTAGTACAACACATCACCACTTTTAAGTGCAGCTAAGCTGCTTTAAGAAAAAAGCCAAACCAGCAGTCACTGTGTGATCAAATGGTGTATTGAATTTTTTAAAAAAGAGGGCAATAGGTATTATACTTAAGATTATATTGACTTTATGGTATATTATGTACCTATCCCTTCTGAGGCAACTAACCGAGTGGCGTACCAGATGCTATGAAAGGTGACTTATGAGATTGCTATACTTGCTAGGCATCAACTCAAACAAGTTGCATATTCACAGGACAAGGAAGTCTTTAAGATTAGTGTCTGATAAGGGAGTAAATAAACCATACACCAAAAAGGAATAATAATCTAAGCATTTAAATTATTAAACCTACTGTGCATCAAATCATCTCACCACTGTGTACGATGAAAACTTTTGAAAATAAACACCTGATAAATCATTCATGCGGAGACACAGTTAAATATAAACTTATACAATGTACGCAACCAAATGAAAATTTCAGGACAGATTTATTGGCTTGTGGATGTTCCTAATTATTTGAAAAACTATAGTCTTACTACCAATAGTAACAGCAATCTGTAATAAGACTCTAAATCTCAGACCAAAAAAAAAGTCACTCATTGAAGAAATGAAGAATAAAAAGAGAGAGAGAATTAAAGCAATCTTGTAGCATAAAGCAAACATATGGTGGGCGAGGGCAGTGGTCCCTTGCATCAGCACTGTTACCCTGTCACTACCAACAAGGCTTACTATAAGTATGAACTCAGAGATACAATGCAGAAGGCAGGCAGGGCAAGATTTATTGCATTCAATTATTTTTGTTTAAAAGTTTCCTCTGGGGCACAAGCACGTAATATATTGTACTTTCCATTACCTGGTGCAAATGTAAAACATACCTGAAAAACACATTTCATGCTTACAACATATTAAAACAACAAGTGAGATGTCATGGCATGAGTTTGATAGATTAACTGCCAGTTACTGATGTTGTACTATATTAGTTAACAGCAAATTAATATCATCAGGCATATTTCCTCTCTTAGACCTAAAAAATATTAGTATGAAAACGGAGATTCTCATAAATTCTTATCACAAGATTCTAGAATAAGGCTTTTAATCTAACTTGGGACAAGACAAGTAGCAATTTATACATTTGTTTGCAAACATAATACCCAAAATCAAACCCTCTTTCTACCTCAGTTACCTTTTACGATTTAGAAAATTTTTATAGTTTAAGCCCAAAAATCCACATAGGTGTCCCCACAATTTTTTCACTGTGGTACTGATTCTATTTGACAAACACCCCCCCCACCTTGTACTTTATGAAGTAGCTCTTAAAGAGCATTTCAATGAATTGTACTGAGTTTATGATAACCGTCCCCGCTATAAAATGAGACCAGAATCTTTCATCAACACCTTTAATTTAAATTTATGTGGCTCTGTAGATTCACTGTTATTCAAAGACAGCATGTTCTTGTACTGACGTTATATCACGAAACTTACTGACCATCTGGAACATACTCTCATTTAATTTGTTTTGTTTTGTCCTCCACATTTTTTTTTTTCAGTGAAAAGGAAGCAAAGAAATAAATAGAAAGCAACCTGACACAAAAATCAGATGCAAACTAAAGTCTAAAATGTTACCGTGTTGAACATATGGCTAAGTTTGGTCTTTCATGCTCAGCATTCCACATGCTCCACTGGATGGGCATTTCATTTATAGTTCAGTGCAATAAGTGACACGTTGTTACATGCCTTTCCTGGCTCCACCTTCAGAAAAAAAAACAACAAACCTCCAGACACATTAGTTTTAGGCAAAGCACTTCAATTTCCATTCAGATACCTCTTCAAACCACGTAACAAAATGAGGCTTATTTTAATATATGGTGACTATGTCCTGCAAACCCCCAGCCCTGACCATGAGCTGGACACAGCTCCTTAAAAGGCTCCACTCTAGGACAGATGTTGAACACAGTAGTGGCTCTCTGGCATATTTCCTAAGTACAGGAATTTGGAGGTCACAATCCACTGTCCCTGCCCAGTCATAACCTTCACATCTATTGATGGAAGTATGAACTTCCTTACAGCCCCAGTTTTGTGGGATCTGAGACTGCACCTTGTCTTTTCATTGTATACCAGAAAACATGGACACAAGGGTTTCACTTGGAGTTAAAAAAAATAAAATGCCCCAGTAAACATTGATTGACCTCTCATAATTTTTGAGAATTTTCTAGGCTTCCATCAAATTTCTCAAAGTTGTCCAAGACTCCTCAGATCCTGCTCAGATTTACTGTTTGCATAATAAGTTTCTCTCAATCTTTTTCTACCTCTCCCTCTAAAATAATAAATTTTCTCAATGATCAGAATTCTCTCCCATTGCTAGAATTAATAGGGTCAATGTAAGTTCTCCAATAATCTCCTGCAATCTCCTAGCAGTAGCTGGACAAGCCAGCTCTTCTAGGTGGGTAATGGCAACTACAAGTACAGTCCCCTGTGTGACTGGATTAGGAGCAATAATTCTATTTAAGGCAGCTTTTGGTCAACAATATAAGCCAGTGGCTGTGGCTCCAAGCAGCGCTCCTGACCTTTGATTTATATATCAACTCCTGGCTTAGACTTCCACATCCTTGGCTGCTGTTTTGGTTCCCGTCTGGCTCCAGAGCCTTGGCTCTTGAAACACTGGCTACGGCACGACCGCCTACGAGCCAATCCTTCACAGCAGTCAAAGGATTTACTGCTTCTTCCTGGGAGTTCCACTTTGAAGAACTGTTTTGTCCCACGCATTCGCAGCGTTGTGTTCAATCATCAAAATTTCTTCCATTGTCCCATGGTTCTGAAGATTTACTGCGTGGTGTTGATATGATATGACTGAGTTCACTTTCAATGAGGCATTGAGTAATATGGAAAATTCATAGCCAAAATTCCTAACTTATACATAGAATATCACATTAGTGACGTGGGCCGAAGTCACAACTCCACAACTCACCTCAACATAGTATAAAATTTACAAGAATAAATTATCCATCTCTGTTTTTCAGGTTTTTAAAGTATGTTTGTCTTGCTTCTTATCTTTACTGTACAGTCCTGAGTACTAGAAATTTAATTTAATCAAAGAAAGCGGACATTCATCCATGCTCACACACTTCTAGGAATTAAATTGGGAACCACCACCCACCTGACTTAGCCCGATGAAGAACACTTCAGAAAATCTGGGCACTTTGTTTCCATAACATTAACAATACTATTGAAAACAAAACAGGGCTCTGGATGTCTAAAAGGAAATGGGCACCTCTCTGAAGAGCACACTGTGCCCTACCTGCACCTACACCTTTGCTATCACCACCATTGGTAATATTTCTACATTTCAAGCTTGTCTTTCAGGCTAAATTTCCACTCCATCCAAACCCAATTTATTTTAAACATTTTTCTTACAGCTACTTTCTGTTTTCCCAGCCATCTTCCATCCTTATAGACATCCAGATTATTTCTCTAGCACTTTTTCCACTCCCAACTAAACTGTGATATCTATAATCTATTTGCTCCAAAACATAAGCAGGATTATGCAGTGATCAGGAGTCCAAACTAATGCACAGTGGACAGAGGTTGATTTAAGTTAACGTTAAGCACTTCAATCACAAAAATTTTTTAGTATTATCTATGTGTCATTTCATCTAGCAATAAACTTAATAGATTAAAAAAATATCATTAATAGATATAAAACCCATAAAGGTAGACCTGAGCTATGTTTATTGTAAGTTAATTTTTCAGTAGCACCTATGGTTTAATATGGAATAGAAAGAGGAAAAAAGTGTCTTTTAAAGGCAAGTATTTCAACTTCCTCCTTTAATATGCCATGAAGCACCAAAATGTCTGATATTCATGTTCTTCTGCAGAAGCAGCTAAGAATAGTGCTTTCCCCTCCTTTACAAAACAACTATTCACAGAGTTCTAACGTAGACTAAGTTATGACAATATAAACCCATTGCAGTTCAGAGTCATGCTATTGAAAATCATGGTAATGAAGGAAGATTCAACCTCCAGTTCAGTGATGACAAACGAGCTCTACAAACTGACATTCCTCACTTTTGCCAAAAAGACAATCAATGGCATCTTTAATGACTAGCAATCATCTTTAATCAAACCAAACAACCGGTTGAGAATCCTCCTGTGATAGGAACAGGACTGTGTTTAATATCGTAAATTGTATATACTAGATATATAGTATAAAGTAGAGGAATGGGTCTATGACTCTAGCTCTAAAAAAGAGCTCTGCTGCTGCCTGAGATACAACTGGTATGTGCACAACTGCAGAAAATAAAGTTTTGAGGGATCAGAATTCCCTTTATTGCAAAAATATTAGTAATAAGCTGATAAACGGAGAAGAGAAAAAAAATCATGCTCTAGTTACATTCATTTGTTCTATAAAGCCAAATGCAGAAGTAAACATGAATCTCTATTAAATCCTTATTTTTATATTCTCCAGATCCAGACCATAAGGAAGTACAGAGTGGAGGAAGTGGGTTTAATTAATTAAAAAAGAAGCAATACAAAACTGCAGCTGTTCCTGCTTAAGCAGACAGCTTCAGAAAACTTTCTTCAGTTTTGTAACCTGGATCTCAAGGTGGTCCACCCTGGTTTCCTTCAAAAGGGGATGAAGAACTTAATGCTGTACAATGTGGCTAACCTTTCGTTCAGAATATCTTTTGTGAGTGTTGTTTTGTTTAAATTAAAGCATTTTAAAAATAATTTTGAGGAAAAAATGTAGTTATAAAGAAGCATAGCTGCTGAACTAGAAAGCAAAATTGTTCTGGTAAATTTTTATTTTCATATTTTGGAGTGCTAAGCAAAACTGTAAAAAATACCATACTGCATTTAGATTATTTTAAACAAAAAAAAAAAAAAAAAAAAAAAAAGTAACAGTCTAAATACTTCATGCTTTATTTTTTGTTCTCAAAATAATACTTGCATTTCTCTTAATTGAACTAGCTTTTTTGAAGATTTTCTTTAACGGGGTGTGGAGTTTAGAATTGTAATGAAGTGTTTCATTTAGAATTACTATTTATTTACATGTAATTTCTCACATTTTAGGTTTTCTTATCACTGTAAGGGTTTGTCCTTTGTGTTAGGTAAACTGTATTTCTTCTCCCCTCCCAATGCACAGTAAACCAAAGTATTAATTGCTTTTTTGGACAAATCAGGTGAGCTTACCACATCAATACTGCAAAACTGCTCAAAATTAATAATTAAATATGCTAAACAGTGTAATCACTGTAGCATGGTAGTGACAAACATATTCACAAGACTTCACAGCCTGATCCAGAGTTACAACATGGCTCTCATTTGTCCTAGCTAAATATCTGTTACACCATCATTTGTGCTAAAGTCTTGCCTAAGCATAAATTAATGACAGCTCTGGTGTAAGTTATCTCTGAGCTAACTGTATTTTCTGTCTCTTTTCTTAGTCTTCAGGAGATCTTTAATTCATAATGTAGGGGTAGAAGATGGTAAAGTAATGAATAGTATCAGAAAACAGGCAATTTTCAGAGAATTAGTCCTAGACAGTTCAAAGAATTAGTCCTAGAGAGTCCTAGAGAGAGAAATAAAAAATTATTTCCCTGCTTGTCTTTTTCCCATGCTGCTGCTTCTAAAGAAACACACAGAAAACCTCAAAAGAAATGCACCATCTTTCAATTAAATCTACTGAGTGATAACCCATCTTAAATAACATGTTTCTTTTTTGCGGAAGTGAGGTTTAGTGAAAGCTAAGGCCATCTGTATAAACAGAATATCTGAGACCACTCCACCTGAGGGCAGATGTGGTCCTCCCCCTGCCATAGAGCTCAATGCTGTAATTATTAGCTTGCTCACAAAGCAAATTTATCTTAGAACTATCCTCATTGCTAAATAATCAAAACTAATATAAGCAAATATAGTTACTGCAGGGCTCCAACAAAGGAAGGGCATACTTGTTCCCATTTTCCACTTTTTAATTACTAATTTTTTTTTTTAAGATAAACAGAACTCTTGTCAGCAGAAGCAGTTTTCTTAATGAGTAGTAAAAGAGAGTGAGCTAAGGTAAGCAGACCTGAATCAACAGAACTGAAAGGTTACTGAAAGCATACACGCTCCTGTCTTTGAAACCAAAGTAAAAAATTATTTTAGCTAATCCACCTCAATTGGAGTCTCCTTTCTTTAGAGATTAATTTGATACTGGAAGGGAGTCAGTTCATTTTCCTCTGTCCTTTTATTCTGCTCAGCCATGTTTCTTATAAGAAACTGTGACCACCAGAACAGCCAAGGGCAGTTGTAGGGGAGAAAGATCAATTGTGGTGCATTGATCAAAGGTTGAGGAAACAATAGTTTAGCAGGGAAAGAAGCAAAGCCAGGGAATAGTTCTGCAGGGCTTGTCTCCTCCCTGGCTGGCACAGAACTGGAAATCCCAAAGTCTGTGTTATTGCTAAGTTGTAATAACTTGACTGAAGGGACCCTAGAGCCAATTTGAAGCTTCTCCAGAGAAAAAAAATCCATCCCTCTCCAGTGAAACCTTCTGTGCTGTAAAAGATATCTGAGGAAGGAGCTTGCCCCGTTGGCAAAGTGCAAGATCATAGACTCCAGTAATTCAGGACAGTTTACAATGGGAAGACCAGAGTGAGAGGACTTTAAAGATGGCTTATCTAAACAACATATAGCTTGTGTTTTGATTTCCTTTGTATCACTTGCCCAAAAACCAATCTAAATGTTATCTTAAATAATGATTGGATGTATAATGTATTTTTTTACTTTCAGTACTACTTATTTTTTCTGATATTTCCAGTTTTTCAAGGTGATGGAAACTTGTGGATGATAGAGGATTGTGATTTTATTTATGTGACTAAAATGGCAACTCTCTATGACTAATTCTCTGAAATTAATGACTTCAGCTGGATAGAGCCACAGTCAAAGAGATCCTTTATGCAATATTGTTGTGGCGTTTTCTCCAGTTATAATACTTCGATTCAGTCTTCAGCTAACGGGTCTCATCATCAGTGATTCAGTCTAAACTTCACTGGCAAGAATTACAATGCAGTTCCTGGATTGGGATGCACCTTGCCATAAAGGTATTTACATTACTGTTACAGAATAATTCTGGTTCTGTTACATATTTTGCATTTCCTAGTGTAGGTGAATCTTGGTTACTATCAGCATCTTCTACTTTATTGCTGTTCTGCCTCATGGTTTAGTGGTGCTTTTTTATAATCAGCAGTTTAGTTATGCCTGCAGTGTTGCCAGTACTTCCTAGATTTTTATTTTTTTTTAATCCCTTGATATATAACAATATACTTATTTTCCTGGAAGGAGTTCAGCTTTACTCCTTACTGTATCAGGGAAAATCACTGT
Organism: Scolopax minor; assembly: GCA_028566535.1. NCBI lineage: Eukaryota > Metazoa > Chordata > Aves > Charadriiformes > Scolopacidae > Scolopax > Scolopax minor. Next base: position 83,744,313 of record JAOXNG010000012.1, read on the forward strand.
GAAAATATATGAAATGGTTATTGTGTACCACAGTATACAGAAAAAGGACTCTTCAGCAATTTTCTGTCTAGAGACTGTGAGCTGCTCTCAGCCGGCTCACTGATAGTTTGCTGATCTCTGTATTATACCAGCATCTGGGAGTTGGCATTTCAGTAGCTGTGAGGGAAAAGATCTGTCACCATAAACAATCTAAACCAAAGGAAAAAGTACAGAACCACAATGTATCATTGGAAGGAAATATAATCATAGAATGGCTTGGGTTGGAAGGGACCTTTAAAGGTCATCTAATCCAACCTTTCTGTAGAAAGCAGCAACACCTTCAAGTAGATTGGGTTGCTCAGAGCCCTGTCCAACCTTATCTTGGGGTATCTACAACCTCTCTGGACAAACTGTGCCAGTGTTTCACTGCCGTCCTTGTGAAGAATTTATTTCTTATATCTAGTCTGAATCATCCCTCTTTTGCTTTAAAACCATTACCCCTTGTCCTATCACAACTGTCCCTGCTAATAAGTTTGTCTCCATCTTTCTTATAAGCCCCCTTTAAGTATACTGGAAGGTTGCAATAAGGTTTCCCTTATTGAAAAGAATGAGCCTTCTCTTCTCCAGGCTGACCAATCTCAATTCTCTCAGCCTTTCCCCAAAAGAGAGGTGCTGTGCTCCAGCCCTCTCATCAGATCG
>JAOXNG010000012.1:83747342-83759247 GCA_028566535.1 Scolopax minor
CAAGTAAGTAATGGCACAGAGGGTAACCAACCATTTGTCCTATTTAGAGTTAAAAAACAAGTCTCTATATTAAAAGGGCAGAACAATTTACAGCATTTCTTGGGGAAATTTGTGTTGTATTTCCAGCTAAAATATTTCATTTTTCCAGCTAAAATGGAAATTCATGTTGTAGTCCAGCTAAAAGCTGTTAGAAGCTTTTATTATACAGTTACATAATTACCTTTTTAATCTAATAAGTGTGCTTTATATCTGTATTTCTGTTGATACCCACCATTGTCTTGTTATCATCATGATGATAATGAGCTGTAATAGCAAGGCAATCACAGTAATTTATTGTTCAAATTCTTCATAAGCTTAGCACACTTTTTATTTTCTGTCAAAGCTGCAAAACAGAACGCATTCAGGCTTTTAACCTCCATTTTTGACTGAAACTTGTTGAAAAATCACATCATATATATCTTATTATACCAAGAAATATATTAAAAGTAGAGAAAAAGAGCAAATTAAGTAGGACACTGATTGTTCATACAGTGATTTAATTTCAAACAATGAACACGTAAACCAGCTCTGAAAATAAAAATTAAAGTTTAAAAAATTCTGAAACTTATACCTTGATAATGCATCAGAATTATTTATTATTTTTTGATATTCACTTCTTTTTCCAAACAAGTAATAATAGATAGTTTAAAATATTTTAAAATCAAGCTGTATTTTATTTTGGTTTCTGTATGATCATAGAGGTACTACATTTTCCCACAATATGTTTTTTAATTTTTAACACAGAAGGTTGAAGCTCAGACTTTCACTTGCCCTTTAGGCTGCAGTATGATTAAAAACCTAGTCCTGTAAATCAATTATAAACACATATCTCAGAAACTTGAAGGTAAGATAAATGAAGTTACAGAGAACGGTTATATTACCTTATCTTCTGAAAATGCCCTTGCTTTAAACCAAATTGTACCCCACCTCCATATGGGAAAACAGATTATAGCAAAGGCTTTAATTACCATATAGTACTGATGATTTACTAATTTCAAAGCTTTAATTACCATATAGTACTGATGATTTACTAATTTCAAAGCTAGTTTTAGCAAGGGCTAAAAAGAGCACGTTTCAAATCTCTCATATTCTCTGTACCATATGCATCTTTTTTGGTGTTATACAGATTACTAAATCTGTGTAACTCCAAAACTTGCTGAAGTTGTGGACTTTCCCTTTGTAGGCTCAACCACCTGCTGCATTAACTGTTTCTGTGTATTCTTTCTGTGATGAGTGCACTTAAGACCTTATGCATCCTGATACTTTCCATCATTGGGATAATTTTATGCTTTGCAGTAGAGCTTTATTTCAGTTCCTGTGGTGGAGGAAAGCAAATACTGACTATAATATTTTTTTTAAAAGAAATTAAATTTTTAAAAGAAATTTAGCGTTAACAGATTTTTTTCTTTAATTTCAGTAGGTTTAATACTGTCCAAATGCTTCTGTTTTCCGACTGGAAAAATAATTTGTATACAACAAATAATATGTAAAAACTGTGTATAATATTTGTTATATTGAAATACTTGTTTCCATTTCAACTTGTATCCATTTTAACTACACTTTAAAACTACACTTCTCCCAAATATCCATTAATTTTAAACTTTTCTTTAAAACAAAGCAACCTGATTATTATGTTGTCAATGAGTCAAATGAGTCTTTTTTCACATATTATAGTATACAGAATGTATTTCTTGCATAGATGGTACCTTATTCAAGTTCAATTACAAATGTCACTTAAAGTACTGAGTACAGCTTTAGCTTCTATTTTCTGACTCTTTCACTAACTGCCCCTTTCCTCCTTATTGACTACATTCTTTCATCTGGTTAAACATCTTCGTTTTCTAAACAGAATTTTGTGGGGAAATTGCTAACTAGGCCCTTATTTACATTTACTACTCTAATTTTATAATTTGCAGTTGATTTTACTGTTCCTTGAGTTTTTCTTGGTATACACAGGGAGGTTTTCTGATCTGTGACGGCACCTTATTGTGCTCAGAAAGTATAGGAATACTTGTATACTCACAAACATAATCATACAACTGGCCTAAGGATATATACAAGTTTCTTTTGCTAGCAACTCATATAGTTTAGAAGGCGCCAATGACTTTTTTTGCAACATTGCTGAAAGATGATATTGTAGACTTCTCTGAAAAATGTCAACTTGGATTCTGTCTTCTCTTGCTGGTTCAGTTGTTTTCTGGAGACCAGCCCTCTTGCCAGGGTACTAAACTACAATAAAGTGAAGATTAAATTAGGGTTTATTTCTGTTATGGTTTAATCATAGTTGGCAACTAAGACCACGCAGCCACTCACTCAGTTCCCTTGTCCCAATAGGATAGGGAGCAGAGGGAGAAAAGGAGGGAAAAAACCCCCAAACCAACCAACTTCTAGGGTGAGATAAAGATAGTATAATAGAACAGTGATGAAAGATGGGGGGGAAATAAATAATATACAAAATAAAGTGATACAACATGAGTCACTCTCACCACTCGGTGATCGATTGCCTGGACTGCCCTGAGCAGTGGTGGTGATTCCTGCCCCCTAGCCAATCTCCATTTTATATACTGAGCATGTCTGTGGTATGCAATATTCCTTGTCCAGCTTGTCCTCTCTGTGCTCCCTCAGTTTCCATGGGAAGCTGAAAAAGTCCTTAATATAAGCATTACCTAGCAATAACTAAAACAATATGTGTTATCAACATCATTCTCATAGTAAATTCAAATCACAGCAGTTACTAGAAGGAAAATTAACTCTATCCAGATGAAACCAGGATAGTTTCACTGTCAAATATGTCAAGACTTAAGAATGAAAGTGTTTCCCTCCCAAAATGGAATGGGTAGAAGTTTGTTCCCTCCTTTTAAAGAAATGAAATGAACTTACTTCAATACGGCCTCATTTTAGATGATCTGTTAAAGATGTTTGTGCTTGAAGAATAAAGAAACATTTTGTAACCATAATAGTTCATATAAATATTTATTCTTCTTCATAGCAAAAAGTTGCTACAGATTCTTTGAATATTCTTATTTCTGTTAGGAAACTCAAGAAATTGCAGGTTTATTAGTTTCTTGCATCTGCCATTTCTTAAATTTCTGTTTTCCTTTGCAGGTGTCACCATAAATGTTATAATGATTTCAGCCACAGTCTTGCAGTGTTCTCCATTGCTGGATGTACCATTTACATCTTAAACTTCACTTCTTAGTTTCAGAGATAATATTATGATTTTGTCCCATAATCATTTTGCTAATTTCAGACTCTGTTTCTTCCAAGCTTGTTCTCTACAACTCCAAGATTTTCCATTCATTTCTTCATAGTCTCCTTTGCATCACGTAGTAATATTTCAGATATAATTTTTTTTTCATATCATTCACAATGACTAGATTTCTAATGTTCAGTTGCTGGTTTTGCAGGTCCCTCTAAAAGTATCATGGTAAAAGTTAAGAAAGCACATTATTTACTCATTCTGGCCAATGTTATTATCTTTTACTACTCCTGTATATACTTGTTCATCCTTAAACCAAGGCTGTCAGGTGTCTGGATCTATTCCATCATGTCTTTCTTATGCTTGGGATGCAAAGATGCCATTCATGCAAATTCTTAAATAATTGTTGGACTCAGCCTTGACGTTTGTGATGAGAATGGAACTTTCCCCATGTCTGTGGCAAAAAAGTTACATCCATTAGGAAGGGCTGTGTTTACTAATCTTAGCTATTTCTTGGCAGAAGTGGACGGATAGTTTGATTATAAAGTAAATATTGACTTGAAAGATTTTGACAGGTCTGAAAACCTCCATACCCCAGAGCCATATTCAAGACTAATTTCTTTCTGTATTTCTTGCTTTATTTTGTTTTGCAACTGTGGTGTGAAAACAGCTGAACAGACAGCACTTTTAAGGATGGGGTTTTTACAAGTTCTTTAGGAAATCTGCAATGTCTGCTGGATGCATAATCTTGCACACATTGTAGTAGAATTTTAAACACTGGAGCAAAGCACCTGGGTTTTGAAAGTACTGGTTGAACAGCTATTATTTACCACTGTAAGAAAGCCTGGTATAGGCAGTATTACATGCTAGGGTAGTTTGAGGAGGTTGATAGCTACATACCTTTTCTACATACCATAGTCTGATGAACATAGCCACCAATTCAGCTTATGTCTGTCTCAAAGTTGAAACATGAAAACACATCCTCACCGTAGTTTGGACTCCCAGGTGGTCCATGCAGAATTGGAGTTGTAAGCAGATTGCTTTGAGCAACCTGTTCTAGTGGGCCCCCAGGGCAGGGGGGTTGAAAGTCGATGATCTTTAAGGTCCCTTCCAACTTCAACCATTCTGTGATTCTATGAATTCAAAGCAGAGAAGATAGGTTATAGAAGGTTCAGAAGTAGGAGAGTTTACTAGGGCAGACGTAGATTTCACTGAATTTTTTTAGAGTTGGAAGGGACTGTAGAGACCATCTAGTCCAACTCCCCTGCTGAAGGAGGATTGCCTAGAGCTAGAATCTAGAGCTAGATCTCAGATAATATTTTATTCCTTTTTACTGAACTTGCATATGACCAAAATTGCTGCTGTGATGGTCTTCCTGATAATCTGTGGGATCTCTGCATGGTTTCTTCACTTAAAGGCCAGTCATTTATGACTATTTCTGTGTGAGTGCTGATACTCTTAAATAACAAATGGGAAAGGAAGGATTTGGGAGATGCTGAAAGAAAGCAAAAGGAAAATAGAGGAATAGAGACTGTATGCCAAGATTAGAAGAATGAACAAGAGCAATGACAGCTGTCCTGGGGAAGGCATTAATGTTGCAGTACTCAAAGTGAGAATATTTTATTTCATTCTAGGGTAGTATGCTGCTGTAACCATATTCTCCAGGTCATAGACCCATATATTAAAAGAATTGTGATTCTGCCCTCTGTAGTAAACAGATTAACTGAGGAGAAAAGAAACACAAAATATTTGGTTTTGATCATATTCTCTTGTTGAAAGCTGCACTTCTAAATTAAATGTGTATAGAGTCATGGGGAAATGAAGCCTCCAGTCATATATTTTTTTCTTCTCTTTTATCTTTGGGGAGGTGACAGCAAGTGATGTCTGTAGATGCCAGACCCAGAGCAATGGTATTAAGAAATATTAGTCTGTATGAGAAGTATGTGCAGAATGCGTACCTGATTTTTGCCTCAAGCAGGAAAAAGATAAATCCAATGTATCGTCAATCATACTGAATCTGTTGGCTGCCAGTTAGACAAGTGATATAGAGTGGTACTACCTGGTCTGTAAAGTGATACCATCTCATTTCATGTGTAAAATGATCTCACTGCTGCTTCTTTTTCTCCTCAGTACATGTTTCCAATTTCTGGAAACACTCAGTAATTAACTAATATAGCCACTGTTTGTTGGTTTGGGTGGGGGTTTTTTGTTTGTTGATTTTTGGTTTTGTTTTTTTTTTTTTTTTTCTGGGCACTTCTCAGTCCATATTTTAGCCTTGAAACTTGCTATAATTATAGTTAATTTTGCATCCAACAAGCAACCTGGAAACACTGCTTGTTACATTCTTCAGTTGAGCTGGTTATCACTTAATTGTAAGAAAAAACTGACTTTTGGCAATGGTTTAATCAATTTTTGAATATAACTCCACTTTAGCTTTTTGGAAAAAAAGTGATAGTCAAACTAGAAATTTTTTTTAATATGAAAAAGGTTAAATTTTAATGAAAATTAAAGTTGTCAGCTAATAAAAGGTTTTTTCTAATAAATACTTTTACATACAGTAAATCCTGAAAAGCTTGTTTATACCAAGAAAGGCAAAAAGTGTAAACAGTTATATGAAGTGGTTATATTTAGAATTTAGAGGTCAGTCAGAAACACGCAAGCATGATCTGCTACATTCAAAATCTTGTTATGGATAAAGGGGAATGCACATATACTGAGCTAAGCATTAATTAGCTGTGACTGTCTAATAAAATAAATCCATAATTTCTATTTACTAAAGTTCTGTTAATAATGTAGCTAAAGGGGGCTTATAAGAAAGATGGGGACAAAACTTTTAGCAGGCCCTGTTGCAATAGGACAAGGAGTGATGGCTTTAATTTAAAAGACAGTAGATTCAGACTAAGTATAAGGAAGATTTTTTTACGATGCAGGTAGTAAAACACTAGCAGAGGAGCTATCCAGAGAAGTGGCAGATGCCTTGGAAACATTCAAGGTCAGTTTGGACGGGGCTCTGAGCAACCAGATATAGTTGAAGACTTCCCTGCTCATTGCAGGGGGGTTGGACTAGATGACCTTCAAAGGTGCCTTCCAACCCAAACTATTTTACAATTCTATGATAAACCCAACATTCGGGAAGAGGATACTGAAGTGGGGAGGGAATTATAAGCAAAAGTAAGAAAATGACAGAGTAAGAAAAGGATCGATTAGCTAGCTCCCTATTTGTGAAGGACGTCTCATGACTCCAGAAAGATACAGAGTAAATATCTACCCCTGAGCTTTGGCTTCTTTTGTAGCCAGTGGAGATAAAAGAGCACTTGTAGGGCATCGCTAGTATCACTCTCAAGAGAATAGCTCAAATACGTCAGACAATTTGCATGGTGGCAGTACAAATTTGTTTTTCTATCAATTATAAAAGAGCCTGGGGGATTGGAAAATGTCTGGTTCTAGTCAGATGACTCCCATCTGTCCCCTCCCTCTGCCTTTGCAGAGTATTTCGGATAATGAACAACTACCTAGGAAAGCCTGAACGGGTCATGTTGACTGCAGGCATAACAGAGTCGATGCACTTCAAACAGAATATTTTGGGGGCTGATGCAGATCTAATTTTTCTTAAACATTACTGATTAGTTGTGTTTGCTATCAACTTTATTTATAGAAATAACAATTTTAGTCTCATCCCAAGCCACTGGAAAAGAAGCTATCCATGTCCAGTAAGCAGGTGAGGAGCTGCTAACAGTGGTGTTGCACTGGGACGTATGCAGTTGCTGTACCAAAGCTCAGAAAACTACAGGCTTGAGCTCTTCCAGGATCAAGCCAAGGGAGATTATGTCTTTACTCCTCTAAATAAATGTATCTTCCCACAGAAGAGCCATTCATTTCACTTGGGGTCTCAACTGCATCTAGTAAGCAGAGCATTTACAGTGTTACAAGTCTGTACTCTAAATTTAAGTACCTTAGTTTAGTGCAGTGATTATATGCCCCAGCATATAAAATCAAGGTAAAAAATTAAGAAGAAAATTTTTTTTTTTAAGGTCACAAGGCAGCTGAACTGTAAAACAAAATTGTGAGCAGCTCCATTTCTCATTCAGTGTGTTCTCTGGCAGTTTATAAGTTTATAAGCAATCAACAATTGCTTTAATATGACTGAAAAGATTATCCACCCACACAGTTGAGTACTATGGGGTTTCTAAAAAGATTAAAGTTCTCATTTAGATAGGACCCTGGTTTATCAACAGACATAAAGACACATATACATGCCTTACTTCAATTAAAACAGGTTTTAAAATGTATCCCTATCCTACATCCAGGACAACAACAGAACACTGTGCAGGAAAATGAAGTCTGGAATCACTCAGCTTTCAGGCATGTGGCATAGCCATCTATATGTCCTCTTGCATAGCGATGTTCTTGTACACAACACTAATCTTCATTCATTTCTAAAAATGAAATATTGGAATCAACTTCTCAGGCAAACTGCCAGGTATTTTAATTACCATGAAGGAAGAAAAAACAACCAGGAGACACCTGAAAACATGAGCTAAGAGTTCAACAGTCACAAAAATATCCCACAAAAATATCAGGGCTAATGATGTGCCCTGAAACTTTTCCAGTATGAGAATCTAGTGTTGGGTTTCCTGAGACAGAAAAAGCTTCATCTTTCCCATGTGAATTAATCTATCTAATATTCAATCCTGATATGGCATGGCAGAAAGTAGAGATTCTGAAAATAAACTCCAGTAGTCACTCGAGCCCAAATTTTGCCCATATCTTTGCCTACGTTTGCCTACTACATCTTTGGGAAGTCTACATTAGTACAATTAGCTTGGGAAAAGAGAAAATGTTTCTGAAAGTTTTCATTTGTCCAGAGATTTGCAGAGTTTAACAGGGCACTGGAGAGATTACGTGCGAGATGGTCAAAGCTGCATGACAATCTTCATCTTAGGACTGCATATCACTTTGTGTTTATATGGGCCCTATGGGAGTGTGTTACTAAATAATGTATTTTTCCTAAATTAAAATCTAATGCTTAATTATTTCATTACATATTTAACAGTTCTTATTTCAGCTTGCTTGCAAAGTCTACTCAGAGTTCAGCTGGGAAAATGTGTCCTGTCCCTGAGTCCCTTTCTAGGTTTGCTTAAATGTATAACCACGAGCTTGTCAAACCGTGGCTAAGTGGTAGGTAATGGGAGCAAATTTAGCAAATCCATCCATTTCTCCTACTCAGTGACATGTGCAGTTTCCACTCCAGTGACCTAGTTGACGGAGCTGCAAACATGCACAAGCACCAGGGTAAAATCATCTATGATGGTAACAGACCATGCTGTTCTTCCTCTAGCTCCATCCCTAACGTTCCCCCAAATTAAGACCCAACAGCTCTTACGCTTCCATAGCAGATTTCATGATATTTAATGTTCCCTTTAGAATCCCCATTATGCTTATTGATCAGAAGCTGTGCTTCCCATCAGCTTCTAAACGTTCTGCTTTCAGTAAGTGGTTTGAAATCACAAAGCAGATGTGTGGAAAGCAGCAAGTAAGTAAACCAAACACCTATACTTTGTCCATATTTTTTTCCATTGTACCCACGGCAACGCCCTGGTGCTGGTTCTTGGCTCATGGTTTTTAAGTGCCTGGGGTAGGCAATGCATTGCCTAGTAAAGAACTTCCAGTTCAGTTCCATAGTAAGCGACATCAATGTATGTTACACTGTTGATTTTGCTGTGAGGAGAGTCATATCTGCTTTCCAGACCACCTCCCGCATTACATCCAGGCCACAGACCTGGGGGATAATACCTTCAGTGTCTATTTAGTTTTAAACAGGGAGAAGGCGGCTTTCATAGCATCACAAAATGAAGTGGGAGGGGGAAAAACAGCCACTAAAATACAGTCCTTCTCTGAAGCTTTTTAAGAATTAATTGCATTTAAAAATATTTTAACAGTTTGAAGTTGGCTTAGGTATGTTTTACACATCACCAAATACTCACTAATTCATGAAGATTAGTTGTCCACTTAAAATAGGATGTAGGAAAATACTGCAGTTAAAATAATAAAAAAAATTTTTAAAAGTTATATACTTTCATTTGGTACAAAAGAGTACAGTTCTACTGAAGTGAGTGAACTTGCTGTGACAGCATCCAAAATCCTGACCCTATACTGGTGTTTATCCTTTATTCATTTCTTCTCAATTTCCTTTCCCACTACACATCTCTGTTGTGGACACCAAGCATTAGAAGCATTCCTCTTAGCCTTGACAAATCAAAATGAGACATGAGACACAAGGGAGGGTAAGCTAATTTTTAGTGAATAGGAGATATTTTATGTTTTTTTTAAGAATAGCTAAGGGATTGCAAGAAAGTGTAAACAGCACAATGTTCTCCTCCCAGTCTACATAGTTATACCATTTCTGTGTTCTTACATGCTCCTTTTATACCATATCCTCATACAGTATTTTGTAGTCTTTGTGGATTTGCATTTATGTTTATAAATCTAATCAGCTTTGCAACTCACGAGGTAGTCACCGTGATCAGACCAAAGGCCTGGACTACTTAGGTGTCAAAAATCCTCTTGCTGATAAGAAGCTTCCTTACCCTCAATAACTACAGTGCATCAATATCAATCAGCAAGGTCTTAAGCCACTACCTTATGATACAGAATATACTTGATTTTCTGCTTCTTGAGTTTCTGAATCACTTTAATAAGTTCTAGACAATTTTTCCAAAGTCCACAGAAGACAAGGAAAATACTCCTACAATGCATGAGATGCTGTTTGGTTTTTTCTTTTAGCTATAGTATACCTGCAAGTCTCAAAAGCTCACATCACTTCCCAATGGCCATTAAAAAAAACTAACCATTCCACTCAATGGATCCATGTTCATTCTGATGCTTACAGCACAGAGTGAACCGTTGCTTACTGAATGCAAAAAAAAAATTAGATAGTTCTATATATAAACATTTTGTTTTCAAGTGCTGTAAGACCTTGAAAAGCCATCACCACACTGCACACCTACAGTAGCTTGTTTTTAAGCACACTTTGGAGTAAAAAAAAATTCAAAAAACCTGCTGAATAATGGTATTTATCGACAGATATAATCTGTCCTTCAAGATAAATAAGTGTTAGGCAACATGCTACTATTTACAATTATTTTCTTTTACGCATATTATTTTTGAGGTAACATTTTTTAATTATAAATCTGTATGCAAACTTCTTCAGCATGCCCTTTATACACACTAATGAAAGAAAAAACACTGTGAACACTGGAAGACCTTGAGAAAATAATTGCAAAAGAATTTTTTTAACACTCTTATGAGAAGTTTCCATGCCTGCAGGTCAATAACAACTCGCATTTAGGCTGTCTCAGCCACCCAGGACATCCTGCTGACACCACCACCACCACTCAGAGGAGCTGAGGTCACCTTTAGCATTCTGTGTTTTGTGCTTTTGTTTGCTGGCTTGTTCCTTGATGATCTATTTGATTTGAAGAATTATCCCAGAAACTCTCACATGAACACAGGTATCATAATAGCACAGAAATCTTCACTCCTGCCATCCGATTTAGATCTAGACTTAGAAGAATTATTCCATAAGCAAGTCACACCAGGAGAAACTTATCCATTTCCTGGTTTAATTCCATAGTTTCCAGGGTAGTAACACAAAGATATCCAACAGAAGCCAGTAGGCTCAAAGGGTACCTTCAACATACTTTTTTTCTAATCCTTTAAACAAATAACTCTGTTACCCCCCCTTCAAATGTTATTCTCCCATCCCACCCCTAAATAATAAAAAAGAGGCTACATCAAATGGTGGAGAAAAAATAGTCCTAAAATTTTCCTCCCTGAGAAGACTAGTTACTGAAATACTGGAATTCATAAAATTCACCAAAATGGAAAGGAAACATGGAAGAAAAAGACACGTCATTCTGCTCTGTACAGACTAAACCAAAACACCCTGCCAAAAGAAGCTAAGGTATTGTTGGTAAAGGGATCTATTCTTGGACAGCCAAAGCCAGTGCTTTTATATTAAACAACATTGCTAACTCTTGAGAGCTCACTTTGGGCAAAGCAGCAGTTTCCCAGGGGCTGGGTGCTGCCAGGCTGAGATAGCTGTCAGTAGTGGAGCACACCTTTGAGACAGGGAAAGGTACCAGAGTCCACAACATTGGAAACAGCAAGAGCTTAAAATACAAGTAGAAAATGTGGGTTTAGATCCACAGGCTGACTCTACATCAAGGGTTGTAGAACCATTTCCCATGCTAAAGTGCCTGCCCGAGATGCACCACAATTCCAGGGTGGAAGAAGAAAAAGAATTGTGCTTGATTCTGTCTGGTGGCCTGGAGGCAGCAAAGCAAGGACCTACAGCAAGAGGAAGCTGTGTCAGATTCCCCATTGTGGGTAAGATAGGGATCACATATTTAGATGTGCACCTGCAGGCCAGTTTATGCTTTAGTGGACCTTTTTTTGAATGTAGGAATAAATGCAGAAAGGGTCATTCCTCAGTGATGCCATTCTCAAAGTGACCTCCAGGGCACCTTGGAGGGATGAAGTCCTCTGACTGTGCTTTTTCCTTTATCTTTTTTTAATAATTAAAGTAATTTTTAGTTATAGCACTTAAATCTAGCAGTGCAAAAGCTGGTTGTGGGAAAAGTTTTGTCTGAACAGGAGAAGAATACT
>JAOXNG010000012.1:83767403-83790449 GCA_028566535.1 Scolopax minor
GATTGAGTCAGTCTGTTTGTCTGTCTTGAACACTTGTCTGTTTCCTTCCCCCTTGCTGTAGTGCAGGAACCTCCCAGTGAGAGCTGGGGAATGCATGTGATTTCTGATATACAGGAAATTATTATAACTCTTCAAAAGAGATGAGTTTTTTGTTTGAGAGGAGGAGGAGGAGGGGAAATTTCAGGTTTTCTAGAGGAAAAAGTAATCCAGAATTCAAATGTTAATACTTGTGTTTTATTTCCTCCTCTTTTGTGACGAAACTGGTCTAACTGGGATATAACATTTGTCTGGAGGTCAGGGGTTTTATTTATCTGAGCTTTTTCTAATCCATTTATCACTCTGCTTCTCACCATCTTTACTTTTTTGAGGGTGGAAGCACTTGTCCTTTGTGCCATTGACTTTTTTAAGTGACTTAATACTCATTGCATTATTCTGGGTCACTTTTCATCCCAGACTCTTGCTTTTTTTTTTTACTTTTTTTTTTTCCTTTGTTTGTAACTGAAACTGTACTGATAAAACTCTACTGATGAGAATCATTTTCTCTTCATTCTAAATCTGTTGGAGGTTATGGGAAGTTAAAGAATCTGCTGCTGTTCTAGTTGATGGTTGAATTGAAGAACATAATGGAAAGGTGAAAAAGTTCCTCCCAAATATGCTGGAATTCTGCTTCCACTAGTTTTCCAGCTTGAAACAGAAATATAAAGGGACAACATGCAAACTTATATCCTTAAGTTGTTGGCAATTCAGTTGAAATGGTTGGTTTAATGGGACACTGAAATTAAAGAAGAATAAAGTGGCCTTAGATGCCAGTCAGATTGATGCTTATGTTGAAGTTTTTTTGTTTTGTTTTTTTGTTGTTGTTGTTCTGTAGGGATGCTTTGTTTTTAAACCAAGTCCCAAGAAGAGAAGGGTGTCTCAGAAAACAGGTTAGTGCATTTTGATACCTATTGCTTTGTTTCAGTTAATCCTGGAAGGTTCACCTTCATCTGATTGAATTCTGTCATAACTCTGTGAGGATTTCTGTTGCTCCTGGGTGTTAATATTGCTCAAAACTCATTTCTTCATAGGAACCCCAGCAAATTGTTGGCTAGTGAATGTTTTTTTCATCTCCAGCAATCATGATTATATAGCTATGTTTGTCTTTACAAATTCTTTTTTTTTACAGGATAACTCCTTTTCAAGCTGCCACGAATTGTTTACTGACTGACAAACTTTGTCTGAAGAGCCTGATTGAGCCACTTTTGAGTTATGGGAGTTGGAAATAATATGCCCTTCATAAGTCTCATCAGATTCTCAGCAGTTTGCCTTAGTTTCTTGAAGAAAAGAAGAAAAGCCATTTGTGAAGCTTCCATGGCTTCTATCCAATAATGTTTGTTAAATATATTTTCTTCAGCCTATATGCTGTATAGGGAGGTCTCTTGTCACTTGAGGAAGGCTGAACAGGGCTGACTGTTATTGGAGACACAAATAATGCTGCTTAAATAGTTGCTGTTTGAGATTCAGTTTGGAAAATTAATGTCCTTATTTCCAGGTTAAACTTCTTGGGCAGCAAGAGCTGTCAAAAGGTGTGACAATTTGTATAAAAAGAAAGTGGAGGGGAAAATAACAATGCCAGATTTTTGTGGAAATTGCCACAGGCTCATTCATTACCATAGGGACTTACTGTAACACCTGCTTTGAAATTAATCCTGAATTATTTTTTCTGTGGGAGTTGGAACATCTAGCTCAGGGAATGAGAGGCAGGGAAATAAAATCCAGGCTGTCATTCCAAGTCATTTAAAGATAAATAAACCAACATCTAAGACCTATACACTTAAACTCCACTTAAATTTTACCCCTTACTGGGTATTGTTTTAATCTTTGCAAGATTAGTAATGCTTGGATAAATCCTACTAAACATGTTGTTCTAGTTAGCAAATGCTTTGAGACATAAAAGTAAATTTAAGTGAACTAGCCCTAACAGAGGTAGTTCTAGAGGAGGTGAGACAGTTTGGCTGCTCACAGCAGTCAGTTAGAATGCTGTTTTTAAATAAACGGTACTTTGATGTGCATCTGTCCAGTTTGGAAACCCAAACTTGTCAAGCGTGAAGTTTCAGATGTGAAACTTCACAGCATTGATTATTGATAATACTCTTGCACTCCACAAAAGGCCTTCTGTGCATATTTGCACCTGTAGCTTGAGTTTTGGTAGCCTAATAATATTAGGCTTTGGTATATTACCAGTAAGGTGGTGGCTGTATTTTCTTTTCACTAAAAGCCTGTGTAATTAGAGTGGCTTATGTATTTTAAGTTATTTTTCTTAGCAATACAGATGAGGTGTTAGTTTAGGGGAGATAATGAAAATGCAGGATGAGGGATGCCTCTTGTTTGTCATTTACAGAGCAGTTTTGGGTGCTTTTAATTCTTTGGGAGACTGAATGTGCTCACCAAGAGTAGTGGTTTCTGTTGGGTTTTTTTATTTGTTTTTTTTAAGGGAAATATATACTCTGTGAATGTGGGAGGAGAAACAAGAAGAAAAATCTCACTCGGTTATACCAGTTTCTGTTCAGTCTCCCATTTTACTCCCAGCTCTGTCTTTCCCTCTTAGTTGGGAGCTGGTGGGCAGGTTCTGTGCTCACATCTGTGAGGCAGAGCAGCACCTGGAAAGCCAGATGTGTCCAGAAAATATGCCAAGACACTGTCTTGCCAAAAAGGATCTGATTCTCTTTTCTTCTTCATAAAGAGCATTTATAGAAGTGAGAGGCAATTTAGAGGTGAGCCAGAAACGTAGGCCTGGTTTGTGCTTAAAGGTTTTGCTGGCATAATTGTGTTGGTTAAATGTATTTGGGAAAAAAAAAAGTAATTAAATCTGTATTTCATGTTACCTGACAGTTACATGAACCTTCCCAATACACCTTATTATTTTCAGGAAATTTGTCTTAGCTACATCTTCCCTGGGGAACATAAAGGATTCTCATGAATCAGTTCTTACAGGCCTTTATGGTTTGTATCTGACTGCAGTAATGACAGAAGATTGAATATTTAATAGGTGAAAGAGAGGCACAAAGCTTTCTGAGACAGGGGAAAGATTTTTATTTTTTTTTTTTAAATTTATTTGATTTTAGTAATAAAAGCTGTTTGCTCTGATTTGGCCTGTAGCTCATCCAGGACTTGAGATGGAGCCCAGTTCTTTTGCCTGCATACTGGGTAGTAGATTCTGCCTGTTCCCTCACTAATTCTACCACATAGCAGTAGTTGATTAATTGGTAAAGAGAAAAGTCATTTCCCTCAGATACGTGGGTATATCAAGATGTTCTTCTTTCAGTTGGGTGCTTCGTTTATTTCTCGACAAAAAATGTTTTAATAGTCTTGTTTGTGCTTGCTTTTACTTTCTGTCTTTCTAGCTAATCATGTTGGAGAAAGGGAAGATGATTTAGAGGATGTAAATTTGCGATTCGTTACTTGTCAGTCTTTATGGAATGAGATCAAATCGGCGACAGAGGTGAGTCTTGCACCAGATACTAACGTAGTGTTTTGCATTTGGAACAATGCTGTTTGCTTCTTTGTTTCTGGAGATCTTCTTTTTTATTTTTTTAAACACACTTAAAAGGCAATTAGTTAAAGCCATAAAAGGCTGGAAATATTGACTGAGACTGAAATCCCTGTCTAGAATATAAAATAGTAATAATAAATCCATCAATCACACATTACTTCTAAGCGCAGAAACTACATGCTTTTGCTGCTTCAAGCTGCTGCTTCTAAGCTTCTCTTCTTACTGATTGTCCTTTTTATTAATTCCTGGCATACTCCTCTTTGCTACCTTCAATTCAGTTACGTGCTTGCCAGCCCTCTGAGGATTTGAGGCTGCTCTTGACCTCAGTGTTGGAGAGTTCATAGCAGCTCAGGCTTCTCAGTGGATTTATGTGAATGTGACTGCAGGGGTGTCAAACACAGAATGACACAGCCCCAAGCACAGTCTGTTGAATTAGCACGGACAGTGTTGGTGGGGTTGTCTGGTGGGGGTTAATTTCATACTGAACTGTGGTCTTCTAATTGCTGTGCATTAGATGGCATGCTGTTGTTGTGTCCCTATAGCCAGCTGGCTTGTATTATAGTCTGAATTATTGCTTCCGTTCAGCAGGGCTTTCCTCCTCTTTTCAG
Organism: Scolopax minor; assembly: GCA_028566535.1. NCBI lineage: Eukaryota > Metazoa > Chordata > Aves > Charadriiformes > Scolopacidae > Scolopax > Scolopax minor. The sequence goes on from JAOXNG010000012.1 coordinate 83,771,544, forward strand.
CGTCAAGGATTCTGGGCAAATGTTCCATATTCCTCTGCTTGCTCTTGGGCTCTAGACATTAGGAGAAATTTTTTTCCATAGTTTGTTTTGGGATGTACAGTAGAAGCCAGCTGGATGTAGCTTACAATCTGGATCCTTGGGCTAAACTCATAAATTCCTCTAATTCTGTTTCTACTATTCCATGATCCCTCTCGCTGTGACTAGTCAGCACCCTTTTGAAGCTGAACTAGCCAGGCTGTGTGAAGCCATGCACTTCCTTGTGGTGCTGATTAGAAAGAACACACAGGAGTTTGTGGAGGTATATTTGGTATTTTCCTGCCAACTTCTTCAGTTTGATAGTTTAGCTACCAGTGAAGGCAGTAGTGTTGGCAGCTGCACCAGAAACTGCCTTGCCAGCTACACAGTGGACTGTAGGGAAGATGACATTCTGTAGCTGATTCTGGAAGACCTTTTCATGGATCTTCTTTCCCTGGCACAGCATTTTGGGACAACGCTTCTGCATCGCCAACAGTAGCTGCAGGATTTTCAGGTTGAAGAACCATTGTTGCTTTTTTTGTCCTAGTGCTCTACAAGGATTTCTCCCAGAACATCAGGCACAGCTTGTCATAGCGAAAGTCTACCTTAACCACCCAGAAGCACAGAGCCATTGCCATCGGGAAAATCATCATTCTTTTCTGTTCTAAATTTCCTACCCTTGTTTTCTTTGAGGCTGCTAGAGAGTTTGCCAGATACTTTCTTCTTTAGGAACAAGTTCTTTACTCTGAGGGTGGTGGAGCACTAGTTGAGGTGGTTGAGGTCCCTTCCCTGGAGACATTCAAGGTGAGGCTCGACAAGGCCCTGGGCAACCTGGTCTAGTTGGAGGTGTCTCTGTGACTGCAGGGGGGTTGGACTAGATGATCTTTGGAGGTCCCTTCCGGCCCAGATGATTCTATGATTCTATGATTCTGGCTTTGAAGGGAAGAGCTTGTAAATTTAAGGCTAGTATTGTCAGTGCATGCTGTAAGATTGAATTGTACCTAGATGGATTTTGTTTACCTTATTGAAATTCAAGTTGGAGGGAGCAATATTAGTCCATGCAGAGTGTGTGCGATGATTAAAGCATCTGATTTTTCTTAACATTACAGGCAAAGTAGGATTCTGAATATTTGACATGTATTTAATGTGAGTTCCTAGGACTTTATAGATTGTGTGCCTAACATTTATGTTCTCTACCATTCATTTGTATCTTTGGATCACCATTCCATTCTTCAAAACACTTATCTACATATATATATATACACATACACACACATATATATCTACAAAACCAGTAGTAATGAAAACATTGATATGTACCTGTGTACAGAAGTCTAGTATCAGATTCCTATATTCATTCAGAAGTAGACAACACAATGCATTTGGACCATAAGACCAAGATAAGGCTTTTATCTTCAGTTGTCTGTTCAAATTTGCAGTGAGGAATCTGTCTTCTGTGAAATAAGATGGTGACCCCAGTTCAGCTCCTGGTATATGAAGTGTCCGGATTGCAGTTGACAGTAATTGGAACTAGGCAGGCATGGCTATCTCAGTAGAAATGATATGAAAGGGTCAGGAGACTCAAATATCCTCTGTTCTTCAAAATGCTATGCATAGGTAAAGACAGAAAAGTGTTTTATTGACTGTCTCAGAAGATGCACCTCTTATGTTTATACATTCATATTTATGTATAAACATACATTATATTTATACATAAATTGTTACAGCTCAAGAGGATACCTGATTAGCACTTAAAATATGTATTGATAGCAGAATATGTTCTGCCCCTGAAAGAAGATTTTTACATCTCTTTGAAATCAATGGTATGAGGATATAGCTTTTAATCTTAAGGGTTTTTTTGTTCTTTGGAATACACGTAATTAATTCTTTTTAGTCTAAAACTATGGGAGTTTTAATATGCTTTTCTCTGAATGGTGTTCATTTCTGCTTCATTTTCTGCCTGAATAAATCATCTCCAATGTAACTGAAGTAGAACAGTTTTGCTAGCCTGCTTAGTGATAATTATAAAATAGCTGAGGAAAATGACCTGCAATTGCTGCCTTGCATTAGAGTGAGGTGACTTACAGTTCTTTTACCAGTCAGTCAAAATCCAGTGTTTGAGTGCCTGACTGTCAGTAGGCATACCCAACCATTGATGCCAAAAGAATGCCTTGCAGGAGAGACACTCAACTACCTATCATTTATGTTTGGAAAAAAATGTGAAATGACAACATAGAGGAAAATTAGAATCAATCACTAGAAGCCAAAAGCTGTTGAAAATTTTTGTAGAGAATGCTGACTAGGCAGGGTAAGTGGCATCAAGTGTCTTAGAATGAACCAATTCTCTTTTATTCCTGAATTTCCTTCCAGCACAAAATTGCCAGATTTAGCAGCACTGGGACAAATCATGTGAAGTCTTAGAGATGTGGGATGGAGCCTACTGAGAGTAACAGACAAACCAGTCACTTTCATCTCTGGTAAAATTAAGATGTAATGTAGACTTCCAGAGACAAGATGGCTAATATATAATCCAGCTCTGTAACTTCCAGTGTCACTATCTGAAAAGGCCCTGTCAACTGAAAGACCTAAAACCAATTTTTAAATTTATCTAATTTTTCAACAGTAACATCAAAATGGCTTCAAATTAGACAGAGATTTGGGAGGAGAAAGGGATAAAGGTGTGTAATGCTATCTAATTTTTGACTTTCCTAACCTACATGAATTTGACAGCCATTTTGTACCATTTATTTTCTAATTTCATGTATAGACTGAGCTATTCCTCTTATTGATATCTTGGGAGAGAGATTCATTAAATAACGTTAATATAAAATTTTCATTGATGGAGGACAGTAAAGACATATAATTGTGAGGTAATAATAGTCCCTTTAAATTTCACATCTCAGATAGATAGAAGTTCTGATAACTTCTGATAACTTCTTATACTTACAAGCTTTATTCTATCCTCATTTTCTATCTGTAAAATTTTTTTGTTATCTGTTTCTTTTCTTTTTTTATCTAGGCATATCAGTTCAAAATAATTAGCTGCTTTTATTCACACATTAAATTGTCCCTCAAAGGAAAGAAAATGGTTTTTAAATGTGATATAATTAAGCAAATAGGGATAAAAATTTACCCACACATTACCTCCCTAATTTTCATTTAAAAGAAAATATATCTACTTTTCAGAGACATTGGTGATCTAAGCAAGTTATCTAAAAGAAATAAATAAGAAAACTCTCTGAGATGTGAAGCAGGGCGGAGAACAGAAAAGGACTGTTGTGCCAATAGCTGAGAACAGGGCAGCTATTTAAGCCAGGTCCTGCCTCATTTCATTAACATATCCGGCATGGTGAACTGAAATGCCAGAAAGAGGGTGATGATGTTGAACTACATTTTTGTGGTATGATTTTTCTGTCTGAACAGAAGATTTCAAAAATTAAACTTTTTACAAGATGAGACTTAATATAGTAATGACTTGGACAATCACTCGTAGAACATTATGTTTTATTAAAAGTCAAACTACTTTCTCCAGTGAGGAATACTCAGAAAAAAATTCCTGTTGCTTTGTTTTGAACAGTTCATATGTTTCCAGGATTAATTTATGTAATGTATTGTAAGGAAAAAAAAATTACTGAAGATGGTTAATGCTTCTCATTTTTGGAGGAAGTTCTTCGCACTTAGCCTCTTGTCTACTGCATGAGGTTAGCGGAGTTACTAACTTCTTAAAATCATAGTTTTCATACGCTCAGTAGACATTCTTAACTAAATTCTGAAAAGTGTTACCTCATTTTATCTTGCTGCCATGTTCTCTAAACCTGTTCACTTACTGAAATGAACATGTCCGTTTTCCACAGACTGATTAACATGCTTTGTGCCAGCAATGGAAGGACTTCTCGGCATTTTTTAAACTTTATTTCTTCTATGAAACTAGAATCTGTTCTGATACCAGGAAGTTATAAGAACAATTGAAATATGCTTTTAGTGCCCTACTTAAAACCTCTAAGTGACTTGTAATGAAAGATACGAGACATTTTGATTTGCCTGAGTGGAAAGTAAAAGGGAAACAAACAGAAAAGAGGAAATGTGGCCTAAGAGCTGAGTGGGAGAAGGGTCAACTTGCTCCCAGGAAAGAGGGACTGTGGCTATAAATGAAAGGATACAGAGTTTTAATTTATTTATTTTTTTAATAAGTGTCTAAAATATAACAACTGCATTTAAAAATATTAACATTTAACATAAAGAAATAGTGAAGTTGGAAAAGTGAGCACTTCTACTTTGAGAAATAGCACTGCTGAAGTTGCCAATTGTGCATTGTCTCATCCTTTAACACTTTTTTGAATATTTTTTTCAGAAAGCGTGTGCTTTATCAGGGATACTCTGGAGGAGATCACTGAACATCTTGTCTTGCAAACACTGGAAGGGCAAGACACTTAAAACTTTCCCTAATTTGTATTAATTGTCTGCCTCACTTTCTAGGTAGTAAAATGGAAACCTATAGCCTGAGCTACAAAAATGCTAAGTGCTCAGAGCTGCAAAAGCCTTCAGGGGAAACTCTCTTCTGAACACTGAATCCTCTAAACCAAAAGCTTTGTCTTTGACAGGCAGTCTAATTAGGGGCACCTAACGAATTTTGGCTGCTACATTTCTTACTCTGTGCCCATTTTGCAGATGGGAACTATTCTCCCATATAGTACTGGCAATCCGTGTTTCTAAGTGTACTGTAGAAACTAATTGTTTGAAATTTATAAGCACTAAGAATGCTCTGTGATTTTATTATGGAAAAGCATATTAGGGAATTAGTAAGTCTGCATTTTGTGTGGAACTACATGAGGAATGCCAGAGATAAATAGAAATATGATTAAAACACAGGATTTGTGAGGAAAGAATTACAGAAGGGTTGAGTTTCTGAGGGGCCTCTGGAGGTCATTTGATCCAACCTTCTGCTCAAGCAGGGTAGGGTACCCTAGAGCCAGTTGCCCAGGTCCATATCCAGCTGGCTTTTGAATATCTCCAAGGAAGGAGACTCCAGAACCTCTCTGGGCAACCTATGCCAGTGCTAACTCTCACAGTGAAAAAATTGTTTTTGTGATGTTCAGATGGAACCTCCTGTGTTTGTTTGCGCCTGTGGCCTCTGGTCCTGTCACTAGGCACCACTGAATAGAGCCTGATTCCTTATTCTTTGCACCCTCCCTTCAGGTATTTGTATGTATAGATGAGATCCCCTCTTAGCATTCTCTTCCCCAGGCTGAACAGTCTCCCAACTCTCTCAACCTCTCCTCATATGGGAGATGCAGCAGTGTCTTGATCATCTTTGTGGCCTTTCATTGGACAGATTTAATGTGAACAGAAAAAGAGAGAATAATGACCATGGATTTGACTTGAATAAGAATGATCAGTCAAGCATTTTTTAAAATCTAGACAAAATGTTTGCATTTAATATTTTTATGTGTAATTTATAGGTATTTTTACAAGAGTTAAAACAATTGCATTGACTATTAATACCTGACCTAGTAGTAGCAAAAGAAAACTGCTATTTAATTGAGAAAAGAACTTTTAATTTTGCGCAGTGGGTCTTTCAGAGTGCCTAGGAAGCTAGACTATTATTCTTCTCGCTAACCTTTTTTTTTTTTTTTTCCTCCTCTCATGCCACTAGGAGGGAATGTCTGGGGCAGCATGTGATATGTGAGTGGTGTCATGGCAGTCAACAGCACCCCTTTGAGCTTATTTTCAGGGATTCTGTAGCACTACAGAAAATGAATCAGAGAGCTTTCTAATTAGTTTTCAAAGAGTAGACATTGTGATCTGATTTATGGCAAAGATAATAATTATAATTCCAAAATTGATAGAACTACTAACTACTGTAACTCCTGAAATCTTCTGTATTTGGAGTAGACAACATACAATTTTTATGAATTTCTGTAATTCTCTACTAATTAAGTAAATTTATCAGTCTTGACGACATACCACGCGTGCAGCCAGAAATTCAGCTATGCACTTAGAAGAAATCCTAACTTTGTGTAGGCGTTAAAATTAATTTTTCTTCTGTTTTGTCATTTTATCTGTGCTGTACCACAACAGGAATCAATTTTGTTGTCTCTTTTAGGCCTATGGCACATGAAGAGATGACAGATAGTTATTTAGACATCTTTGGCTGGTGCAGACAAAGATAAATGTTCATATTTTCTGATTTGTTTTCATTCACAGTGCATGTATTGGATCCCAAGACCCTTATTGTGGCTGGGACATGGTGATGAAGAAATGCACAACGCTAGAGGAAAGTCTGAGCATGAGTCAATGGGAGCAAAGCATTACTGTGTGTCCAGTAAGTCCGAATACATTCATTTATTCCTTAAAACTTTTGATTCCATGTGAATTTCATGAAAATGAGCTGATAGATTTTTTTTTTAAGCTCAGAAAGCTGTATTCAACGCCATTTTTCTCAGCTGTTCCCATCAGATCTTAACAGAATATTCAGGTTTTTTTCTATTTCTTATCAAGCTACTTACATAATATGATCAAATTATTTATAGTATTTTCAAAAGGTATTTTTAACCTATAATGTGTATGTTCTCACCTGGAAAGCAAACATTCACTAACATTAAAGATATTGATGAGCTTTTCTCTGCAGGATTTTTTTCCATCTTGTATTTTGGAAAAATATAATCACTAGTAGTTTAATCTTTTTTTTTTTTCAGGATCATTATTGCTAATATAAAAATGCATATAACATCTTTCAAAGTTCATGAATTGGAAGGGTGAATTGCCTGAGTTAAGTTTCACTCACATAAATGACAGGAGTGATAATTATAACAAACTTAGTGTTTATATTTGCAATGCCTTAACTTCTCTTTAAAAATTATTTTGAATAAATTTAATATAATAAAAAAAAAAAAAACCAAAAAAAAAAGGTTGATTTGTATCCTTCCTTTTTAATGTGGTTCCAGTGTTGTTTTAATATTGATTATTTTTCCTCACTCCAAAGAGCACAAAAAGAGAGTTAAGAAGAAACTTCCTTGTACTCCTAAGCTCTCTCCTTTGGAGACTTTTGCTGCTTTGGTTTTGCCTTCTGCCCATGGAAAAGGGAGTCTTTCCAACTCAATTCTGCTTTCATCACTAATGAGGACTTCTTGAATGTGTCCTCATTCACCCCTGTTTCACATGCATCTATGAATTTCTGCTTTTATGACACCCATGTTCTATTCAGGTGTTCAACAATCTGGTTTTAACATCTTACCCCCTCTTAACCCCTCTCTCTTAAGCTGGGCTTTGTTTAGTGAACTAGAGCTTTCAGTTGTGATCTGTACATGTGTTGCAGCAGCCTCGTAGATACAAATCACTACACTGATTCCAAGGTCCATGAGAACTAGCTCCTTTGTTCTGGTTGTGTTTGACATGAAATAGAAAATTTTTTAAACAATGTCTTGTTCTGTCCTTTGCTTCCATTCTCTCAAATACTGATCTAATAAAAAAGGCATGCATTGGATTCATCTGTGTTAGCATTTAAACAACTTTGGGGAAAATACTCTGATTTTTCCTGTTTTCTTTGGTTCGCATCAGAAAGCAGTCTTGAAGCACACAAGGCACATTACTTACAGATGAAATTAAACCAAAAATGTGCTCTAACTACTAGAAGGCATTTGATCCATGGCCAGAGTGAGACCAAAGTAAGCCCACAAAATAGGTATGGTGTATGTGTCAAGTCTTCAACACCAACTGTTTTATTTTCTAGAATTGCAGGTTGTGTGCGTATCACTTGCTCATATAGACATAGCCGTTGCCTCAGAGAAAGTCGGGATTCAGTCAATAGCGCAGTCCTTGCCTCCCTGATTGCAGAGTAACTACATGCATTGTACATTATATTTATTTCCAAGTACATGGAGTATATTGTATCTCCCTGCAGTAATCCCACAGGTTAACATGGTTATGCGAAGGGTTTGTGAGTGGCCGGGCTTTTTTAGGAAGGATTATTGAAATGAATTGGTTGGTTGATACTTGAATAAGCAGTCTGCCTACTGCTTAGTCTTTGAATTCTGGCATTTGCCCTTATTTTCTTTCATTGATACAAAACGCGACGCCAAGAGGGGGCTGAGGGGGAGGGAGGAATTTTTTAGAAAGGAAAATTCAATTCTGTTCTGTTCAACTGGAAAAACAATTATATATGACAGTCTAGTCAAAGCAGCAGAGCACCAATGGATTGTTCAGAAATTCACCCGCAGCTGTGAGACTTATTGTGCATATCTGAGAGGAAAAAATTTAGCAAGGCTCCAAAGGAATTTTGGAGTGGAGAAGATTGGAATTGTATAATATAAGGAAATTTTTAGAATTAACTGTCTAAATTTAAAAGTGTAGTTTTACCACTTTAGTATCTTAACTTTGAACTCTAAGTAACTAATTATTGAACAAATTTGGAAAATTCATAGGCACTTTCCTCTAAAATAACACTGTAATCTGGCAAACTGCTATCAGTTACAATTTTGTTTAGTGAGGCTTTCAAATATTTGTTGTTATAGCATTTTATGTGCTGTAATCACAGAATATATAAGCCAAGATGTGCTTAAGTTCATTTTGTAGGCAGCTGAGCTATGTGCATCCTTGACATCTGCTATATACATTTAAGATAATGTTGCAAGCAGAACATAACAGCATATTAGAAGCTTTCTACCTCCCCTCTTTTGGTCCCAATTTCTTAATTGTTAGTAAAACTGCACTGATCTTTCTAACGCTATATAAAATTTATGAGATTAATGCATGACCAGTTTCTTCTAAACTCAGATCAGAGAGAGAGGCCTGTTTATACACTAGCTTAACCCAAAATTAAAATTGAGAAATTATAAGCTTGAGAATTGGCATGTCATGGTAGATCAGAGAGGGGACTAGGAGAGGTAGCTGAGCATTTGTGTTACTGTCTATCTGAACTTAGAAGGTAATTTGTACCAAATTGCATTATTTTGGTTATCTTGCATTGATTTAATTCTCAAGTTGTTTTTTTTAAGTTATTGTTTCAGATGGCATGAATACACCAATTGTGCATGAATATAAATAGTAATTAATTCTACGGCACGTGCATCTATTTTGAGCTTTTTCCAATTGGTCAGATATCCCTATTATCCAATATTTTTATAGCAGTAAAGGTTCATTGTTTTGCCAAATTATTTTCCAGTGGGACCACTTGCAATCCATCACTGAAAAGTAAACTGTCTGACATTATCAAAGAGCTTTTACAAGAAAAGTAAAAATAATTTTTTAAAAAGTGCTTTGGGTCTTTTTTAAGTAAGTATGCAACTTGAAATGGCTTTACTTTTACAGCTGTAGCAAACTGCATGCAGGGAAAGAGTACAGTACGGAATCTTACTTGAATTCATTAACAGCTTCAGGAAATATTCTAAAGCCACTGAATTCTACACTAATCTCAAACCAAAAAGCTCATGGCAGATTTAAGGACTGGGTCACTGAAAATGTGACCTTGGCTCAGAGTGCAGAGGCACAAACCAGGAAGTGAAGGTGAATGCAGAGAGGCTCGAGACAAAGAATATTGATATACATTAGGAAGGAAGAAGGGACTACAGGTATCTGCAGAAGGTAAAGTGTGACAAAAACAAGGCGGTAGAGAGGGAAAACAGAGTGTAGCTGTGCCAGGAAAGTACAGCCATATTGTCTGCTTCATTGTGATTTTCTGCTTGACACACCTCAGCTGGTGAAAGATTAATGGGCATAGGTTTTGGTGAGGGCTAAAAAGGCCCTTCATCGGTACATTTTCCTTTCTGATATGTTCTATGATGAAATTGTTTGATATCACTTGTGAAAAAGAGATAGGCATAGAGAGACAGAGCAGGTGAGTCATGGGGGACAGCAGAGACTGCAGTGGGATGATCTTTACAGGATTAAGGGGGAAAAATTCAAGAGAAACCTTCCATCAGTATGTGCTTCTCAGCTCAATATTTCAAGCTAAATTTTATGAATACTTTCCCTGCCACCTGTTGTAAATTATGGTAAAAATAGACAACTGTAGCTTTAGTTTATAATTTTAGGTGCAGCAGTAAAGATGCTTTTGTGTATCATAAAAATAGAAAGCAGTGAAGACATTTTCACATCTCTGACATTAATTGGATTGGGAACATATCGTTGCTAGTTTATCGACTGTATATTTGTTTGACCAGCAGTGTAAGAGAGAATGGATTAATTGTTGCTTAATTAGAAGTATGTTCTTTTGTCTTATGAAGAATAACAATGTATACTGTGCATGATCAAAAGTCAGTGAGTTCTTTTCAATAAATATTTGTCAGAAGAATTTTGAATTGATGAATTATGGTTGTGTCAGTTGTGGCTAGCAGAATACACATATGGCTATTTTGTGGAGAAGCCATAGCTGTGAAAAATAAATCATGAGAAATGTAATTAATAGTGAAATTATGGAACCTTTGCAACAGTGGAAAGAATCAGCAGCACTCAGCGTGGCAGTGGAAACATGTCTTGTGCTGTAATCAAACCTCTTGTACCTTCAAATTATTAATGAAATGTATACTTCCCTCACCACTGTTCAAATTAAACTATGCTAAAAATAGCAAATGAAGACACCATTAAAGATCATTCATGACAATCTACTACATAGGAACTACAATAGTAGTTCCTATTTCAATATATAAAAAAATATTTAGCATTACGTTCTTACACATTTGATAAAATATGCATGACTACAACTGATGGGTATTTATTTTTATCTGAGTGAATTTAAATGCTATTTAGCCTGCACTTGATAGTATTGCTGTTTTGACTGAAAGTTAAAATACGACAATCGAAAGGAAAATCCTTTACTTTTTAAGTGAAAAAGTGGCTATCATTTCCATTTATGATCACAGATTTGTCAAGATTAACACCTTGCTAAAAGAATTAAGAATATGAAAACCTATCTTTGTTCCAACAGCTGAATTCCTTATGTCCAGCCCCATTTTCTATATTATTTCCAGTAAGTTCCAGTAACCATAAGCACATTTTGTTTCAGCTGGACAGTAAAGATTTCTTATTAACATGTGTTATGGCTACAAGGATGGAAACATTCCAATCCAGATGAGAATGGTCTGACCCTTCCAGCCAAAATTGTTGAGAATTGCCTTCAAGCAGGAGCACACTGTTTCATCATGTAGTTAGGTGCAGCTTTTTGAAGATGTTTTTAGCATTTATACATATAATTCATCTAATGTTTAGAGAGACTCATATTTAAAACCACACTGCACTTCTATGAAATGGTGCTATCTGACATACTTCAAAAAACTTTTCAAAAAAAGACATTCATCATGGAGATTTGAGGTTGACTCATCCGATTTTGTTACCCTGGCCTAATATCCTCTGCTGCCTCTTCCTTTTGATCTAGATTTGTGTTTCCACAAGCATTCTTGCACATGCTGGTTTACAGTCAGTATTCAGGTTCCTAATCACAGGTAGATTTTAGGAAATAGGGAACACTGTCATTAGAAGATAATTGAGAAAGTGAAACTATACTTTCTGTTGAATCACTGTAGGCAGGCATGGTTACGAAAGGCAATCATTAGTTGTGATTGTTGTTATTGATTTAGTGGCCCACATTGGTTGGAGGTGGTGGGAATTATGCAGGTACAGAAATTATAAGGGGAGCTTGCTGTTGAGGGGTGTATGTCTCCAGTGGAGGCTTTTATTGTTGGTGGCTGAAGGCTGTACCTCCATGTAATGCAGAATTAATAGGTTGTATGAAGGAACTATCAGGCCTCAGGTAAGCCTTTCTGTTGTGTTTAATTCTAGATGAGGAATCTGACAGTGGATGGGCATTTTGGCACATGGTCACAGTGGAAACCTTGTACTCACACCGACGGTGCCAGTGTTGGCTCCTGCCTCTGTAGGACACGTGTGTGTGACAGTCCTGCTCCTCAGTGTGGGGGTTGGCTGTGTGAAGGACCAACCATGGAGATCGCCAACTGTTCCAGGTACACAAAACAATTTCAGGTTCTACCATTTATGCTTTAAAAGCTTTTAACTTAATCAGAATAGAATCTACCCTTTAAAATCTCATCTGCAATGAGGAGTGCAGCCATTTCTGTGCATGAAACAGCTCATATCTATGTCCACAGCAAATGAGACATTAGAAGGTATCTCTCAGACTTTGTGGGAGAGAGAATGAGCCAGATGGCAAACAGTGATTTCAAATGCTGTATTCCAAATAATATTGTCCTCAGCTAATTTTAACAAAAGCTCAGAAAGAAAAAAAATCAAGTGTCCAAAGTATGATACTTTTTCTCAGTTCTGTAGTCGTGAAACTTTTTTTTTCTGGAAGTCAAGACTGTTTATATTTTTGGAGGTCTCACGTCACTGTTGTATTTCCCCTTTCTGCCTTGAGAAGAATCTTTTCATTATGTCTTTTGGTTGTATTGTGACTTTTATATCTGTTACTAGGCTATATGCTACCCTTCAGCTTCTCTTTTGTCTTCCTCAGGCACATAACTACTCCCAGAAAAAAAAATTGAGAGCAGATCATTTCAAAGAGATGCAGAACATTGCATATTGTGAACTGTATTAGTTAATTCAAAACATTATGCATACTTTGATTGCAAGAAGAAACTTACATACTGGTGGATTCTGCTTCTTATCATTGAGTCTTTGTGCTTTTGTCTGCTTTTTTTTTTTTTTTTTTTTTTTAATAAACATCAGAAGCACATCATGGTAGTGAATAATCCCTCCACAAAAGATAAATACAAGCTCTGTGGAAATAGTTGATGTTAGAGAAATTATTAAAAACAGAAAAAAAAAAGTATATTAGAACAATATATAACATCAGATCAGGAAAATAGTAGAAAAGATAAGCATGCTGTAAGATCCTGAACAATCAAACAACAATTATTTGCTGTCAAGTTAGAAGGCAATTTGGAACTTGATTTGGCAGTATTACACTACTATTTTAACATCTTACTTCTGTTAACACTGCTATATTAGTAATCCCAGAATTCATGGATATCCAGGTATTTTGTTCATTTTACCAACTGGGAAATATATTGCAATGACAAAGATATTATTTTTTGTATCTGTTACCAGTGTTGGCTGATTATTTTTTTCAAAAGCTTTTTACTGTGTTATCAACTCTTATAACACTAATAATAGTAAGACATCAAGATGAATGAAATTTAAATTCGTAATATTTGTGATAAATTACTTGAATCTTTTTATGTCATTTTTATTACTGGATTTAATTAGTTTTCCTTGTTAAAAAAAGTTATTTCAAAATCAAGTAAAGTACTATTTTAACTTTTGTTTTTATATGGAACTTCAAGAATTCATTATAGTGTAGTTTTATTTTTCTTGATTTCTCTTTGTTTTCTACCAATACAGAAACTGCAAACTAGCCATCAAAAGGGTTTGAGAACTGCTTGAAGCATGTCATTTTTTGCTTAGAATAGGGTATGAAATTCCTTTGGAGATGTTTGGTATAGTATATTTTTTCGTAGGGTTTATTGACAAGGGACAGGATTGCCCTTTCCAAAAGTTCACAAATTCTGTTAGGTTTTTTTGTTTACATTGCAAATAAGGTATTGATGCCTTATCAGAACATCCTGTTGAAATTGTGAACTAATGCCTTTTGACACATACTTATTACTCTTTTTCCTTTAATCCCTTTCCTTTTAGAAGAGGTAGCAAAACTTGATGTTTTAATTTCCCTGAAAAAAAGATCCATAAGTAATAATTAGAACAATATGTAAATAAGTTATCTTCCAAACTTTGATATAGGAGTTTGCAGATGAAGTTTACCCCCGAATAAAGTGACCAAAAGCAACGGAATAGCTTCATATCTTTGCATCTAGCATCTTGTGTAATGAGGTCACTTTAGCAGTTGCTGATTATGAAGCATGGAATATGGAAGGATCAGAGCACCTTTATTTTAGTCCAATATTCTTTAAGAAATGGAATACGATACAGTATTAATGACTTCTTCAGATATATTAATGGGCCAGGTTCTGCTGTCAGTCACACCTAATCAGCCATTCGCTATGTATAACAGATGACAGAGCCTGAGCTTTTTGTTCTACCAGAAATGGGGGCTGGACACCATGGACTTCTTGGTCACCTTGTAGTACCACTTGTGGAATAGGCTTTCAAGTTCGTCAGCGTTCCTGCAGCAATCCAACCCCTCGACATGGAGGTCGTGTCTGTGTGGGACAGAATCGTGAGGAGAGGTGAGCTATGTTTTTTCTACTGTCTTTTTTAATTTCTTCTGCTCAGCTGTATTCCACAGGACATTTTCACTTTTACCTGCCTTGTTTTTCTCTTCCCTTTCCTTTCACTCTCTCTTTAACTCCACTGCTGCACAATATCAGTATTCCCATTAGCAAGGCTGTGGGTCTGCAGTGGTTCTTTCATCTTCAACTTAGCTGCGTCCCTCCTGAGCCAGCTGAGAGCTCCTGGTAATGCCAGAGAATTGTGCTGAAGGATTGTGCTGCTGTCCCTTGAGACCCTGAAAATTGATTCTCCTTTAAAATCGATTGCAGTGTGTTTGAACTGTAGCTCGCCCAGCCTCGAGACCCGGAATTCAGAGCAATATATTGTAAGGTCACAGCACTATGTTACTGATGCTGTGAGTTCATTTTTTCTGTCTTAAATTAATTAAGCATCTGTATAATATGAAAGGAAGTTTCAAGGGCTTTTTTTATATTTGATAAATATAATATACCTTGAACTCAAATATTTTTTAGTAAGGTTTCAGGGTGTTTTTTAAAAAATTGTTTGTACATAACTTAACCACTAAGCAGATCAAATCAACTCAGATTTTGATTTCACCATCTACCTCTTTGGCACCAGGCTAGGTATTTTTTCCCTAGCTCTCTAACGTAAAGTTCAGGGCTCTGATTCCATTTTACCCGCACGCTAATGTCTCTAATTTGTGATTTATGTGTTAGAAATTTCAACAGGAATTAAATACTTCTTTTTCATAGAGCCTGCAACTGTTAAAAGCATTATATTGTTTCCTGAGGCATGCCAAAAAGCTAAATAGCTTCTTGGTGTAAGAATCTGGAGTACTGTTTTAAGAGATGTATGTGGATACATTTCTACTCATTATACACTGGCAGCTTACTTCAGTAATTCTGTATGGATGATTCAGTGTCCTATATTGCTGTTGGATGAAAACAAGATTCACTAATCTTTATGATTAGTTTCAGTGAGGGATTTAATTAAACACCAACTCTGGTATTTCTATAGATTAAAAGATTCCATTGAAGGAAAGTTGCATCACACACTTCTGTATTAACAGATCATCAAGGACCTTGTCTTTCTAACTCTAAATGTAAAGTATCACGGAACACATGAACACTTCTTGAGGTTTCAGAGCCATGAATATTTACCATTTCATTGCATTTTGTTATTTTCTAAATTGCTTTCTGAAAATAGGTTGCCCAAACAAAAATCCATCACCACCAACTATGGATTATATCTGCCATTATATATCTCTATCCCAGCATGAGTAACAGCTATTGATTTGCTTGAACTGAGAGGTCAGTCCAGGGCAGGATATAATAAAATTGAATATAGAAGAAGAGTTTAGTTTGGATACACTTTTTGGTGGTGGACTGAGAATGTCAGTAGTCATTATTCGTCTTAAATATAACATGGAATAAAAGTCCAATAAGGAGTTTCAGAGAAACAAAGAAAAACATGAGAAATACTTCCATAATTATAGGAGAAAATGTCCAGTATTAAGATAATGGGTGCACAAAAAAAAGCAGTTACAAAGTGGAAAGTAATACATAAAATGAATTGAAATAACAGGCAGCCTAGAAGGATTGAATTTTGGTATGTAACAGTTCTGATGGAACAGCAGGCTTATGTTGCTTTGCTTTTGTAGCCTGCAGGTTACTTGTCCTTTCCCTCTCCATCCAGTTCAGCAGCAATCTGGGATGTACGTGCCTGTGAGTTTACTGCAGGATGTCTTTTATTCTCAGAGTTTGTCTGTTACTGTTTCCTATCTCCCTGAAGCACCCTTCACTCTCACTGGCCCTGCACCTTCCTCTCACTCATGAGCTTGCTCACAGCTGACCTTCCTGCCTCCACCCGTTTTGTTTAAGTTATCCATAATGTGTGTTGATAGTTTTAAAGGTTGTGGGTTTTTTAAAAGGACTTTTAAAATTTCTTTCCAGGAGATGTGTGGTATGTTAGAAAGTTTTGTCATATAATTTGTAAAGCAGATAGAGGAATGAGGCATCTCTTATTTGCCAGGATTTTTGTCAGTGTTAGGCCAAATACTTGGATAAATCTTTTTCAGATTAAAAAGCAGAGAATCCTGGGAAACTTGCCAGACAGGGCCCATCCCACCACCTCGAGCAGGGGAGCAGGGCAAGCCTGGAGATTGTTCCTAGATCCAACCAAGAGCCTAAGATAATATGTGGTATCATGGCAATGAGGCAGTTCTGAGGTCCAGTTGCCACAGGCCAAGGCTAGGATCAGGTTAAGTGATCAGCAGACAGATCTTTAGCAACAGAGCCAAGGCCAGGAGCCAGTTCACATGTTGAGGTCTAGACCAAGGGGCTCCATGGTGACCCAGGAACAAAGTCTCCAGCACTTCTCCAATGTCACAGTTCAGGCAAGGGTTGAAGGTCCCTGGCAGAGCTTAAATAGAGTTCCTGGGCCCATGGGTGTGCATAGTGGTCCCATGTGATGCTGGTTGGGGCCATTAGGGCTTTATGAGTATTCTCTGTGCTCTGACAGCTTGTAGAGCTCTGAGCTATGTGGGCAATGGAGTTCCAGTATTTACAGTAGTCCTAATTCACTGCTTCACCGCAGTATCACTAGAGATACATCTACATCAAATGGAAACAGTTCCTTTGAGAATTGAGCCCAGTACATTTAGACAGACTAAGTATTCCACATGCAGTAATTCCTAAGAAATGTTTACCTTGAGTGTGTATCCAGAGGATGAAAAAGCAGATTTTCTCATTTGAATTAATTGATGTTTATAAATGACCTATCATTTCACTTTCTTAATGGCCCAGCTCATACGTAAAATTAATATATGTGTAGTCTTAGTAAAAATGAAAATTAGTCGGTTTACACATTGTGTGCATTTATCTTTGTAAAAGTGCATGTTTGGGGTCATAAATACGGGATTCATTTTCCACAGCCAACATTGTGACAAACTTTGAAACAGCTTTTCAACAGTGATTTCAATATAAGTCCAGTGCGTAACTCCATAGAAAGCAAACATAGAAAAGGCAGCGTACAGCTGAGGTAAACTCACCTACAGATGTGAATGCATATTCTGTTTCAGACTATTTGTTCATGTGGTAAGAGCTAAATATTTGTCTCGGTTATGTTTGTTTTACCTGATGAAAGCCATGATCCTATCACAGCTAATGTAGCAGACAGCTCTGTGCTTGCTGGTCATTTCCTTGAAATCAATGGCAATATTTAGCAATTTCAAGTATTGCAGATAAGTTAAGCTGTTTCATGCTTTGCTGCTGAAGGGGTGCGGAGGGTAGAAAACAGTTGAGAGATAGCAGCAAAGACTCATATTCCATAGCCAATTTACCTTGTGAAAATAGGTCAAAAGTGCAGCTGATGTCCATTTAGACAGAATATGAAGAGGGAGTAAAAAGAGTATTTTAACAAAATTTTCTAATCAGATAAAATAACGTTGTAGTTAAGATTCTAGATGAAAGACATTCTGATTAATTCCTTAGGGGCTGAAAAATTTCCAATCTCTCCTGTATGAGAAATATTCACCAAAGCTGCTGGTTTTAGTTTATGGAGTCTACAGTATCCAGTCTTGACTTTTTTCATTGAGTAAAAATGTTTGTTCTCTCCTTGCTGTGGAAACTGCTGTAGATACAGACTCATTAAGTCCACTGGTCTCTCTCTTATCTGTGCAGAAATGAGGGACATCAGAATGAGAATCCCTTGCTTTTAGTGAGTATAGTTATCTTTTATTACATAGGGAGGAAAAAAAAAAAAAGAAAAAAAGCATGGCAAATCAGAAGTAGGAAACTAAATTGACTGCAGATGAGTAGAAAGAATTTGAAAGCCCTGGAAATTTTTGGGTGTATTAGAAGATTAGAAGCAGTACACATTGTCATCTATTATTGTGTACAGCCATCAGCAGATATTCAGACCTTTTGGGGCTTGTTTCCATGAGAAGTAGGAAGAGCTGAGAGTCAAGTGCCTGCTGTGTGAAGCACCGCTTGTTTCTGAGCAGTGCGAACAAGCCCGGTCCCCTTCAGCAGAGCAGATCAAACACCAGGAGGCTCTGGGCTTCCTTGCACTCCCATGGCTGCTTTGCCTGACCAAAGTGTATGTTCCCATGCTTCTTGCTTTCTCTGCTCCCTCCTCTTCTCCCAAAGTAGCTCCCGAGACCACATGCCCTGACCCCCGCCCCCATCTTCCATGGTCTCCCGGGTGGCGGTTTCTGTTGATTCAGCAATGTCAGTCCAGTAAGGCATGTGTGTGCATCATGTGTCTGCCTTCAATTAAAGGAGTCCAGTGTTCCCATCAACCTCAGTATAGTCTATATTTCCCAGTAAGTCACCAGCTGGTAATCATGAGTACCCACCACATAACAGTATATTACATTGGAATGAAGTGACACTGATGAAGGTTAGTTTGTTTTTCTTAAATACATGCTAAATGTAAGAACTATGTATTTAATTTCTATAGTATCTCACTGTGGAATAAAAAAGACACATTTATAACTGTCATGCAGTCAGCCTGTGGTACTCAGTGCTGCATGGCAACACTAAAATAAATTGATGTTTTACTAAAGGATGAGATCTTCATAGGAACAAATACAGTAATTCCAGTTGTAAGGGAATTGCCTGGAGTAAAAATTTTAAAAAATTACAGTAGGAACCTAGTGGTTGTGGACACAACTGGACAGAGGATATCCTCCTC
>JAOXNG010000012.1:83821667-83833463 GCA_028566535.1 Scolopax minor
CCAATGATTTACAAATCTTGACATATTGCCCTGGTTTGTATCACATAAAAATTTCATTTTTGCTAGGTGCATTTGAGTAGGGTGGTTAATTGTAATGCAAGTGCATCAATGGATTAGGTTTGGAAGAATCCAAATTAACTACTATGATTCTCTGTATTTTTTTTTTAATCTCTGGCAGACTAAGGAAGCTTTTTCTTCTTTAGACATTTCTAGTTTAATTTTGAATATGAGTTAATTCAAAATATCATGCTTTAAAATGAGCTATTACACTATTAGGAGTTGTCATGCGTATGGAATAAATGCTTATCACTCTAAATGGTTCTCAGGTGCCAATGTGAATGTAAACATCCGAGAAGTAGTACTTAAGAATAAAAACTGTACTTGATTCAGTCAGGCCAGTCAGCTTGGTGAGATGGAGGTGAAGGTGTTCCTAGTCCTCCCTATGCCTTTGAGATATTCAGTCAAGCTACTCACAATGAAGAGATTTCATTTTTGTAACAATTTCCTTCATAAAAGTTTGACTCATTTGACACAAAATATAGCTTCTGAGCATAGAGTTACACAAATAGTAAGTATAGAAAATGCAAGAGGAAAGTGGTGGCCTGCTTTACTCCAAAAGTTGATGGTTTTTTAAAGAGACAATGAAAGTAGGAACTTTCCTCATCTAAACAAAAAGAATGATGTTGAATACAAGAAGGATTTGAGTCCTGAATTGTCCCAGTCTGATTACCTGCTCAACAGGCCCTGAACTCCTCCAAGGAAAATGGTTCCAAACTCAGCCTTTAATCCCTTTTACATCACTGGAAGTTTTTTCAATTCTTTTGTTTAAAATGCATGAAACTGAAACAAAAGGTTGTGCTCAGTCAGTATTTGCAGCCAAAAAAGAAATCCATTCACTTCAGAAGAGATCTGTTCTTTGTGCATAGGGTAAAATGGTCTATCCATCAAAATGTTTTTTAAAACCTGTTATGAACACAATCTACATACCCTTACTTTACTGCACTACTGGATTGCATCTGCGCTCAGCAGTCATCTCTGAAGTCCTGGTTCCACTGAAATCAATAGAACTACTCTCATTGATGTCAATTGAAGCTAAAATACTGCCTATAAACTAGGGTATAGATGTGCCTTTGCATGATTAAAATACAATGGGGATCTTAGAAATATTTTTGAGCTTTGCTTTTTAAGTGTAGCTGTGAAATTTACATTGTAGAAGTTGTTTTGTTTAATGACTTGGACTTAATGAGGTTTGGGTGTGCTTTGAGGTCATGCTTTTGAGATAGTATTGTGATAAAAAAATCACAATAAAGTAATGTATATCTAATGGTATTTGGTTGAATAACTTGGTTGTTTATACTGTGGAAATAAGGAGAAACATGATCAGGGACTTGTCCTTTCTTTGTTTTACTTTGAAAATGCTTTTCTAAATGGGTAAGACTTTACCTTTCTGTAATGAAAATAAATGAACCATTTATATTTTCAAGTTCAGTTAGTGATTTTCCTGAATGTGTTTTTCAACCACTACAGCATGAATGTTATCTATCTTTTGGTTCTTGAAGAAGGATAGGTTATATTAGTCCTTCAGGAAACATGTTTTGATGCGTAAGCAAGGCCTCCTATAAATGGGAGTGTTTTTTCTCTCAAGTTTTATAACAGCATTACATCTATTTTGGCCTTTATTTTGATTGCATGTGAGAGCTAACCTTTCCCTTAACTACCTATTGCTGTGGCAAACTCAAAGATTAGGAGATGGCTGAGACTCAGATTCTTATATCTTACAGCCCTGTCTTTCCCAGGTGACATACTACACCATTCAATTTATGAATCAGCAACATTCTTTTCTGTTGGTGTCTTTCTGTTGGTGAAAAAATACATAATATTTTGGGCCAGACAAACTAAAGTTTAGCACAATGGAATAAAAACCAAAAATTTACGAGTACTTTTTAATCAATGGGCTCTTCAGTAATTCTAAATGAGTATTTAAGAACTAAACCAATATATTAAATATAAAATATTATTTTCTATATATCATAGAAATGGACTGTTAATGTTGATTTAGCTGCCTTGTGAAAATAGTCTCTCACACTAACAGATGATAAAGAAAAACACAGATGAGAACAGAAGTTAATTCAACATAGACTTACTATATGCATCAATGAAATAAGAGTTTGTTAGGAAAAATCCCTCCATAATATAAACATATAAATGGGAATAGAACTCTAACTGAAGTGTGATTTTTATAAAAAATTGTAATTCAAGTGTATATAGGATTTTAGTCTAAGGAAATATCAGACTATCATTCTGTTTGGATCATTAAAATAAAACTTAATCTAAGGGTAAAAGACTCAGAGATTCTCCAAATTTTCAGGAATTTGAATAAAATGGCTATGCAGAGGCAAAAAAACCCAACTTACCAACAAAATTAGGCTGTTCCATGTGCTCCATGAGAAAACAGTAGAATTTTGACCTACATTATTTAGCAACAGTCTTCTCCAGTTTGAAATAAGGTATTTTGGAAATAATGTTTTAGTTGTCCTTTTCTAAATTAATATAACTAAATAATTCTAAATACATCTTGGTACAAAACATGACAATATTGTGTATGTATGCTTCATGATAATTTTTGATTTTCATTTATCATTTTCACAGACATGAATTTTGTGATGTATTTATTTTGTATTTTGTGTAAAATTCCCAACTAACTGTTGAGCTGTCCCCTGAAATTTAGTCTTTAAAGGTCTGGTTGCATCTCTGCCAGGCATAGCCAGGCATAAATCTGACAATCTCAACTGACTAAATCCATGCTAAACTAAAATCAACAATCTTGTGAATTAAACCACAAGTTTTAGGACAACTTGCAAAGAGAACTTTGAAAATATGGTTAAGTTTGAACTATTGCAATAACGGTTTTGTATTCTACAAACGGCCTTAAATAATTATTTTTCCGAATCCACAAGTGTACCCAAGGAACTAATGTAATCAATTCGAGCCCCCAAAGTTTTCCTCTGTGAGTATCTAGATAGCCCTAAGAGGAGAGCTTGATCTCATGTCTTCCTTCAGTCCACATGGAGCACATGAGGTGGAGATTGGCAGCCACTGACTCAGTTCTTCTCAACAGTCCTACTGAAGCAGAATGCTTCACTGCTTTTCTAGTTCTTTCTCACAACTGTTTTGCTGAGATGAGACCTTAGTGTTTCATCTCAGACTTATATTCCGCTATGTGGTTGCTTTCTTATTGTATCCATGATTCCAGCTGGTCAAATTGCTTTGGAGAGGGCCATTTTCCTGAAATCCCACTTGAGTAAATTGTTCGTGCATTGGATAAGGCGAGAAGAGGACAATAATCCAAGCAGAGATAGCAGTTCTTATATTCCCGGTCCCTGACAAATCTGTCCAATCAGACTATGGCTTGATGAGGTACTGAGCAATCTGATCTAGTTAAAGATGCCCCTGCTTACTGCAGGGGGGTTGGCCTACATGGGACCTTTAAAGGTCCCTTCCAACCCAACACATTCTATGAGTCTATCTTCATGCTAGCAGCACTGAGTATACCCACATATGATCTGAATTACGCCTTTTCTCTCCCCTCCTTTACTAACTTCCAAATCTGAGACCACTCAGAGCAACATCATTGTTCTGCTTATACTGGCATTTTGTAGTGTCAGATCACATCAATGCTTCCATCAAGCACGATGTGATTTTTGATTCCTCTGTGGCAGACACAGTAGTTGGTAGAGCAGTGCAGCACTCACTGTTTGTGAGAGAAACCAACAGGGTCTGACGGGTCATTATTAGTTCCAGAACTTTGTGGAGTCATCCATTGTTAGGATATTCCTCTGAATTTTCTCAGAGTGATTATTCACTGCTATAAATATTTTCTGGGTAATCCACACGGACTTTTGTTTCTCCTGCCATTCTGAGCCTTTCATGGGTGTTTTCCAGTGGTTGAACAGACAGGCATAACAGCAGACAAACTTTCTTATAAGCTGTGCACCAGGCAAGAAGACAGGAAATACTAACAAATGGTCTCTACAGATGCTTTTAAGGAACATCTTTCTTTTCTTGCTCATGTAACAACATATGAGTATACCTTCTGTTAGAGTGTATGGAGGGTTACTTGTAGTCTGTCTTTCTAGAAATGAGTGAGTTGATCTGTTCATCACAAATGTGTTAGCAAAGCAGTATTCAATACGTTGCCACTAAATTAACTTCTTCCTTTGTTACTTATTTTTGTTTGACAAAGGGTTCATTACATCTCTCACACATTCTGCTTTTCATGACTCTCACCTGTCTATGCCATATCTTGGAAAGAAAGACCTCCTCTGTCTAACAGCTTTTATTTTTGCTTGAAAAAGTATCAATACAAAAATCAACAGCAAATGAGGAACCAAAACTTTTAGATCATTGTGACTGTATTGAAATTAATGTTGTAGTAGCTACTATACTGATTGAATTATTACTGCTCTATATGCTACTAAAAAAGAGTTTCAAGATGCTTGAAAATGACACAGCACTTCTCCCAGGCTGTCATTGAGTTTTTCCAAGTCATTTGACTTTGCAACAGAAAATACTTTGATTTGGAAAACTGAAATATATGGCAGATGTTAAATAGATTAAAAGCTGGCTCACTAACAAACTGAAAAACATGTATTGTTAACAGACAGATGCAGGTGACAGGAATGTGTCTAGTAGGGTCTGCCTGGAATCTTTTCTTGGGTCAATAGCACTTAACATTTTTATCAACAGTCTAGACAGTGATATAGGACATCTTCAGTGAAGTTTGATCATGACAGAAATTGTTGAGGTAGTAAATAATATACTAGATAATTGCAGAAGCTAAGAAAATGTATTTTAATATTATCAAACAACAGCATCTTGTGTGGGATAGGAAACTATATGTAGTTATAAAGCAGTGATTTAGAGAAGGGCAGGTTATCAAAAATAATTGGATCTACTTAAGCTCTTAGTGCAATATTGTGGAAGGAAAAAGCACTAATGCAATAAAGTATGTATTAAAGTCAGACTGTCAAGTGGAACGGGGCCATGATTGCTTCTGCATGCTGTATTGATGAGACTGCTTCTAGAGTACCAAGCCTTAAGGAAAATAACGAAATAGGATAAAAGGAAGACATAGGGATGCACAGGACCCAGAGATCAGGTTTTAAATCCTGTATAGCTTTAAGAAGTTCATGTTAGTTTGTCATTATCTATGGGTTACTTGGGCATGAAAAGTTTGTAGGTACGGGATAAGGAACAGTTTCAGTATCATTGATAAAGGCGCAAAATTCAGCAACTGGAAAATTAAATTAAGAGGAAAATGCAGCCTTGAATTAACTTGCAATTGGTTAGCTTTGAGGATTACTAAATAGTGGAACAGCTGATGTGGGGAGGTGATAGTCTCATCAGTGCTAGAAATCTTTAAGAAAAAAAAAAAAGGGAAAGACAGAGTGGTCTTGCTAAGAGATGTGCTGTAGTCCAGCTGCTGGAAGGGATTGTGTTGGAGGTGAAGAGCCATTTGGGACAGCAAGCGGGGTGGTTCTAGCGTTTGTTGAGATTTGTTAATTCTATGGTTTTCTTTTTTTACAGTTCATGTACTACGAGGAGAACAGTCGTACCTGTTCTGTCCTCAGTCTAAAACGTACATGATTTAAACAGTTGCCTAGAGTCACAAAGAAATTACTTTCCCTGCTGTACATACTTGGTAGTATTTAATAGAATTTCAAACTTAGTAGGCTGCCTTTCAAAAGGTACCCTCTACTGATTTCCTCTCTAAGAGGTCATAGGTAGAGACATCATTTAAAAAATTGTCCCACTGATGCCTATTTCTTTTTCTCTTTAATAATTTGTCAGTGTGAATTTATTCTGATATTTAATGGTGAATTAATTTCAGCCCTGTAGTTTACAAAGCGCTTGCATCAGATGAAGCATATTGTGCTCTGGGTAATGAATGGGAAGGACCTACAGATCTTGGTGATACTCATCAGAAGACATAGGTTGTGGGGCTTGGGAATACTGGGAATTCTGCATTTATTTCTTAGGTGTGGTCTGTTTGTGCATATCGGTCCACAGGGAATTTGCTTCTGATGATATGTTTAGCAATGCTGAAGCTATGGGTAATAGGCACCTCAGGGAGCCAGATTCTGTCAAAGAAATAAATTTTTGTCCATTGTACCCTGGTAATACTTAAGCAATATGCAAAATGAATAGTGGTTCACTTATGCATATGCCACTAGATTTTACCAAGGAATTATTTGCAGTGTATCAGAATTCCTTTTAATTAAAAGCTTTAATGTATTTAGCTATACCTTATTTGGGGCTATTAATTTATAAAGGATTCTCTTTATCATGGTACTTATAGTGTTCAGCTTACTGTTTTATGGATGTAATAGATCTAATTTGTACTGCTATACTATTGCTTTTAGCAATGTGAAACTGTGCTTGCCTAGAAGCAGAAAGAAACATTTTCAGTTTGAGACTGCAATTAAAAATTTCTTGAGGATCACCACTATTGGAAATGCTGGAAAAAATATCAGAAGCTTTTTTACTGGAGGGCTTTTTGTCTGTTTTGAAGTTTTGTGGATTTTTTTTTAAAGTCATATTTTATGATTATATTCACTATAACCATTTTCTTTCAGGAATATCAGCCTTGTAACACCAATGCCTGTCCAGAGTTAAAAAAGACAACACCTTGGACGCCTTGGACCCCAGTCAATATTTCAGACAACGGTGGCCACTACGAACAGCGTTTCCGATACACCTGCAAAGCTCGCTTGCCTGACCCAAATTTGCTGGAGGTGGGAAGGCAAAGGATTGAAATGCGTTACTGTTCCAGCGATGGCACCAGCGGATGCTCGACAGATGGTAAGCAAAGCTCAAGTGGCTTCACGATGCCTCCTGCTAGCGTGGTGTCTCCAGTTCCATTTTAAGCACAGAGTGGAAGCTTACGATTGCTGTTGTTTTGTGTAACAGAACTGATCATGAAAAGGAGGACATAGTGATTCACAATGGGGAATCTAGTTTTATTTTGTAGCTTTGTCATTCAGACTAATCAAGTATCTTGTACTGATTGTGAAATTTGCCAGGCTATTTTAATATTCTTTACAACAATCTCTGAGCCATGACATGAGAGCTCAATTCTTGGAAGATTCTGTCACCTCCTTATAGTCTCTTGGGTTTTTACTGGAGGACAGTTTGTACAACATTAATGTATTTGATAAATATTTAGGTAAAGTATGTAGTATTGATGCTGAGAAGAACTTTTTGCTCAATAATTCTAAAGTAACAACTGTAACATTCATGCAGGTGTTTAAATAAGGAGTTTATGAACTGGGTAATTTCTAGCTAGCAATTTTAAATTCTGTTTATATCTGAGATGGAAACCTAAACTCCTTCAAAATCTTCTCAACATTAGATGACTTTAAATTGGAATTATATTATTTCAGAACTTTGTTCTTTCCATATCAGAAATGTTAGGTGTATATATATATGAAAAATAAAAACTAAGAGAACTTTTTACAGTCACTCTAATTTTATTAATACATTTAATTAATTTTCCAGTTTTAATTATTCATCAATATTTCTTTTTAACTATTTTAACTGTACAATCTAAGAAAATATTGAATTTTAATTATTATTATTAATGCTTTCCACTTACGTAGCCATTTGATTCTTCACAACACCCAGATTAGCTGAAAAACCATATAAATAAAGGCATTGAGCTTATCTAAGGCCAAAAACAGGCAACAGTTTCTGAGTTGTTGGGCTTTCTAATTCTTAATATTTTTTTCAGACAGACTACCTATTGTGCAAATCAATGTTAAGCAATTCCTGTCCATACTAACATTTACATAGGAATGTTTGGGAAGTAGGGGAGGGCAGGGGACAGCAGGAATGACTTCTGTGAGAAGATGCAAGAAGCCTCCCCCATACCCTTCATGTGTAAGACCTTCATAGATTCACATTTTTTAAAGAAATACATGGTAATGAACTGCGCAAAATAATAAAACAAATTCCATGATACTCCAGATGAGACTATGTCATTTGCATTTCAGGTAATCTGCAGTCTCCAATGCTTATTTTCTAGGTCTGGATAGCAAGGCAGATTTTGAAATGGAGCAACTCTTGTAACAAGTGTTGCTTGTAACACCTTCTATTCTTCTGCTTTCATTAAAATGAAGTTTCAAATTAGCATTTAGCAGAGATTTTACTCTGCTAGAATTGATGTATGACCTACCTTTCTTGTCCAAAATAAGATTTTTGGGTGGAGGTGCTGCTTTTTGCTATCTTCCAGCTCTTTGACATTTATGACACCCTTTTAAAATTTCATGAGATTAATTGAGAAAGAGAACATTCCCCCCACACCTCCCTCAAGGTAGTACAGAATTAAGAGCATTCTCGCAATAACTGGAAGGAGATCTACAGAAGAATCTAAGTATATTCTTGTCTGACAGCTGACATGTCAGCACTTAAGAATGGAGTATACGAAAGCCAGAGCACTACTTAGGAGAGCAGGGTAGTAGGACAGACCAGTGCAAGAGCCAGTGTGTCCTAGTTCACAATGCTGCAAGAAAATCAAGAGTGGAGACTCCTTTCTTGTTTCTGAAGTGAAGATCATAAGTCCTCTCCTGGAGTTGGATGCATAAGCTGACTCTTGGTTACAGAGTATAGTCAGAAGTAGCAGTGCCTACATTGTGTTAAATAAAATGTTCAGGCAGAGCGCAAATGACAAGGGTGTGAGTTAGGGTGCATTCCTTGCCTGTTTCTTTCACTTCTGAACATCAGATTCCTGAATTTGGTGTTGTAGCTTATTTGCTGCATATGTTGCTTTGCTTCATTAATCATTGGACCAATGTAGGGGTGTGACCCTGTTGCATAGTAATTGAAGTGTTCATCTGAGAGAAGGATAGTTGCTGACTTATCCCAAAAATGCTGAATATTTAAATACTTTATATTGAGTAGTCGACAGGGCAGAAACGATTATACATCTGTCCATTCTTCCTAGTGACTGCCCTCATAACTTTGCCATTAGTTTGTGCTCATTCTTTGACTCTGTCTAGCCAGTAAGTCTTTGATTATTCTGTAATGAAAGACCAAACCTAGCAGCTGCATTAACCAGTATGCTTCTGCTGAAAAGAATTAGGGTTATGTCTTCTTTTAGCCCCATTTTATTTCAAGCCTGTTTGCTTAGACACTTTCTGATTATGGATGTCACAGCTGTATGGAATGGAACATTTTGGGGGGACACACAACTTTTTTGATTTGCTGATATGATGAAACTTGCTGACTGCCTCTAAACTGCAGGACTCAGGAGCACTTCCCTATTCCAGGTTTGGATCTGGGTCCCCACATCACTCTTCTACTGCTCCTTGATTTCATGGGAAGAAAATACATGAAGTGTATGTAGTGTATCTGTAGCTTTTGAAACAGGAGGATCTCACGAGAATCATAAATCATTAATTTTGGCAGACACCTTCACAATTTCTGGCTAGATAGCAAGCAAACATCATAACTTTCTTCCACCTGACCAGAGTCTGGGTACTGTGATACATTCTTTTGATTATCTCCATGTTGAACTGTAACAATTTTGCTGGCTTTTATAGAAAGATTAATACTGGTACAGCACACTTGACATACCTCATTACCAAAAATGTGTTCAGCAAAGATCAGTTCTCTGTTCTTTGCAGAAAAGAGCCATTTGTTAGAAATTTTCTCATTGCCTATAATCTCCCGCTGTGCAACAATAGTCATGCCATGTTAAACAGAATCATGTTTCACTGTCAGACACTAGCAAAGCAAACTTTGCAGTCTGAGCTTAAAGGTGGAACTTCTTGACAGAAACCCACTAGTCTCCTCCTGAGTGCGGTAAGATTTCTATCTTAATCAACCAAGCAGTAGCATTTGCACGCTATATTCATGCTTTTCTGATTTGAAGTTTGATTAAGTGGAAAGAAAAATATATTTTGTTCTCAGCCTCTGAGTTTTCATATAGTGCTCACATAGGGAAAGGACAGCTTTTCGAATAAACTGAGAGAGATTGCGTACATTGTTGCACATCTTAATACAAATATCTGTGCAGTCCAGCATTAGAAGTTTAGAAATTACATCACATAGGCTTTAATATGTGCTTATAAAACATATTAAATATCTACATTAAACATACTAACTGACTCTTTATAGGATTATCTGACGTATAAGCACTATGAATTGCATTGAAAACAGAAGTGTTTAATCCAGGGATAAAAATTTCACAACATATGAGGTTACCTGAATGTTCCAGGTTGAATTTATCTCACCTAACTCTAGACTCCATTGTAGTCTGCAAAGATAGCTAACACCCCTGAGGAATGAGGGATCCATCTGAAGATAAGCTTCTGATAAATGGGGATAGTCACCCTCTAAGAGGTACTGCTTTCTTTGCATGGTGTACACAAAGGAAACAGCAATGATGAGTTTATGACACTTGTATTTGACAGGAACAAAGTTAGATACCTTCAGAAAACGATTAAGCAATGGCAACCCTTCTAATTTCAGTCAAACAGTCTTAAAGTGTCTTTTATTTCCTCTTTTCCATTTTTAAAAGGTTTTTTTTTGGGGTGAGGTGGAAGGGAGAATAATATCTGAAGAAAAGTCACAAATTCCTTAAAGGAGAAAAAAGGCAGCCAGAAACCTGAATTTAGATCAGTTGTCAGTGCTTTCTCTATGCCAAACTTAAAACAATAGTTATTTTTGAAGGCAGGATGTAATTTTGCCTCAAATGCTGTTTTAATGGACATATTCTTTTGTGAAGAGATAGATTAAACCCTAGTGTTACCCACAGGAAATCTATAGTGCATTCAGTACAGAATAAAAGAGGTGCTAATACTGAGCAGTGTCCTGCTCCTGTAATCAGGAGGAGTACATGTTGAGACGTTATCTCATACTGTCCTGTTGAAGCTGAACTGTGGTATTCTGAGATAAGAACAAAATGAATCGTGAAAGTTAGACTGAATTTGAAGACAAATTCAAGTTTGATTGACAAACAAGCCTTCACTGAAACTTTGGGATTAAATATTTAAACCAAAAGCTATGTACAAGAAATAAAGTTCTCGTGATAACATAATGTCCTCAATCTGTGTACTGTTTAGGTTTTTTTAAACTGCATCAATGTTTGTCATTGCATATTTCCATTTAAATGAAAGTTATAAGTAAGTTTAGAAAGTTTATAAGGTTTTCATAAACTTATAGGAATATAGGCCTGAAAAGTACATAAGATTTTTGCTTCAATGATATTGCCAAATACCTTGCAGAATATCTTCAGAAAAAGACAACATTGAAACAATCTTCAGTTATCCTTGTTACCTGCTGCACTTCAAACAGTGTTTCATGCTGTCATTTAGAAATGATTCAGGATACTTTGGGTCCAGATTGTCTTTTCCCAAAGTCATGAACCTATGCTGCTTAGATAATTGAATTTTCTTTGTTAGGTTTGTACAGGAGGGCATAAGGCATAAATCAGTCAAATAACATAATTTATCAGATGTCACTGCTACTTCTCTCTTATTTAGAGCTGTATTCCTTAGCTACAGGCTAGACTAGAGAATTATTATAAATAGATGTGCTTAATTAGAGCCTCACTTTTAAAGCAAATTAATTGAACTCGGCTGGGAATGTTGCAGTCTTCAAGAAGAATAAGGACAATCAAAATCTCATTACAGGCTCCTGCAAAGGCAGATTTTTTTTCTCCTGTACTAGTCTGGGCTAGGAGACTTCATGTTAACATGTCTCAAAACAGGAGTAATTTATTTTGGATTTGTAAGA
>JAOXNG010000012.1:83857309-83871491 GCA_028566535.1 Scolopax minor
GGGTTTTTTTCCTAATTGTGTTCCCTTGTGGCTTGTTCAAGAAGTAAATAGAGCCATTAATAATCATCATGACATATATTGAAGATAATCCTTTGGCTCCAATGATAGGTGTCAAGGGCACTGTTCATCTTCCTGCACTGTGTGTATACAGGAGACGTATCTGGTGAATATATTTTGGGTCAGACTCTCAGATAGTGTTCATACTCAAAATATTTTATAAATGATCAGCACAGATTCAGCACGTTAGCTGAGAGTCTGGAATGATATCTGTATCATATGATCATTGCTCCCAAACAGCTATTCTCTTGTATTACCTTTTAGAATAGCTCTTTACTTTTCAGACCCTCTGAATTAAGGAAGGATGAGCATTCTGAAAATAGCTAGCTGGTATCTTCAGATTACACGGTTTATTCATGCAGCTGCAAAACTTTTTGTAAATGAGGAATTTCCTTAAAACCTACTAGGTTTTTAATTTCTACATTTTTGTTTCTAATTAAATTTCTAATTACCTTTTTTTTTACCTCCCCAGGCATTTAACAAAAACAACCTGATTCTGGAAGAGAGAAACAAGTATTTCAATCCACATCTTACTGCAAAGACTTATTCTAATACCTATTTTACAGATTTCAATAATTATGATGAGTACTAATGAGCTTGCGTATTTTCTGGCCTCCTGTAACTCCCAGTCCCCAAGGCCTGTGCTACTTGACTGCTCATGTGATTGAGGCTTCAGAGATGAAGTTCAGAGACATTTCAAGCACGATCAAAGCCATCAATGTCCCATTGCTGCCAAAAGCCCAAAACACCTGTTTGTGACATGACGTTTTCTTTGCAGAGCGCGAGGTTCGCCTTCAGTGTCGGGTGCAGCTAAAGCTCCTTGGTGTCACTGGACCACTCGTGACACTCAGTTTCAAAACCTTCCAGTCAGAGTTCTCTAACAAGTGACTAAGTAATTCCTGAGCTTTAAAAAGAATAATCATATTACCCCTTTAAGCTGTGCCAGGAGTACAAGTCTAATTTTCTTTTTAAGCATTTTTATTTCCTTGAGGTTTGAAAAGGGGAGCTCGCTGTTAGCCATGGAGCCCTCTGTGCAGTCTCCTGAAGTTCACACCACCAAAAAGAGCTCGCAGGTTGGTGGGAACAACGACAAGAACCGTGGTGGTCTAGCAATGCTCTGTGGCAGCTCTGGGCTCTGTTGGGCTGATCTTCCTGGGCTGTAAATCACTTCAGCTGCAGTTTAGCTGTTTAGTGCGGAGACTAAGGCCATACCTAAGGGATGCAATTTTGTAATTAACCCAGAAAGCTACAGGGTCGATGTTTTCCCGTTGCAAGCCAAGGCCAGTCACTTAAAGCCTTCAGCTAGTTTGTTTTAATTTTTGGAAAGGTATAGAAAAGCACATCCTAGAAGGGGGCCGAGGGAGGAGGGCAGAGAGGAGAGGCACACTGGAGGGTTTTTCTGCATGTACTTGTGCACGGACTCACACAAGTTGTGGCATCCCACAGGCTCCCCCTTCCCGGTGTGTGCCTACGGGAACGTGCTCATCTCCCTGCTGTAGCACTCACCATCAAACCAGTCATAGATGAAAGCGACTGCAACGCATTTTGTGTGCCTTCTCAGGCTCTCGGGGGGATGTAGGCATAATCATAGACCTGCTTTTCTCTTTCTGGCTTTTACTTTATATGCACGTGTCTGACAGAGAAAGCTGGCTCAGAAAACGCAGATGTATTTGCAAAGCGTTGTCTCATCTTGCTGCTGTGTCCAACCCACACTAGTCAGCCCCTAGAGAAACCTTCTTATGGTGTTTTAAGTGATTATCTTGTTGGACTTCATTGATGTAAATATATAAGATACTGTTTGAGTTTTAAATTATCGGTTTTAATTCTTTTGTAGTGGCAGGTGAGGAAACAGAAAGCATTTTTATACCATTTGTTCTGCTTGTCTTCACCCACATTCATGACGTTGTTATTTTTGTATGTAAAATTCCAGATGTATAGCTAAAATGAAAAGGTCAGGGATTTGGGCCAGATTTTCCAGACTACTTAGTAGTAAGGCAGCATTTACTATTCTCAGAAGCTTGTGAAAAGAAAATAAAAGCAAATATTCAGGATTACAGAATTGGGTTTTCGTTGTTTTGAGCATGCTGGATGCAAAGATCATCGCACCAGAATATCAGGCAGGTTTGCAAGGATAAGCAGGTGGGAACGTTTCCATTCTGTATTTAGAGCCCTTGATCATTACGTTATGCTATAATAGGCAAATAGAGAAAAACGTGTACAGATTATAATGATTCAAAAATATGTACAAAAAAGCAAAAAGTACCAAGAAACGTTGATCATGTGAGATAGTATTTGAGCACCACTTTGGTGGTCTAGTGACTTACATAGCAAAAGTACACACACCATATCTAATGACCACAATGCACAACATTTTGTAAATGGGGGATAGATCCAAATGTAGCACTATGTTTCCTATGTCTGTTCTGCAGTAAAAGGAAAAAAAACGCAAAGCAAGCGGTCTTTGGAAATCTGTGCAGCAAAATGGACGCACATTTACCATCACTGAAAATAATTCAGATCAGTCGCCTGTTTTCTCCAGCTGAATAGTTCTTTCTGTTACTTACTCAGTCAAAAGAAAATACCCCACCCTTGCATATTGGTGGGTGGTGATATTGGTTCTCTATAATTTGTGATTTTTTTTACTGTACATTAGATTTGGTTTTTCAGGAAGAAATTAGTTGATTGCCCTTGCGTACAAGGAAATTTTCTCTGCAAGAAAATTCACTGAAGCAGATAGAGGGGGAAAAAGCTCTCGAAATTATAACCACTTCAGTATCTTAGTCACTCTGTTCATGCCAATAGATAAAATTTTACATTTAAATAAGATAAAGAAAATAAAATTCATATTGCTGCTACTGCCAAGCAAAAGCAGCACATGAACATATACACATATGCACTGTTCCTGTCTGCCTCTGTGCTAAGAGCACATTAGTCTGGCTTATGGATTTTATATTTAGATTATTAGTTATGAGACCAATATCTTAAAAATATTTGAACTATTGTATTTTTATTTTAACCTTTTTAATTAAAATTATCTGAAACTAGCGCTTTTTTTACTCTTCAGTAGTTTGAGGCACGCCTATATTTACAGTGATCTATTTTCCATTCTTTTCATGAATAGATACATATGTTAGATATGTGTTATATATGCAGTAATAATACCCTAGGTTAAATCTGCATGACCATAGGTAGAGGTGCATTAAACAGATGCTCAGTCTGCACACACTTCCGTCTCCCA
Organism: Scolopax minor; assembly: GCA_028566535.1. Taxonomy (NCBI): domain Eukaryota; kingdom Metazoa; phylum Chordata; class Aves; order Charadriiformes; family Scolopacidae; genus Scolopax; species Scolopax minor. Next base: position 83,860,605 of record JAOXNG010000012.1, read on the forward strand.
AAGTATTTCAGGTGTTCCAAATCTTTGAGCAACTTCCATATGATGTCATTTAAACACCATGCCAACCTGTCAGAAAAGTGTTTCTTCTAAACATTTTTTTTTTTGTCATTTAGCTTCCTAAATGGCATTGTTCTAAATCTCAGGCAGAGATATATTCAAACCTCTGTCTAAAGCAGTAGGGTAGACATGGAAATTCCACAGCACTTCAATGAGAAAAAAATGGTGGCAAGATCTTAACAAGCTAGATTCTGAGACAAGAGGTTTTAAAGCCATTAGATATTTGTGTCTTAGGTAATTTTAGAGGACCCCAAATGCACTTCCTATATCAATATTTTCACCTTCTGAGTTCTACACAACTACCTAGGTAGTTTAATACAGCCTTTCCTAATACATGGGGCAAACCAAAATGCAGTGTCTATTAATTTTCAATTTACTTTATTGAGCATTTTTTTCTAAAACAGGCTACACACATTTCAGTGAAAAGTGTATTTCCCCATGTAAGCTCTTTTTTTTTTTTTTAGCCAAAAAATTGCAAATTTAGCAAAAAAAGGGGGTATTTGCCTGCAAATCTTGTTTAAGCTGATAGAGCTCTAAAATTTACACAACGATAAAATTTGGTTCTCACAGCATTGTTCTATTCTTGGAGGGGGAAAATCAACAGCCTTCCCATTAAATACCATGCTAAATACCTCTTATCCTTTTGCTTAGACAAAGCAATCTTTTCTGAATAGATAATTGTATTACCACTGATGCCAATAGTTAATATTACTAAACCTCTTTTGCGCTGATTGCATAAATTTAAAAATGCTTCTCTCTTTTGAAAGCAAACATTTTGGTAGGTAGATCGAAATTCTCTGAGTAAAGCTGTTTCTGTATAGCCCTGCTGCTTGGAGTGTGGAGGAAGCACACACCGATTGCCAGTCGGATCCTGTACAGTATGTGTACTTTCACTGGATAACTCAAAGTAGAATTGTGCTTGAGTACACATTTTGGGATTATTTTTGTGTTTGATACATAACGTACATTCCTCAGTTGCTTAGAAAATGGACTCCTGTGCTTGCAGTTTTAACTTGTACTTTGATTTGAATCTGATGACTTTTATGGTCATTTAAAGTTACTTTACAGGGAAGCTTTTCCAGCCATTTGCAGTCACCTGCTGTTGGAGCAGTGTGGTTTGCCTAAAACTAATCAAGGGATTTTTTGACTAGGATTAAGATTTTCATAAGAGAGTGGGAGAAAGAATGGGGCTTAAATGGCTTTGATTTCTAGGCTATTAAGCAGTACTGATTAAAGTCTCAGATGGGTGTAGGACGCTGTGCATTTAGTTAGCTCTAGCAGAACTCCACGGTAACCTCTGGGAAAATACTGCGTCAATGTACAAATCAAGAGCTACCAAAGCATTTACATTAAGTGAAGAAAGTTCTCAGAGCATCAGACCATATGGCGGTTCAAACCAGAAAAGAAAGTAAGAGGTCCCAGATGCAACAAAAATGTTAATGGGAATAAATGCTTCAAGATTTTTTTCCTCATATTTATGGAATAAGTATATTCTCTTCTTTAAATGTGGGACCAGTTTTATTAAAATCAGCGCAACATAAGCACATTCCTAAAGTTAATTGTACGCATAATGGCTTTGCTGTATGAGATCAATTCTGTAAACAGTTTAGTCCAAGCTTGCCTGGCTCTGCTTGAGGCATCTGACCAATTTCTGATTATAGCTGCCACCAGCACTGGGACAACATCTGTAGGTGGACAGAGTTACGTCCTGGTGAGGGCTTGTCTCTCTCCCCACTACAGGCTCAACACTGTAGTGAGCCTGGAGAGTTACACTTCTAATTTTCACTGCCATTTGGATGCCTAAATTTAGATTGGTGAGAGCTAGGCTCTGCAGTATGATTTTACTCATCACGTAAGTAACCACAGTGAGTTCAGCGGTCTGGGTGTAGCAAGTTACTTATTTTAATGTGTTTACAGGATTGAGCCCAAAATATATCGCTTCTGCACAAATCCATGCACAGTACTAGATGACTTCAATAGCAAGAAAAAAGATTCATTTACAATTGTTCACAAGCAAATCTGCATCTTGATATCAGGGAATAGATATGTGTTCATTGTGTGGAGTATTTGAATTCATTCCTTTCTTTGCTAAATAAATGAATGATAAAAGAAGATACCGCTTGACTTCATTTAAAAGCCATTCTTCCAAATAAAGAGGGGTTCTGGGATTTGTGACTGTTTTCCCTTTCTTTCTCTTTCTGCTTCTCCACAGAAATGAATCTCTGCGTGGCTGAAATGGCCTTTAGCTAGCCTGTTCTGTGTAACCGCGGGAATGCTTTGCATTGTGTTGCCATGCGACAACATTTCCTAACTGGGATGCTACAAAGAGGGAAATGTGCTAACCTGGGAGGTTTGGCAAAGATTTCAAACCCAGCGGTAGCAAGGGTAGGCAGAAGTGGAAACAGAAACGCAGAAGAATGTGACTGAAGGCTTGGCAAACTCATCAGTAAACTGTCACAGAAACTTAGAGGGGTTTTGGGAGCTGCCAAGGACGAGGCTGTTGGGGTGTAACCTCCTGAATAGTCAAGCCAACTAGTTGCTCAAGCAAAAAAACAAGCTGGTTGCAACCACACTTTGTGCAAAATTGTGACTGTTCCTCAGAATCAGGGGAGAAAAATGCTTTCTCAAGCAGCAAGCGCCAGAGTACAGGTGGCATTTTGGCAGCATCCGTGTGTTGGCAGGAAACACAGGGTGATGGGAGCATTTCTGTAGAGCAAAACATCTGGTGTTGAACTCCTGGCTTTTGAACTAGCTCCAGGCTAGTCCCACAGGCTGAGCACCCGCTACCTACTAGAGTGTACCCCTTCAGTTTCCTTCATTCATTAAAAATAAAAACACAACAAAACCAAACAACACCAGATGGCACGCTCTGAGACTGCTCCCTGGTGCAAATGAAAGCACAATGAGAGGTGTAACAGGAACAGACAAACCTTTTGTTTCCAGTTGGCTCTTTGGATGCAGGTTGGACATTTTCTCGTGTATTTCTCCCCTTGCCTTTTCGCTTGTGGGAAACTGATTACAGCTCTGCCTAGCTGAGAAGGTATCAGTTTGAAGGGGTGGTTTTATACCAGTACAGAAGTCTGCTAGAAATCTGTACTGTAAAACTGACATCAAGGGCTGTGTAAAAACTGTTCTAGTGATACTGAGTCTGGCTTATTTTAATTGTTCTTAAACTGTATATAATATAGCCATTTCTCAGATGAATGAACATCTGAGTACGGATGGTAGTCTCATAACATCATTTCAGAAAAAAAAATCAATCATTATAACACTCAGCATTCTCACAATCCAATCCTAGAAGCTGATAATGCAGAAAGAAGCTGGGTTTTGTTCTTTTTTATTTTTTCTCTCTCCAAAGGATTTATCCACAAACCTCACCCAACAATAGCTTTGGTTTTTAAAGAATCATGGAAGGTAATTAACACAGTATATGTTCCAGGATTCAGCAACCATATTTGCTAATCACTAAGCCCATGGTCTGGAATTAAATCTCCCTTTCGTTAGTTGTAGCAGAAGGCATTGAGTGAAAGTGAAATAAATATCAAATTTCAAATAAATGAGATATTTAAGCCCCCAATTTTAAAATAAAGCTTTGAAGCCAGTATAGCTGCAGAAGAAATTGCTTTCATATCTGTGTGCTGAAAGTACTTTCTCTTGTCATGACCTTATGAAATGTCCTGTACATGGGAAAAATTGTTTTTAATAGTGATGTAGCCAAGATAAAATAATTGAAATAGAGCCCAGAGATTTTTAGCAACAGTAAACACTTTTGGTTTGGTATCAAGAGAATGCCATTTCTTATTGCAATAATGGGAGTAAATGATCCTTGTACAGAACTTTATAGGGAATAATTTCCCCCTGCCATTAACTACTTAAAAAACAGCTTCCTTGGCAAAACTTCTCAGGAAAGCTGCTGAAGATACTCACATTTAGAAGAAGGACTGGTGTGTCAGCTCAAGCAGAGAAGCACAGCTGCGGGATCTAAGCCAGCTACAACTGCAGAGTTGTTCCACAGACACGGAGCTCACTTTGGATTTACACCTATTCAGACAGCTCATTGAAGTTGTATCCTAATGGCTGGCTGTTGACCTATTTAGTACTCCAGGGAAGTCATTTAACATAATGCTTTACTGATCACGTGCAACAGAGAGAAGGAGCTCAACTGGTCGGTGGTGACACGTCATATGTCTACACCCTATATTTCTGTCTCCAGTGATATTTTTGGATATTTTAAGTGATATAATTTGATGAATCAGCTTTTATAAAATTAGATTCTAGCTTGGGGGAGGGGATGTACCACTTTTCTAGTCTCCATTACTCATATTGATATTATTTACTTGCCTTGATTATTATACACAGTTTCTTCTTGACTTAGTCTTTTTCAAGCTTTGATTGTATGGATTTAATTGCCTTTTTCAGGTCTTTTAATGTCAGTACGACCTGAACTTCATCCTTTTGTGCTTATTTAACAGTTTTCCCCAAATCAGAATACTTAACAGGCATACTCACATCTCCGTCACACATCTGTGATTTTCTAAGCCATGCTTTTTGTTTGCTTTTTTTTTGCACTAGTGGAAAAAGTACTAACCCATAACTCAGTACCAAGTTCTACAGTGATAAATTTGGGCTCTGTAGAGAAGAAAAGAAAAATCAACTTCTTTTTATATTCCCTTTGAAGCTTCCTGCCTGGTGTTGTTCAGCGGCTTTAGTGTACAAGTATATTCCCTGTAAGAGTGCTGTTCAAGCCAATGGTTACAGTTAAAGCTGCATTTATGGGATTTCCTGATACTATGAACTGTTAAATGTGTTTGATATTAAAACAAATATAAGACTTGCCAACCCAACTCATACTACAGAGATGGGCAGAAATACTTTCAAATTGCATGATTTGGATCCAAATATAGATTACAGTCATTCCTTCCCTTGATTTCTTATAAATACACATAACTTCCCAAGACCATTCTTTGTATGTTTTTTTTTTTTTTTAAACCTTACAAATTATTTATTCATGATCATAATAAGTCCACCTTTGCCTATGATTTTATATGAAACTTGAACTAGGGTTTTTTCTGAGGTACAGATTGCAGTAGAAGACACTTTCTAGAGATAAAGACATTTCTGTTAGCATATACTTTGCTGCAGAAAGGCAAAGGCTGAAGAAAACATTCTTTTCATCTTCCCATCATCAGCAATTATTTAGAAAATGAAAATAGAGGAAATTTAGCTAGCTTGGTTCACTGGGAGTGGTTTTGGAATATAAATTCCTCACATAGATTACATTAGCTGATGTACTATCACGAGAGCCATCATGCCATGCGTTTTTAAGCCTCTCTCCTTGTAGTAGCTAAGAGCATCTATATTTGTGCTTTGATTGTTTCTTATTTTCCTATAATCCTTTTAAAGGATAGCCTTTCCTTGCTATGGAAACAAATGGTTCTTCAGTTTTTATATATATTTTTTTTTCTTGCAGGAATTAGGACTCTTCGAGTCACAATGGGATTGCTCCCTGCATAGCAGTCCTTCCCCCCACCCTAACTGCAAAGCCCCTCCACCTGGTACTCTGTGCAAGAGCACTACATTGGTTCTACCTTGCAACCCTTATTCCAGCTTCCCTGGTGGACGTCCACCAGATCTCCTCTGCTGAAGAGTAATTTTTGTGCTTATGCTTTTTGTAAGCAGCTTATCTCTGGGTTGTGTGTGAGGACTCAAACCAAATCTCTAAAACAACTTAGGAGACATCCTGGGAATGATGTCTCATCAAAAAAATTTATTGTTTTTCTTTCTGGACCTCTGGATGTTCCCCATCCTGCAGCTGTGATATCAACCACTCCCCAGTTCTTTTGAACCACTTGTCTTTGAGGACAATAAAATAGAGAAAATTTTCTCCCATCTCAAACAAAAATGTTTTTCCTAAGAACCACAAATCTCTGTTAGTCATTGGATCAAAGTTGCAGTAGTGTTTTAGGAGAAAAAAAAATGCTGGCCAGCATTAACAAGGCTCTTTGTCTGCTGTAAGCTCTAAGCCAGGAGTCTTACAAGTTTATATGTAGTAAGATGGACCCGATGTAGTGCAGTCAGAGCTATACTTACAAGTAGGCAATTGCTAACAGTGTGGGACCTAATGTGAGGCTTCGTACATAAGTGAGCCAGCCTCCAAGATTACCACCAGCATCACCACTATGGTTTCCCTCTAATAGCAGGCTCAATGCGTATCAGAAATGGAAAAGGCACTTGGCGGTTGGTGTTTGTTAGTGATACGTCCAGATGGTAAGCTTCAGTCAGCTTTGTTCTTACAATAATAAGCTCTTAGTTCCCTCACTGCACCAAATAACACTTCTACAAGAACATTAGCCGCTTTAGCTAGTTATTAATTTGAATTCATTTCAGCAATAACCCTCCAATGAACCAATAATGACCTTTTCCTCACCAAAACCCTGAAATACTGAAAAATGACAGGACAAGAGGAAATGGGCACAAATTTGACCATAAGAAGTTCCACCTAAACATGAGGAGGAACTTCCTTGCTGTGAGAGTGGTAGGATACTGGAACAGGCTGCCCAGAGAGGTGATGTAGTCTTCTTCTCTGGAGACATTCAAAACCCGCTTGGACAAGTTCTTGTGCAATGTGCTCTATGTAGACCCACTCTGGCGGGGAGGTTGGACTAGATGATCTCCAGAGGTCCCTTCCAAGCCCATATGATTCTATGATTCTATGATATTATTTCAATCTTTGGATTCTATCCACTACAAGTATTAAAGTTAAAATCTTCTTGTTCAGTATTTTTGTTGTGCTATCTGCTTCAGCCAAATCAAAAAACAAAACAGGCTATTGCAAAGAAATTTTATCTTTATGGAAATATGTGAATAGAATTTAATTTACCTTACTCTGGGCAAGTGTTAAACTTGTGAAAGCCTTTTTAAATACAGTGAATACAATTGCAAAATAGTTTCAGTCCAAGAGGGCTGAAGCAGAATTTAAAGTAAATATTGAAATGCATCATTGTTTACGCAGCGATTTCTTTTCCTGCAGCTCTGTCCTGCTGTTACATTTGATTACAAGACCTGGGGTAAGAATAAAAACCAAACTAATAAAAAAAATGGTGAATATTTACATAGGTCATCAGGAAACAAATGCATGTAATAGGCAGGAATAGTCTTGTGGCTCTTCCTTACCTGTGCTAGGTGAGATGACAGGTAAGTGACGTTTTACCCTCTTACAGTTGGATGGCTTAAAATTATTTGTAAGTCTGAATTACATCTAGATGGTAAATCTGGTCTGCAAATTGTTGTGAGGGTCAGTCGTTATTCAAGAGAAGCTGGCAAAGCTAGAAACAGTTCCTTCATGAGAACAGATTAAAGATGACACCTTAGTTTTACAGTAAGTACTGCAGCATTTTGTGTGCTGTATCTGTCCCTATGCTGGGGGTGCCCTTATGCCACTGCATCTTTGCTAAGCAGCCATAAGCCTACCTACCTATGCTCGCCGGTGAACAGAGGCTTCCAGCCACTGAGGACTCCCAAGTGAGGTCTGACAGCTGGAACAAGCTGGTTACTGAAGTACCTTTCTCTAATTTGTCTTTGCTGGGTGGCACTGGTTGCCAATGCTGAAGGACCAGCTGATGTGCTCACCTTCTGGGTGACCCACCCACACCTGATCCTCACTCTCAGTGTGCAGTGCTGTGCAGAACATGGGAATGTGATGGGAGAAGGTTCTCACCTACGAGTTTTCTGAGCATCAGTATGCAGGATGAACAAAGAGAGATGTTGCAATTCCTTTTTACTGATGAGGGGACAGTTGCATGGCAAGGTTAAGGAGCAGTTTTATCAAGGTAGCTGAATTGCTTTCAATGACGGGTGTGGAAGCTATAAATTTGTTTATAAATCTAGTCCAAGGTAACTTCCCTGAGATATAAAACTTACCTTGTGGCAGAAGAAAGCATCAAACCCTAACCTCTAACCTAGAGGTTTATTCAAGAAAGATCATCCTTTATCTCACAGTGACAGTTTTGAGTTAAAAATGCCACTAGGCTCCCCATCTCACCTATAACAACCCTAGAAAGCTGTTGGAGTCTCAGTTTTGCCTGCGTGGTCTGTCACCAGAGAGAAATCTGAAGCAAATCCAAACAAATTCCGATGTCTAGCGTGTTACATTTTTAAGTATTCTCTAATTTTTTTTTCATGTCATAGCTCATCAACAGGTTGGCAAAACGCACAGACTTTTCAGACCTTTTTTCCATAATGTAGTGCAGAGTTTTGGCATTATCCACCTCTGCAACAGAAAATGTGAGAATATTCGACAAAATATGAAGAGTCCAACACACAAAGAGCACCAAGCAGCTACAAAGACATTACAAAAGAAATGAGTTAGAATTTTTTATGAAACCTCACGTAGTTTTTACAAGAGTGGCCTGTTTTTTTCAGACCAAAAAATCTTGCACATTCCATGAGCCCTGACACAAATGTTAGGTATCACTGAAGTTCTCTTGGCTTTAATTTGAATAGCCACAATGCAAAAAATGCAAACTGGGATTATCCTCTTTAGTCTGGGGATCTTTATTCTAGATAGTAATTTACAGGGTGGTGTGGAAAGCGATGGTGATTTGAAAACAATTCCTTACACTAGTGATTCCCAAACTTCTTGGACACATCAGCAAAGACTGGAAAACGTTGAAATGGATTCTCTGTTTGAAAGCAAGCCAGTTCATAAAGCACAGGAAAGCCTGCAAGCTTGCAGAGATTCTTAGATTCTTCAATCCCATTCTTGGATTCATGCTTTCTCACCTGAAGGTAGTGCTTGATGACTGCAGCTGATTATACTAAGTGTGAAGCTAGAGGTCCTTGGAAAGCTATGACCAGCTGCCATTCTCTTTCTAAAATCCAGTCACCACCTGTGGTCAGTGGTGTGGCTGTGTATCCAATAGAAGGGGATAGTCAGTATCAAATAAAAGAATGGGGGCATATGGGAGCATAAAGGGGATATTTTTGTCAATAATGATATAATAATTTGTTTGTTAATAGGGTTATTCAGGGCTTTGATAGAGCAGAATAATCTAAAAAATTGTTAGAAATGCTTTCTTGAAGTTTTAGCCATGTTGTTGTCCCTTGCCATTACCCTGTTTCCAGATGAATGGATGGATAATTTATTCCCTAAAATAATGTAGCCTTGGAGCTCTTTATAAACTCTTATTATTATTTTTTTGGTAATAACAATTGCTTAAATTACAGAGAATAATTGTGTTTGTTAGACAGATAACATTGGAGGTTTAAAGATTATGCTGAGGCATCATCCAGATTTTCAACAGGCAACTCATTCCGAGAGTTTACCAAGGGGTAAGGCCACCACATCAAATGCAGTCACTAAAAGAATGTAATTTTAGCTTTAATTTTAGCTTTATTTAATGGATGTTTTCTAATGGTACAGAGTATGTCCTTAATTTGCCTCTCAGTAATGGGAAGCTGATATCCTTGAGTAAGAAATTCAGATGCAAGCATTTTTAATTTTTTTTTCCCAGTAGCATTCTTCTTTATTGCAGAGGCAATCAGTGTTAAAAGCAAGACCATAAAACACACTGTTTTTTGGATATTTGTAGTGACAAGATGTCACTTTGGAATGCAGGTGTTCTTTAGCGAATGAACCATAAAATGCAAACCTTAATAATAACGCTAGAGACAGCAGGAAGGCCAGCCAAGGATGTGAATCAGGATTTGTCTACTATACAGAAAAACTGTGAAAATTATTATGCCTTGAGCATAAACACAACCAAAGGATCACAAATTAAGTTTAGGGGAGGACTGGCAGCACAGTGATCACCCAGGAGCTCTGCAAAGGCTGTAAGAGAGAGGACAGCCTAAGCAGTGCACTTCCCAACAGGAAATCCTCCTGAGATATATAGCCCTTTGAAGTGAGCCATGCAAAAAAGCCTGAGGTATCCAAATATCTGTAAATGTAAAGTAGGGGCATGTGCACAGAGTTAGCATTCATGATTTTCCTCCCTCACCCAGGAGCCACCCAGCAAGACCTCCTAGGCCCCTGAAGGATGTTTACGGGTAAGTTTTCCAAAGGTGGGTCTAAAATGCAGCCCTGAGTGATTGCAGTCACCCTGTTCACTTGTTGATGGCAATGAATACTTGAAGAGTGGTGGTGCTGGAAACAAATGGCAGCACCATTTTCTACAGGCAGAAACAGACTTGCAAACGAAAATATAGGCAGCACCTGGATCAGCTGAAGCTCTCACACATGGCTGCTGGAGGCAGCCTGATTCTGGGCACATACAAGTGCAAAGGCTTTTTTCCCTCAGCTCCCCTGTCCTGGCTTCCAGCACTGAGAAAGTGACTTTCATTCTGACAACCAGGTGGGGTTTTCAGACAGAAGGTAAGAACTGTTTGCAGTGAAAAGCTGGTGGAGGTCATGTGAGGTAGCTCCTAACAGGGGCAGATGCTTGAAGGCAGGGGGGATGCTTTAACAACCTCCTTTCCCTTTGGCTTACACAGACTGTTTCATGTATTCTGGTTTACAGAGCTGCCAAATGTCATGCAGGGAATCAGACAGCTTTCTTCCACCTCCCTGCAGCCCAGCTTGACCCCCTGTTCATCTGGCTGTGCAGTACCACTGCGCCGTATTTTCTTTTGCCAGCTGCCAGGGACCCCTGTGTTGTTGGCTCAGCAGAGTGCCACAGCCTGTCTGCTTCCTCCCTCCATTCCCCATCATCCCCTCCTCGCAGCTCCATGACAGCAATGCAGAGATAACAGTGGTCCTGGGAGAGAAAGATGGGAACACTCAGAAGATGACGAGAGAGAGAGAGAAGGGGTCAAACTCAGGAGGAAGGGGAA
>JAOXNG010000012.1:83901019-83922238 GCA_028566535.1 Scolopax minor
CGTGTTCTCCAGCACGACAGTAATGTTCTTTCCTTTGACCTCCTAGGCGCTAAAAGCGATGACCGCCGCAGTGTCCTGTTCTGGTGTCTGTGCGGAGCAGGTGAGCGGAGAGCCGGGGGTGCTTTTGAGGAGGGATTTTTTTGGAAGAGGTTGGCGTTGAGGGGTGCGATGCTGGTTGCCGGGAAAGTTTTGTGCGTTGTGCGTTTTTTATTGCAGGTGGTGAAGAGGCCCCTGGCGACTACAGGGACGTCCTGGGACGCCGATGCGGGTCGCCGGCTTCACGTTGAGGACGGATCCGTGCCCCGGGCCGAGCGAAAGCTAAGTGGAGGGCCCAGGGCTGGGGAGGGATCGTGAGGAGGGGGCAAGGTAGCCAATTGTGGGAGGGGTTTTGAAACTGTCTGGTGTTAGCCGGGCGGGGGGAGGAAAGAAAAAAAGGCCCTTGGTGTCTGTGAGTAGCAGGTGGCAGCTCGGTGAAGAGGTTCTCCCTGTTTTTGCAGGTGCCGCGGGGGCTGCCTTTGGAACGGGACGAGGATGTGAGGTGAGCCGGGAAGTAGCGAGGAGGTGCCTGGGTCTGTTGACTTCTCGCACATTCAGTGGTATTTTTGTTGCTTATTTTTCTAGGCACCACCATCCTTTCGACATCCACAGATGACTTAAGTTTAGACATGCTAGCTAGTGACACTGACCCCAGTTTATTCTACATGTAAATACGTCTCAGCTTGCATAGGCAGTCTAAAGAGCTACTTTATTTAGTGTGTGTTTGCTATACTCTTCATTAGTAACCCTAAATGACTGCTCTTCTTGTTGTTATTTTTAGATAATACCATTTTTCTATTTACTCTGCAGGGTCTCCTACCCTTAATCTTTTCACAAATCAGACCCTCAAAATTTTCTAACCCCTTTCATTATTCTTTTCCGTGTTCCCAATGCTAACAGAAAAGAGACACTGAGGTGTGCACATCATCCCAGTGCAGGAGCACGTCAAGTCTTGGTTCTACAACTTTTCTTACACTGTCTCAAACCAGCCTGTATATAGCTGGCCACATTTATGAGGCCTCACACTAACCTTGGTGGAATTTTTTTGTTGGAATATATGTAACAAGACAATTTTTTATCACTGCATTATATTCATTTCCACGCTTCAGACAATATTGCATTTTCAGAGGAAACCTGCTGAGTGTGTTGTCAATTGGAGTACTGAAGACAGCAAATGAGGAGCGAAGAGGTGTGCATCTGCAAGTATTTAGTAGACCCATGGCTTTAGTTCCCTCTCTGACTGTCAGCAAGACAAAGAGCTGTTTGTTAGGAGCAGCTGGCACTTTTTGCTATAAATGCATTCAGCTTTCTGTTCTGCTCATGTCTCCAAAATGATCAATATTCTGTACTGAGAAGGATCGTCTCTCAGGCAGCAATAAGCATAACAGGGAAAAGTATATAGAAAAAGAACAGAGGAGGGAGCAGCGGGTAAATGTAGCATTTGGTAGCCCAAATCCCACCTGTATTAAAGCAGGAGAAATGCCAGCTCCTTGACGGGGATGTGGAGGTGAGAGTGATACATACATAATCTGAATTCTTGAAAAGGTGAGTAGGGTTTACAGTGTGGTTAGGAAACAGAAAATGAAAAAACAATAGTGGGTAAGCAGGTGAGAGGTGGTAAGTGTGCAAACAGCTTCTGCTTGGAGCAGGATGGAGAAGGCTGCAGTGAGAGTATATACTGGTGGAAACACAAAATTCCAGGTGGGGCCTCAGAGATAGAGGAAGCTGGAAGAAATGCAGAACACTTAAGGAGGGAAGGAAGTTTGGGAGGGAGCTTGTGTGGTGAAGAATGGAGGGATATAAGGAGTCCTTGAAGGCAATAATGTTCTCAGCCACTGGAAGCTAAGTGTGTAGTCTCCTTTTTATTCTGAGTTTTCTGTCTAACAGTACCTTCATATGTATTCTCAGTCCTGCAAGGGCATTCTGACTCTGCCATAGGGAAGTGTCTATAAAGGTAGTTTAGTTCAGAATGGAAACCTTCACTATTTGCTAAGTCTTTACTGAATTTTCTGTCAACTGAACACCCATTCATTTGATGAACTGGATTCCTAAATCATTAAATTGAATTGATAAACTTTTTGGTTTAGAAGCAGAGTTGAACTGTGATTCATTTAGTTCTCATAAAAGACAATTATAGGCTGATAACTGACCTGGTCCTTTCCAATGAATGTGAACTAATTCACATGGAAAATCAGTTACCTATCTTGCCAAAGGGCAATCTTTTAGAAAACATTTCTGTACCTTTTAGAAAAAGGAAAAGATTTGTGAGGGTGCTCAAAGGACAATGCTGTAATTGACATTTGTGAAAAATGTAGGCTTCTTCACTTTATACTTCTCCACCTGAGAACTTGAAGAATATAATGAGTGCTCTTTTTTGCTTTGAATTATGTAGCAAATAATTTGTGTTGAACTTTCTAGATTATGTAAATCCCATGGAACCATGGAAGTGCATGGGAGGAGATTAAGAAATGCAAATTTTTGTTTCATCCCTCGGATCTGCTTTTTTGAGCATGGCCTTAGTTGAATTAACAGCAGTCAGATCATCCAAGTGATGAACACCTTTAGGATGCAAAAGTTCCAGAGACCTGAAGGTAGTGAGGTTGGTCTCTGTGTTTGCTGAAAAACCCTGTGTTCGCTTGCCACTCTGATCTTGTTGGAATTTGGAATCCAACTTCAACCATCATCTGGAGGGTATAATGGGAGATATAATGAAAAGTGACTGGATGGGAACTTGGACCACAATGTCCTCTCATATGTGATACAGCTCTCTTGCCAACATGAGGCAAAGATTTCCCTTACTCTCCTCCCCACCTTTGATCCTGTGGACAAGTTCCTGTGCAATGTGCTCTAGGTAGACCCGCTCTGGCGGAGGGGGTTGGACTAGATGATCTCCAGAAGTCCCTTCCAACACCATATGATTCCATGATACATGAACTCACATCTGATCTCATATCAGAGAATATGCTGTTGCACTTTGGTGGAGTGACAGAGGACTAAGCTATAAGAAACATGGAACATGGTCTCCTCATTCAAGTGCAGAGGAAATTTTAATGTCCTGCACATTCCTGTGTTGGCTCAGCTGCCTTTGCTTTATTGGCAATGATCAGATCTGGACTGGGGAAAAACTTACTGGCATTGAATACAGATAAACTCCACAGTGAAATAAGAAAATACAAATTTTCAAAACAGTAAGTGTAGCTGGTGAAAGACTCAGTGGGTGCAAAGACCCCTCAGTTTCCCCCTGGAAACTGCTCAGTCAACTTCAGCAAGTCCTGTCAGGAAGGCCTATATGTAAGCTAGGTGACTAAAGGCAGTGTTCTCTGAAACTGCAAGTCTGTGTGGATTTTTTGCTGTGTTTTGGTTTGCTTTGATTTTTGTATTCCTCCTGCTAGTGATGTGCTAGTTTTACAGTAAACAAGAAAGCATCCAGATCTTCCCATCTCAACAGATACAGTTCCACAAACACAACTTGACCACTGCTGCAAGAAAGAAATATTGTACTTGAGGGAAACAACACATGTTCAGGTTACTGTAAACCTGTTTCAAAGGATAAAATGTTTGCTGTTCCATGTCAGGTTTCAGTTAAGGCATTTTCAATGGTGGGAATATTTCTTTCAGTTCCATTTTAGTTCAAGAAAACATCCAAGTAAACTTCAGAATGAAAATTTAGAGACAGACCCAAGAAATAACAGACCGATTTTTAGTCAGTGGGAGTTTAATTCAGCAGCCCTCTTTTCCTCTGAAGTCTGCTACATTTCTCACCAGATTTCTCTCCTCTTTGACTGAATAGCTCAGTTTCAGCTAATTTTTCACTGTATTGCCTGTCAGTTTTTTCTTTCTGGATCTTCTTTTATCTTCTTACATTGTGGCTATCTCTAATTCCCTTTGCATTATTCCTCTGGTCTCAGGGGTATTTGAAATTTCTGTCCATTTATTTCAAGTGGATTTCATTAAGGTTTTTATTTGTTCTATTCCCTAAATCTCTAAGGCTAACTTGCCATATTCCCAATTCATATGTTTCCCCCTGCATTAAATTACTTCCTGTAAATTCCCTTTGCATAAAGTGTTTTCAATTATATGCCACTTACACAGAGTGGATATGAATTAATTTTCAGACATGATTTAAATGATAACAAATCTAAACAGCTTTCATAGACCTTTCAGCTTTGCTACTAATTTTCTTAAATAAAAAAAATAAAAGAATAAAGTTTGATTGGAGCCTTTTCTTCTTTTCAAGTCTTCCTGATTCCACCAATGATTCATTCCTATGCTTATTCTTTGGCTAGTCATCAGAGACCCTGAAAGTGAAGACTGTGGTGGGTTTTTTTAAATTCTTGGTTTTATTTTGAATCAAAGTAAATTGGACAGAGCTCTGAGGAACCTGATCTAGATGAAGATGTACCTGATGATTGCAGGAGGGTTGGACTAGATGACCTTTAATGGTCCATTTCAACCAAAGATATGCTATATGTCTATGGTTTTGTGAAACTAATATACTCTCTCTCTGCATGTATGTTTGTTTGCCATGATAGCACCTGTGACAGATTCTATCCAGCAGACCAAATACTCTTATGTTTCTGCAGCTGATAATAGCCAATAGTAGATGCCTTGATTAGAGCACAAGGGCAAGGCCAACATGTAACGTTACTTTCTGATCAAACCCTTTCAGCCTTCAGCAAGTTGACTTAACAGGGACTTTTGAGGATGGAGCTGTCTTTGGATTGAAGTCTCACTACGATTCTTCTCTCACAGCTTCGTCCAGTTTCTTTTTCAACCCATGCAGTCACAAATGACTGTAGCAAGGAGTTTCTAAACATTAATGATGTATTACGAGTGATATTTCAGCCCAATTGTCTTGGATAAAAGTATACCCAGGTACTTGCTTAAAGTAAACTAGCAAATCTTTTTCTTTAATTTCTTGGCTGTTTTCTCTGTTTCTTGGCCTTTTTCCCCTTCAAATAACTTTATTTTATAACTCCAAGGAGGTAAAAGCCCAGAGGAGAATCAAGCTGAGGAAAGCAATTAAGCCAGTTTACGAGGCTGAGACTGCCCAGAATTGAATAGGACTTTAAAAAAATGTAACTCAGACAATTACCCCAAGACAATCTATACTCTTGCTCTGCAATGTAGTCAGACAAATATACTAAGGAAGAGTAGATTAAGATATGAAATAAGATTAAGCTGCAGTTAAATATTTACATTATTTTTCACTAGAATACGTTTAATATGCTTCTCTTAAATGGACATTTAATGGACGCAGCACTAAGCCAATGACAATTTATAAATTACCCATCCCAGGAGGCACACCACACTGGGCCAGGTTCAGAGACAGCCTGCCAGCCATAGGGCTATCTCCTGTCTCCTCCTGAGTTAGGTGAAAGAAGCAGCTAGTTAGAAAGTTAAAAATATACTGTTGTGTTTGCCAGTGCATCAAAATAAGTCACGGAGACCAGCTGCTGCTCCAGAGTGCATGCATGTCCTGATCAAACTTCCAGCCCGGCCAACTCACAAAGGAGTTCTCCTTTTTTCTGCCTAATTCCTGCTTCCTAATGCTTGAACTGCTGCTGTGTTCACTGGGGTTTGGCGTCACAGTCAATACTCCCATTAAAGTTTAAACCTCAGAGCACTTAACAGTCTCTTCTGATGTAACATTAGCTAGGACTTGTTCATTTATCTTGAGTTTTTATCTTGTCTGTAAAAAATGAGTAATCAGTTCACAGAAAAATATACCTGTTTGAAGAGGGAAATCTTTGTTCTGTATTCAGGTGAGTTATAAATGATTTTTTTTGTTGCCAATCCTGATGTATTTATGAGTGAGAAGAAGGAAGAAGAGAAGAATAATATTGAAATATTAAAAATATTTTAACAGGCTAGGGAATAAAAACAAATGAAACTTTGTCTATACAGATTGAGTTTCTTCTAAAAATATTATGTCTTGATGCAATTTCTAGTTTCACTGGTCACACAGACTTTGATAAACTCCAGTTACTGTCTTTTTAAAGATAATTTCTGCAGCCTTGGGGTAATTTGAAGTTGATGAAAGAGACACTACAGAATCTTCCTTTCAAATGTTAAGTATATATGGTCCTGTCAGATTAACTATAAAACAAATGTTCAATGTTGCACCTTTCCTAGCTTTAATTATCCACCTGAGCATGCAGGGTTTTTTTTGTTGTTGTTCTTTTTTTATGGGTGTAGTCATTCATTATGCTATTCAGACATACAGCTCTGTAAGAGTAATAGATTAACTAGAGGATGAAACTGAATTTGCATAATGAAAGCCAATGATATTTTCCCAAACACAAAATTGCTATTGTATTAAGAGACTGGAAAGCATCCATTATTTTGGTGTATGGGAGACAAAGGCTGGTAAAAACATAATCTTTATCACTGTTACAATGTTGCCAAAGATTAAGAAATATTAAACACTTATTTTATTTTTTTTTCCAGCAAAAGATAAAGGCTAAATTTTCATAAATAAGCAATTAGGCTTCTAAGAGCAGTATATGAAGAATATGGTCATAAGTTCAAGTAAAGTGAGTGAATGATAGAGACTAGAAGCCATTTAAGTTGATGGACCACTTTATCCAGAAAGTATACAGAGCAGCCAGAAGCACTCTGAAATGCATGGGAAAAATAAACAAATTATTTCTTATGCAAACATTTATTCAGTTCATGGGAAACTATGAAGGGTAAGAAGATGGCTGAAGAATAAAACATAACCGTTATTTCAGAAAGCCTTGGGATGTACCATAAAACTGCACACAAGATGTATGAGAAGCTATACTTATTTTTGGAAAGGCCTGCATTTGAGGCAGCTGAACTATAGGCAGTGAACCACAACAATATATTAACATTCACTTGGAGTCCAGTTTGTAAATTAAGTGGAAACTGAAGATGTTCTCTGAGACAGAGCAGTTTCAAGAAAAAAAACAGAATACTCAATATGATGGGTTTACTTGTAATACTACACTCCATTCATGTTTTGGAGCTTGCAATATTGTTTAGGAAGAGCAACAATTTTTTCATGAGGGATGTACTCTTTGCTTGCTCAACAAGTCTGATGACATCCAACTTCTGCTGGGTGGAGCTGTGAGCACACAGAGAAGGACAAAATACTGTGTCATTATTGTGGAAAAGGCAGTGGTTGAGCAGCGACCCTGTTGCTGGCCATATGGGTCAAGACTGTGATGGGGATCCTGTATATGGGTGAAGTGGGAATATCTAGAACATCAAACTGGAGTCAGGATAGGAAGTCTGAGGAGTGCAGGTTGGAATTGAATAGGGATGAAGATCCAAGGACTTTGGTCTGGACCTTTCCTCATTTTAGATTTTTAGAGCTGACTGATCCCGTTTCAGTTGGCGCCTTTCTTTAAACCCCAGGTGATGGACCCAGTTCTCTTATAAGGTTTCCATCTGCTTTTCAGTAGTTTTATCTAAACCATGCTTCCTTGACTCATTGAGGGTATGGTCCCTGTATGTGAGCAGCGTGAAAAAAATTTTAACTGTATGATTACATGGTCTCTTTTTGTAGGGATTCCAGACTCTATTTGCACACTGAATTCTACTTTTGGGATGAATTAGGGTTGTGTCATAGGCATATTTACTGAAGTATCCCTGCTTCACTTGTAACAAAAGCAGAAAGGTGTGGAGAGAATGGGAAAGGATTTGGGTAAAAAGAATGAATAATTGTATCCTGGCTGAGGCTGTTGAAATCCACCCAAGAGACTGGATTCTAAATGTACGTCTGCCAAAAAGTTCTCAGTGGGTGATGTGGGCAGTTCATTCACCCAAACTTTTCACAGGTGTTCTCTGGTTGTACTTATTATTTCCTGATAAGTATCAGTACAGCTGGGTTCATGCTGTTTGATTTGCAGAAGTGCCAAGTACTCACATCTCAGACTGCAAGAAGTTCTATTATTTAGAAGGTTTGAAGATTTTTAAATATGAGTTTATTCCAAATCTGTGTATTTTCCTCAGATTAGTTAATTTCTAGTGAGCCTTCTAGTTTTTAGTTTTATTAAAGAAGTAGTTTCAGATTGTTTAAACAAAGTAGTTAAATTTTAGATTGTATTATCATACAAGAGCTCATCTTTTTAAAAGTTTGAAGCACCATAAAGAAATCAAAGTTCAAATTAGTCATTTGACATTCTCAAAATTCAATTCTCCTCTCAAGATGAAATATCAGTGAGCACTGGAATAGAACCGAATTTTCAAAAAGCATGGTTTCAAGAGAAGTTTCTGTTCTAGGAGATAGGATTTCATTTACATTTCCATCACTAGTACTATTCACAGAGACAACTCAGTGGTGTGGGGGTTCTTGAACACAGATTGCTTTACAGTGTTGATGTTCTGAAAAGTTAGGCTCCTAGAGTCTCAAACTGGCTAATATAAACTAATGCATCTATGTCTTGGTTCTCCAGCCAAAAAGTGAGGATAATAAACTCCCAGGAGTTTTGTGTGAATATTCAGAGATAACAGTAAGAACTGTAATGGAAGAGCCTATGAAGAAGTTAATATTTCTCTCTTTTAGCAGGATTTGGTTGTTGTTCAGTAAATAAGACCTGTGACCATACTCTGCAAAATGAAAAGAGCCAAGTAGCTGATCAGTAATTAAGCATCATTTATTCTGTGCCCTGATGCAGCAGAAGTGGCATGGATAAGGTAATATATGATCATGCACTGAAAGAGTAATGTAAACACTAACACGAAGGAACTGAGTTGAGATTTTACAAGGAATGGAATTCTGGTCTCTTTGCTTTGTGAGAATCTGCAATTTATAAAGCTTAATATAGCTGCCAGAAGAGTAATTACAAAAATTATTTCAATTAAGTTCAGGTTGCTACAGACTCTCCAATGCTTTTAGTAAATTTGAAGGAATAGCTATGTATAAATTATATTGGGAGAAAACAGTCTATTTATAGTTTGCTTGCTTTACAAAAGCAAATTGTTCTGTCTAATTAATAAAACTCGTACAAAGTACAAGCTCCACTAATGTTTTCATTGCCAGCAGATTTCAGGAGTAGCCTTTCCTATCTGCAAATATTTATTTATTAATTCTAGGTCCAGCTATAGGCTCTGGAATGTTGTTTCAGAGTTTCTGATGTGGTATAATGGTCCAAATATTTTTATATCATATTGGAAAGAAAGCGCTGAATGCTAGCTATTACAAATCCCTATAAAGAGTGTTTCACTAGGCTTTTAAGTTGTAAACTGTGAGTGAAGATACTATAGAACTGCTGATAACATGCAAGAAATGTTAAATGAAGAGCAAGACACCATTGTGAACATCCTGTCTCACTTCTTAATCAACAAAAAGAAATAATTTTCAGGGAATCTCAAGGGGGCCAGCACTCAATGCCATCCAAACCTAAGAGCAAGAGAGAGAGAGAGAAGGCTTTCTTTTCCACTTTCCCATCTCTCTTTCAACAACAAAAAAACCCCAACAATTTGAGCCTTAATGAGGATATAAGAATACTCTCATTGGAAAATGGTTGAATGGTTGTTTTTACAAACACAATTAAGATCTCAGGAAACTTTTAGAAGATATCCCCATCTTTCAAAAATATTTTTTGAAATATAAAAACTGTATTAATATTATTTTTGTCATTTTTAATATTATTATTATTACAATATTAATATTATCAATGTTTATTAAGCAAAAACCTTCAGTACAGAATATTTATATTCACTTGAGGATTAGCTGGCCCTAAGGCATTATTTATACAACAGACCTTCAAAAAGAAGATAGACAATCCACTCTTCTTTTGAATTTTTAAGAATTATTTGTATTTCTGCGGGGTCTGTTTATGCTAAAGAATCACTTTAAGAATTGTGAAAATTCAAACAGTGTATTTGGAATTAGTTATTTATAAAAAACTTGCATGTTTGGATTAACTTGAAACCGAATTTGAACTTCTGCCAAATACTAGTTGACCTAAATAAATATCTGAGATAAAGGACTGTACACAGGAAAGACCTGAAATTGGAAGGATCTTTCCAGAGTTCCTGCCCCAGGGTGTGTGTATCCCCTTGCACACACACCAAGTGAAGAAGGTGCCAGCGCTGCTGCTGTAGCTGCTACACCAATAAAGAACGATGGCAGCTAACACAAAAATCTAGGGGAGCCCTGGAGAGGAGTTCTCCCTCTTGTGAAACTATGGAAGCAGGAAGGTAAATTATCTTTGGATGAAGCAAACAAAGCAAAACCTTCTTGTTGTAATTTACCTTCAGTTCCTTCCCTGTCTCAGCACACTGCCATACCTTTTTCAAGGAAACAAAACAGAAAAAAAAAAAAGGAAGCCACGTGGTAGCATCATGAAATGTTACCTTCTGGTTCACTGTTACTTCTGCAGTATAAGGGTATCACCATATTACTACCACCAAGATGTAAAGAGCCAGAGAAAAAATTGCATAAACCCACTGATTTCATGTAACTGTTTCTTCTAATCAAGTAAGTAAATATTAATTTTTTTAATTATTTTTTTTAAGTAGCAGTAGACTGTCCAGCTGAACAGCAAAATAACTCACTTTGGTAGAGGGTTTCTGTAGATTCAGTTTGCTGACTCAAGGCAATTAGAAAACTGATTAACTAAATTTAAATATTTCTTTTGACTTTATCTGTCTTATTATGCTCCTTTCATTTGGATTTTATAAATAATAGGTTGGATGACTTGGAAAACACTAAATGACTTCTATTGACTGACTACAAACTGTACTATTACGTCTTAAAACAGAAGTAAGGTCTTAATTTTAATAAAACTTCGACTTTGAGGTGGAGAATAACTCCTCTCAGAGAGCACATCTGTTTCCACATTGTGAGTTTTAGTATAGAGGAAGCCAGCAGCAGATATTTTGTCTCTTTTCTAATGACAGAAGAACAGCAGTTGGTACATCTGATTGTTTTGATTCTTTTTCACTTATGGTGTCCCTCCAAACACAGCAAAGAAGTAATGTAACTACAGTAGTGAGTCACACTTCTGAGTGGCCTTTAAGGAAAGTAGTGTTTAAGATCCTGTCTCACACTTTCTGTGTCTCTAAGCGGTGTGGTGAGGTTATGGTAGTAGGTTAAAACTACCTTTTCTGCCAGGGTTTTTTAATGTGATGTTGTCCATGTGTGACACACACTGGGGCTAACAGAAGGACTCAAAGCAGGCCAGCTTACTTTTTACTTTATATGATTAACATTATAGCAGATTTAGGACTCCTAGGTTCTGTGGCAAAAATCCCATGGCATTCTGGCAAGTGTTTTGCAGTTGTTTGTGCTGACATCCAGCACTAATTGGTTTTTGGCACTTTGTAGGACATTTGAGTTCAACCATCTACTCAGTAGATTTGTCTGGGAGAGTACTCCAGAGTACCATCTAAACTTTGCACAGATTAACTCCCTAATTATCTTCTCTGAAGTTACTTTCCCATATGTACCAGCTGGACACAATGTTGTCTGTGTAAGCAGGAAGGGTCAGGCTGATTCAAAATATTTTTTCTCAATACAGAGAGTACCTTAGAACCTTAGGTTCTTAGAGTACCTCACTTTTTCTGCACAGCTTGACTCTTGTTAAGAAATAAAAAACCCAACCAAATTAAAAAAAAAACAAAACAAAAACAAAAACAAAAAACAACAAAACCCTAAATCTGATAATTTGTAAAGGTATAGATTTATTATTTATGCTAAAACCTTCTCGTTACTTTAAAAGTAAGATGTTCCAGTTTGAGCTCGGATAACCTAAACCTGCCATGTGAGTAACTGCACTGACAAACACTTGTTAAAGGATAAGACAAGTCATGGCAATATATGTGAGAGAGGTGTGATGTGTAATTAATACAAGAGGCATTTACCATTTAAAGAGCTGGTGCAAGAGTACTAATTTGGAGGCTCATCTGCCTAGGCCTAGAACCTGTGGAGACCTGACAGATACCACAGCGGGCTGTTTGAGACACCTATAATAGGTTCCTCCACAGGCATCCTAGCGATATTAGCCTCCATGTTTTATATTAGGCAGTGTAAAGGCCATTCTCACTTCTTTTCCCACTCTCTGTCAGTGCCAAGAAGGAGAAACAGCTGATTCGTGCTGATTTACAGTGAAATACATGACCTTAAAACATCTGGAAATGAGAGGTTGTATGGAAACAGGAAGAGGATGAGAGCTCTGGGATTAAATTGGTGTCTTCTAGCATATTTGCAATATCAAGGGAGACAACAGAAGTAGGAAGCAAAGCTAAGAATATCAGAGAGGAGCTCAAGTTCAGAACACCTACTGAAAACAAAGTTGAGCCTTTCTGTGGTTAAGTTAGCAGGTGGTGGTTGCTCGAGGTGGTATGGGTCAGCTGTGCACCACTGCTGACAGTCATAGTTGCCTTGAGGGCAAACTGGGGCATAAATGCAAGAAAAACCTTTGCATGGAAAATGTTCCACTTGTAATTAAGCCAACTTGGACTGCTTTGTAGAGAGTAGTTACATGGTGGCCAAGAACGGAGGCCAGAAACATCAGTGTTGTCCCAATGACTGTCCGGCCTTTCAGTGATGTAATGGCATAAAGCTTCTCTTAGGAATTAGCTCTTTTGCTGCCAGATCTCCTAGTTCCATCCTATGTACAGCATGAAGCATATGGTGTGTGAATACAAACAAGAAACAAACCCCTTTTCTTCATTTCAGATACTATTTCCAGCTTTCTTTAGGGGAATGCAGCTGCAGATGTAGGTATATTCAGTAAGAGGGCTGAAGAAAAGGAGGTTCCCCATATTGTAAGCAGTGTCAAGCTCTTGTTTCCCCTGATCTCTGTAGATAATGAAGCAATAACTGTGTGAGGAGCCCAGAAAGAGTTTGTTCTTTTTAGCTAGAAGATTGTGGAAGCAAAATCAGACGGATGCCACTATTCAGAAGAACACTCTGTACATCTGAAGCTGTACAAATCATCAGGGAACAAAACAATTAAATAAGTGAGAAAGAAATGCTTTAAACTGCATAATGATTATTCAAATTGTTTTAGAAAAATGTTGGAAAAAATATCCTTTGTTAATATTTTCTTCTCTCATTTTAACTTCAGAAAGGCTGCTGGAGTTCCAAAACAATGGAACAGTTTATTTTCATTCCATACGTGCACACCTACTTAAAAAAAAACTGTAGAGCAAACATAAATCCTAATGAAAACAGCATACAAATATGGAAAACTCATTTCAGACTTTAATTGTGCTGCATCTACAACAGCTGTAGTGCAGCTACCACAGAAAGTTCAAATCTATGAGCTGAGTTTCTATTTCACTCCCAGTTTTACTTTAAAGAACATGTCTGGGCTTTTCTTATTCTGAATGCAGATATTGTCACTGAAGTACCTCCAAATTCTTTTAATTTACCAGGCACTGGAACAGCTGTTTACAGAACAGTCTGTTGTCATCATCCAAAGATCTCAGGAGACAGGCAGGAAAATTGAGTTTGTTTTCACAGTGGGAAAAAAGGCTTGGTTGTGAATTGTGTAAGAAAATACTCTTTAATCTAGGCAGTGGCTTTTCAGAACAATATGACTTTGTTTGGAGTTAAGTGTTTCAAAGGAGAACTAAGAAATATGGCATATTTACTTGTGGATGATATGTTTTTCCCTTGATTCCTTCTCAAGGTTTGTGGAGGACAAACTCTCCTCTTCCCAAACTGGAAGAATGTCTTAGAGGCAAGTGTTCACTTAGGATCAGACACATCTGGGACGTGTTCCTTACTGTGTTGCAGATTGACTGCATGAGTTTACATAAGGCATCCAGACTGCACTTGAAAAGAAACTAATGTCAAAATGCAACATTATGATATCACTGACATTCATAAATTCCTTGCAGAACTGTAAGCACAGAGAGATGTGGCACTGTAAACTTTTGCTTGTGTGTAGGTGATATTCTCAAATTGAGATTGGTGTGCTGAAAGCATACTGAATTTACTTAAATGAACAGCTGCAGAAAGAGACTTTCTAGGATGGTTCTGTAATTTTTTTCATGCAATAAACCAATGTCTAAAGTATCATTCTAGGCTTAGATCACCATCGTACTTCATTAAAAGTAAAAATTTGTCCCCTGTCTCCCACATCTTAAGAGACAAACACCGGGCTGTTTGGTGCTGCAGTGTGTTGCTCACAGTCACTTTTGGAAGCTATTCTGTTTGGAATTTTTTTTTTGAGTAATTAAAACATTCATTACATCTCAGAATGAAGTAAGAACACAAGAAGCCGACACCCTAAGCCAACTGGCAGATAAGACAATTAAGAGAAATAAAAGCCCCATCTTTCTCCAAATGCTTTCCAGTTGGCTGGAAAGCCAACACCTTCACAGAATTACAGGACTGTTGAGGTTAGAAGGAGTCTCTGGAGTCACTGAGTAAGACAGAAGTCCTTTGAAGTTATAGATTTTACTCTCAGGCTATGCGTGAACTGCAGGACAGAGGAACACTTTCCAGCTTTTCTTGTCCAATCTAGTTGCATCCTGTTTCCATGTCAGGATGAGATATATGTATGCAATTTTTTCCTTCTTTGCTTCCCCTTCTGTGCTGTCGGTTACACAGGAGGAAAGCCTTGGTGTACAGGCTGAGAGGACCCTGAGTCCCCATTTGTGAATTGAGGATATGTCACTGTAGGCACATTCAACAAGAAATGAGGGGAGAATTTCAAGACAGGCATTAGTCCCCACTTTGCTGTTGAGAAGGATGTGAGTCTGCAATTTGCAGTGTAGGCACAGCCCTTCCTTCCCTGTGCAATGAGGCTGTTGGTAGTTTCATACATGATACTTCGTAAATGTACATATCACTGCCCAGAATGAAGTCCCAGAGGGAAATTAATTTTTGTGGGAAATGGCTGAGAGAGCTGTGCTCTTTCTCAAGGGAGAGGAAAACATTTCATGGTGAGCTAAAAAAAATGTTGTTGTTATTTTTAGTAAAACTAATAAATCCTCTATGTTAGCAAAGATAAAAGCAAGGACATGAGAAAAGAAGCACATGGACAAAACCATGTCATGTTAGAGGGAGCAAAGAGTCATATCAGAAGGGGCTCTAAGGAAATAAATATACAAATGATTTCCTACATTTTATGTGAATCTTCTTTTGTTTCATTTTATTTTATTGCAGGACTGAGCAAAACTTGAAATGAGCTTGTGAAAATTTTGAAAATTTTCTTGTGGGAGGGGCTACCATTTCTCCCAGTTGTGCGAGACAGCACATTTTCAGTCTGCAGTTATAAGATCCAGCTAGGCATTCATCTTTGTTTTCAATTAAAAAAAGTGAAGGGATAATGATGGAGGAAGGAACACAACCACCAAAACCAGTAATAGACACAGTCCAGTCAAAGGGAGGTTGCCAAGAGACTTAGCCAACCTCAGCATCTGAAAGAATCCCAAGGAAATGCTGCAGATGAACAGCCATCTGCTGGGAAGGCTGATGAGAAAACTACCAATGCATAATGTGGATGGATAAAAATTGTTTTCTTGCTGAATGGGTACAATATGGAAAAAAAATGCAGCAAGCGGATATCTTAATTAACTGTCTGATATGAAAGAAGTAGCACAGGTGAATGACCGAAAGAAATACCAGTTGGATTTATAAGAAAGTCCCCCAAAAAGAAAACAAAAAGGAAGAGGAAAATCATTGAATACATGACTATGAGGGGGGAAAGGAGCTTTGCATTACAGACACTAAATGCAATATTCTGAGAAAACAAATGCTTAATACTTTTGTCAAGTATACCTCTCAGAAAAACCTAAAGGCTTGTCCAGTTAGGCAGCTCTAATGATATCGCCTGACATATTTCACAAATCACATCAAAAAAACAGCTAAGTTTTATAGTCAGTCTCTGAAAAAAAGCATATGAATGATTGATTCAGTCTAAATTTGTTTTTTCAAGTGGGCAATCTGCAGTGCCTAAGGACATCCCACAAATAGGGAAAGTCTTCACCAGAGTAACTGCTCAATACAATTTCTGGTTTTCAGGATAAAATACTTCACTTGCAAAGAAACTTAAATTCTTTCCTTGACAAAAATCACGTCTTCAGTGAGTAATAAAAAAGAAGTGTATGCACAACAATTGTCATTCATGTTCTAATAATACAGCTGTGGATTATTAATGTTAGCAAGATATTTTTGGCAATTTCGCGGGGTACAACATATGAAAATTAAAGGTTGACAGATCAGAAGAATGCAAAACTGGTTGAAAAAACACTTAAAGACCCAAACACAAACTGTTATTTGTTGGAGATTCCTTAAAACTCATCCTGGGTCCAGTACTATTCAGAATTTTCCACGTTACAGTCCACACTGACCTCAAGGGATAATTATTGGGAGGCTTTCCAAAGCTGAGATGATTACAAATGTTTGGAAAGATAGAAGTCAATCAAATAATTGGGATGATACTCAACAAATACAGACATAAATTCTCCAAACAGGATGTATAACAATTACAAATGAAATTATTTAATTCATCAGAGATTCCATATTTCACCTCTTGCTGGAATTGCTTACAAATGTAACCATTTCTTCAGCTAAGAAGTTGAAGAGATGTAAAACAGTGGGAGAATTAGGGCTTGTAAACTTATTCCATGAAAAATTCACCCATTAGTTAAATCATGCAAATTAAATTTGCAAAAGAACCAACTCTGCAGTCCAGATGATCTGAGATTATGAATGTGTTTTTTTTTATAACCAGGTGATAGAAAAGGAATAAAAATGGTAATTGGAAGGAAGACTAATTGCAATATCTAATGTACATGCACTCTATCAAGAGTGTGTTAGAACACCAGAATCTGACAGATCATTGTAAGGAAAAGAGGAAGAATTTCTATATGTTTTTTCATTATTTCATTTATCTAGCTTGCTAAGAGCAGAGCAGGCACATTATGCAGAGTATCTAGAGTTGAGAGCACTTCTTCTGGTTTTAACTTTGTTGGTAAAATATTGCAATCCATAATCACTTCTTGTATCCCACTTCTCTCTCGAGCACTGATTAAATTTAATCTTGTTAAAAGTTGAGTGGAATTTCACCCTACTTCACTTTAATGGAGAAAAAAATCTGACCCCAGGTTGGAGATAGCATAAACTAGAGAGCAAAATGTTGTACAGGTAATTAATAGTTGCCAAAGACAGAGACTGTAAAATATGTATTACTTGGATGTCACTTGTTTTCTTCTTCCAGTGTTTCAGGGCCCGTGTAGTTAAGCACTAGCAGAATGATGGATACATGTGCCATTCTCAGCATTTACACTCAGGCAATGATTGATTAGGCATGAGAAAGGAAAGGAGCAGATAAGGTTCATACCTAGACAAAGACATTCAATAGTCATTTACTAAGGAAGAAATTCACTTGGTCTGTAATTAAACTCACAAAAAATAAAAGGTTGCCAGTCTACACTTCAGATAAAGACCAAAGTCCTCAATGTAAAAAAAAAAAAAAAAAAAAGTACAAAATTAGAGGAAAGGCATCTTTATGCTGAAGTTGAGGGGGGAGGAATTGGTAAATGAACTGCTTCTTTAAGACAATCGTGCTAAAAAAGAAGAAAGAAAATTTTTGCACCCTTTTATTTTGTATGGTCAAACTTTAAGAATGATGTGATGCATTCTATAAAGATATTTAAAAAAAAAAAAATCTTGTTCTTTTCCCCTCTCCTGTTCCCTCTGAACACTTCATGAGCAACTGGAAAACTGGTAAATTTATGACAACTGTTGCAATGCAGCTGTTTTCTTGAGGGAGGAGTAATTATTAAACAAACAACTAGTTTGTAATATAATAATGACTAGAAAATAGAACACTATTTAAAATTGTTTTCTATTTTTTAATTCTTTCATGAGTTAAAATTTGATTTTAATTCCTATAATAGCAGCTGTGAGAAGAAAAAAAAAAAATTTTTGCTGAAGACTCAAACTGTCCAACCCCTTCAGGGAAGCCCTGAGATTGCTCCCCAGCCTGTTTTTAGGTAACCACAGGGATTTTTCTAACCAAGGCAGGAATCACTAAGCTTGACACTAAAGATATGTAAAGCCTGTGTTAAAAGAATATAGCATTTTTACCACCCAAAAATTACATGTGGAATTATGAATAAATTAATTTGGAAGGGAACTCTGGAGACCATCTGATCTAGCCTCCACTCAAAGCAGGGCTAGCTTTCGTCCAAACTCAAATTCATATTAGGTTGCTTGGAGCCTTGGCCATGCAGGTTTTGAGTAGCTCTCAAGCTGGTGATTCCAGCTCTGTGTTACTTGCTCCAGATAGCACAACCGCCATCATTAATTCATGGAAATGTGTTAATACAGATTTAAATTCTCTTCTATGACTCATCTCTTTAGGCAGAATTCAGAAGTACTGTTTCTAACTCTATCCTTCAGATACAGCAAAGTTATAGACCATCAGGGCACAAATCTCTTTCTGAACACAACCACCAAAAGTCCGCTTGGGTAATTCGCTGTAATACAAGATTTAAGGAGGAATTCTTTTTGTCTTGATGGAGGACACAATACAGCAATACCATATGACTTAGCTGCGCCCTGGAAATCCCCACACTCTCCTCTGAACTTCCATGTTTTGGCATCACACCTAAGCTAACTGAATGCCTGGTCACTTACCACAACCCCGTTGGAATTGCTTTTCAGTGTTTGTCAGACTATGCAGGGACGGGCAACTCAATGCACTGTCTCGGAGCACTCAATGAGTGTGTCCTCTAGTGATGTTGAAATGCCTTTCCAGACTAAGATGTTCAGTCTTTAATTTAGAAATAGCTTCTTTTATAGAATTTATCAGAGATTTAATTTAGGCAAAGAGCATTGACTACCTCCTTGACCTTCTGTGCTTGTCTGTGGAGTAGGTATGGATTTTGTGTCTCAGATATATTGCCAATTGTTAACTCTCTCTCAATATTTCACTGCATTGCTCTAAAATCCTTCTGTGCTATTTATTTCCTATGTTGTCTGAATAGCTTCTACCTCCTTATGACTTGTACCTCTTAAATTAAATTACTGACCCAGCATTTAGCTTCCTTTATAATTTTCAAGTAACATCTGAAAAAAGGTGGTTATCTTTAAAAGTGTCAAAAAACATGTATGTATATGTGTCAGTAAGCTGCAATCCAAATAATTTGTCTGCTGGTACTGGGTATTCATGAAATCAGAGCTTAGCACCAGTGTTGTCTCAGTTAATCTAAGGAGATAAAGCAAACCTTGCCTATGGCTGTTATACAGACCCCTGCTTTGTTCTTCTGCCTGTCCTTTTCCAAGTACTGCTTGGGTTTGTAATTCCAACTGCTATTGATTTTTAACTGATATCTTAAAAAAAGTATAAAGTCCAGCACCTCTTGCATTGTGTCTTCAGCTCTTAGCTGGTTATACTGTATGAGTCATATTGATTTGAAGGGAAAGTAGCTAACAGCAGCATTTGTTTTTAGGTCAAGAGAAGTATTTATCTTGAACTTCTACTCCCTTTTGTAGAAAGAAAATCTGTGATCTGAAAACTAATATAATTGTTTATTTGCCAGAGAAATCTTGGTGAAAACACAAAGTCAGACTGTGTTCTGTGAGAAGATGGACAGGAATAGTTGAAGATTCAATCATCTCCAATAATTTACATTTAAGAGTACTCTTTTGGAAGAGTACAAATGCTGATCATTACACAGAGTGTACTCTTAATGGACAAAAGCTACTATGACTATAATGAATAGAACAGTTTGTTATATGTAAATTTCTTGTGGTACTTCAGAGAATTAGTAGTGTGCTGAGAAGGGAATAATTAGAGAGAAATAAATAAGATCAAGGCTTTTGTTAAATGGAATAGCTGCTTAGATATTTTGCTCAAAACTTATCATACTGTAATACAGTGAACAAAGGTATATTTTTTTCTGCAATAATAAGCACAGCTGCTGATCTCAGATGGTGCAAAGAATTACTTCGCAGTGGCAATGATACTTCCTTGTAGGGAATTGTGGAGGCAAAGCACAAATAAGTGACACAGCTGCAGTTTGCGGAGTAGTACAGAACCAGCATTAAGTACAAAAAAAGTCATTTACAGCATGTCTGACTACAGTTGTACTAAGTAGAAACAAAAAAATACTTGAACAGACAACAGTCTCCAAAATGTTGATGCAAATAAGGGAAGAGTTAGAGGGAACAAGCTAGACTGCATTACTGGTGCCTGTTTTGCAAGAAATATCCCACTGTACATTGTAAAGAAAGATGTTTCCTGCCATTGGATTTAATGCAAACCTCTCACCAACTTAAGGCAGTATCAACTTCAGTGAAGAAAGTGCAATCTACTGCCAAGATAAGGCTTTGCCACTGTTGCTACAACTGACCCTTTAGAGCTTTGGGTCCCAGGCTGGAGTCAAGACTAAATGCACGGACCAGGCCAGGAGGGACACGCAGGAGGAGCATTGCCATGGAAGCCCCAATTCATCACACAGCAACCACAAAACGTATTAACAGAGGAGAAACCAGGGCAATTCAGGAGGCATTGTACTATTTCTGATGAATGTCATGTTCCCTGTAGGATGATGTGCTCATGAAAAGGGAAGGCCTAAGGCTTCACGCAGCGCTAGAGGAGCTGGGAATATTCCAGCTGTTTGGACAGAATCTCTAAGCACAATTGCTTCTAAACATTCAGATTTCTTTAAAAGTGCTTTGAATATATTAATTAATTCTCACACAAATACTTATATAAGAATAATGACACTTAATGAAATTATTTGTAAATCTCTTTTTCATAGTTTCCTTGGTCATATCACATCCACGTAAATGTCCATAATTTTCAACTGCAATGCCAGTTGCTTGGGCTGCTTCTGTGTCAAATCATTTGTCTTTCTAGCACACAAAATACAAGAACATTTTCGAAATTACTGTCCCATTTATTCCTTGATGGGCCATAATAGTCCTAATCAATATTGTGTTGGAGTCCATTTGGCCCACAGCATTGCCATTTTTTCAGCAAATGGGAGTCATTTGCTGTCTCATACAAAAATAAAAAGGAGATTTATACATTTTATTCCTGCAATTAACTCTGCTTGTTCTTTGTGCAAAAAGAAAGTAATAAAAGGCAGCATAATTTTTTTTCTAGAAGAAATCAACAATAAGTTTTCTGTAAAACATGCAATAGGAAGGGAGAAGCCAAAGAACTTCCTGCGTGGTGGACACCCTCAAGAAATTTGTCACTGACCATCTTCCATGAGAACAGGGTTACAGCTCAT
>JAOXNG010000012.1:83931320-83947922 GCA_028566535.1 Scolopax minor
GCCCAGGTGCAACTTATTGCATCTGATGTGATGGCCGTGATTGCCATGGCCTGAGCAGGAGCTGGGAAGTGATGGGGAAGAAGGGAAAACCAGGGAGAGGATACCATCACAGACCAGCCTTATAGGAAAATAAATTCATGAGTTTATCGTTTGCACAAAGAGGAGAAAGGGAACAGAAATAACTTCTGCTTTAATGAAAAGAAGCTTTGAAAGTTCAGGATTTTCTAGGCTTTCTCAGATATTCTTTTAAACTTTTCCAATGCTAAGTGTGCCAGTGGCAGGATTCTCTTCCTCCCAGGGTTAGGCTGCCTGGGCCAATGTGGGGAACCTCACTGCTAGGCCTTGAGAAGCCTCAGAAGAGACATGTCCCTCCTTCATGGGCTCAGACTCTAGCCCTTGGTCCCTGCCTGAGAGATGCTGCAGCCATGTCTGTGTGTCACTATGTCCTTTGCTGAGCCAGACCTGACACTGACTTGTGGGTTGGTCTTCCTAGTTTGACCATGGACCTACCTTGTCACAGTGGACTTTCCTGCTGATCACTAAACTTTGGCCAAACCAGGTTACCATCAGCAGGCCCACTGTACTTCCTCTGTTGTGGTGGGATTCCCTCCATCACCACTGCCTCTGCCTGCCTTGTTGCCTTAGCTGGGTCCCAGCTACCTTTTTACATATGAAGCAGACCATCCTTGCTGCTCCCTGATAGAATTCCAGTTTTCTTCACTGTCATCGTGACTTTGATCCATAACACTTTCTTCACAGGCTCTTTCCCAGGGATATAAATCACTATTCTGAATACTAAATATGAGGTGTGACTTAGTAGACAGGAGTCCCTGGGAAAATTGTAGAGCATTGCATAGTCTAAGATACTGAATCCAGGGACCTAAACAAAGCAATTTGTTATTCTCATGAACCTATTAAACACATTAAAATATCCAAGGAAAAATGAAGGTTCAGAAGGGAATGGACATTGTGAACTGGGTGGAGTTCAAACCTCATATTTGTGTGTCTGCATCCTGGTGAGTGCACCAACACAACCAACATGCTCAGATAAAAAGCTTGAATAGTCGATGAGTGTTGCTAATAGTAGGGGCGTGTCTTTTTCTTTTCCACTCTTAGGAGGAAGTCTCCCTTTCTTTTCTGTAAAATGTGATGTATGTCATTGGGAAGACTTCTTTAATGTAGTCATCCAGTGGAGCAGGAAAGAGTAAAACTCATTTTCTTTCTTTGGGCAGTAACCTAAGGCTGGGAACAAACCTTAAATCCTAAAGGCATGGCAAATTATGTTCTGGTTCCATCATTTGTCTGCTTACCAGGGACGAAGTTCACAGTCCTGCCCCTACTGTAACAATTGTAAATACATTGGGCTATATTGTTGCTAAAATAGCAACTCTGAATAGGGTTGATAATGTTCAGGGCTCATTTTCTCAGTAGAGAAACATGGATATTGTAAAAGGCTGAGGTGCTTAAGAAATTTAGATGCCTCAAAAGCTAGATGGGATTAGCTACAGAAGGCTCCAAAGATTTACACTGTGAGCATCTAAGCTGTGGTTAGAGATCATTTTATGCATCTGAATCCCAGTCTGGATCTGATCTCAGTACCATTAGGCCAATCAGTGTAGGCAGTGTTATATGGAAGGCATGCTAAGATATGGTTTCAGTTATGAAGGAACTGTGGACTGAAGACCTTGCCTGTCACAAAAGCAAGACACTGCTAATCAGCTGATTTATGGCATCTCACAGCTCTGAAAGACAGACTGGTTGCAATAACCACAGACAAATTTGCCCTTCTACTGGCTCTCCTGTGATATCTAACGCCAACAAAAAGTCATAAAAGGTTCCATCTCAGTGAGACCTTGATTCTTGTCTGTAAAAGAAATAATATAGTGTCTGATCTCTTGCTGCCATAAAAAGCCCAGACTTTAAAGCCTCCCCCTTCCAGGGAGTATACAGAGTACACTCCTGAAGGCTTCCTACATGGGATTGTCATCCTGATGGGACTGGGTACACTAAATAACTGTGTTGCAGGGACTAAAAAGTCTAAGAAGCTGAAACACATAATCTGTAAGAAGTTTATTTTCTGTTCCTCTGATGCTTCATCAGCAATTTCCAGCTCTGCACATCCTCTCCTTCAACTGCAGACTCCCAGCTTCTTACTCACTATTTCTATCTGGAAGTTTCTCTCCTTTCAAAATGCTTTTTCATGTCTTGGGAAATAACCATCTCCCCCTACCTCTAGAGGGGTCCATTTGACCCTGTCACTGAAAGAAATGCAACCCAGAGCCTGAGAGGAAACATCACTAAGAGATTCTGTCCCTTGTGTTATCCAGTTGGGACAGAAGATAGTAAAAAAGGTATGGGTGTAGAAGGAAAGACTGTGTGATTTATGTGAGGAGCCAGATATCATCATCCTAGAATTTGATGATTAGCATGCAAAATTGTGCTCTCAGAACAAAATTTTCTAAAAAAATTTGGGTCAGTACCATATCCGGCACAGTTGAAAATGCAGTATTTATATTTAAGAAGCCAAGAAAAAAATTACTAAGACAATTATAGGATCATTAGTATAATCTCTACAGGATGAAAAAGGGTAAGGACAAATTTGGAAGAAAAGTATAACTGAAGTCATAAAGGTAAAGAGAAAATGAAAATAATATAATGGACTTTTTGCTGAAGATACAATATACCAGATAACCTAATAGCTTTTTATCTTAAAATAAGTAATTTTCAGATTAAGTAAACCAGTTTAAAGTCAAATGACAATTGTGGAATGAAACAAATATATAACTGGCTATTATTAAATTTAACCTGGAAACTGCATGGAGTTTCCTTTTCCTAAGTTTCCTAGCAATTAAAGTTCAGATATCAATACCTATTTGTTATATTGCAGGTAAAAATCAGGCTCATCATTTTAGTAGTGCTGAAAATAAGGAATATTATTAAAAGGATAGTTTTACAAGATTACAGAACTACAGCATTATTTATGTGGAAGACACAACACGAATATGTACAGCAAACAGTTTATAAGCAGTCACACAATGCATCTCTTCCTTGCCTTGAATTGTAGATTATATCCCATCCAGGCACTTGTTTAGTATCTGAGTCCCAGTCTGCATGCCCGCTTAAGCATACAGGCTGAGATGAAATCACCTGAGGCAGAAGAAATACACCCACTGACATCAACCAGCTCTGGGTCATGTCTAGATGAAAAATTTCTTGTAAAAGCAACATAAATGTGTAAACAAATTCTTCTGTTCACTATCAGTGAGTCTGTCAGACATCCCCCAGATGCACAGCATAATGTTGTATCATGGAACATAAAATATGCCTGAGCACCAGTATTTCCCAGCTTGTGCTGCTGCTTCTAGGGCACTCCACCACTAATATTTCATTGGAGACCTGCAGATCTGCCTCTCTGACGTTGTCGGGTCATCCCAGATTTGGTGTAAAATACTTGGATTCTCAAGTGTCTTGTTGTGAGACTGTTAAAAGCACTACAATATAACTTCCAGGCTATACCACCTGTTGCTGAACATTAGATTTCTAACAGATGCTACTGATGGGTGTCCTCCCAGACACTGTCCATAAAGTATTTGTTTGGCATCACAATCGGAAACAGGTCCTATAGATTTATGGAGAAAATCTATATTTTGGACTAGCATTATGAATCACTACAAGTCTATTAATATTATCATTATGCTGACAATAAACAGCTCAGGTCCCATGTTATTACACTGTTAAAAAATTATTATTAACTGCAATTGACAAGGTAAGAAGAGATCAACCCTGGCTCGCTCCTAAGGGGCAATGAAATTAAAAACTGCATTCAACGATTCTGCAAATTTCAGCTTAGTGTTGCAAAATAGATCACTGTGACAAAGCAAGTAAAACACCCTCTCACCTTGGAGAGAGAAGTAAAATATCTCAACAAAGAGTTTTGTTTGGGTTTGGATCTTTTTTTGTGATTTTTCTTTTTTTTTTTTTCTTTTACCCTTCAGTGCAGAGGCTTTAATATTTGTACTACACCTAGGGGTACATGTAAATGATATTCTGGTCATTGTATCCTGCTCTTTCTTCTTCTAGGAGTATCTTTGCTGTCTTCCATTTAATTTAGACAACTTGTGTCCTCTGCAGTGTAGCAGGGCTGAAGCCATGCAGCAAGAAAACATCAATTGTCATAAAAGGGCAAAACATAAGGAGTCCAATACTGATTTGTATCAAAAAATTAAAGCTGTCATGAAGAATTTAAGATCATAAGGCTTGGGTTATTTCTTGTGTATTCAGGCTCTGAGGTCATTCTTCAATTGTGAGATTCACAGATAAATACACAATATGATACATTTTCAGTTCAGAAAGAATGAAAATTTCCTGATTTTGTTTTCACTTTCCAATCATATTTTTCATTGTTTCGTGGTGCCAGAATTGTTGTCAATTGTAACGAAATTAACAAGTTTTTTGAAAAAAGAGGCAGTGTCTCTCAAAAGAACTATACAGCTGTCTTTGAGCTTCTAATGCTAAATGTTAAATAATAGGAATATGGACTAGCAGTTTTCCCAAATATGTTCACATCACCAGTACTACAATTGAAACTTTTCTTGTCTTTCCTCCTGCCTCCCCATAAGGTTTCCTCCCCGAACCCTCCCATCAGAATCAGATGGATTGTAGCCCTGAAAAAAACAATATAGTTGGCTTTTGAAACAAAGACGTTTCTGGTGAGAATTAGAGTAAGTGCAAATTAATGAAGAACAGAATTGGCAGACAGATGAATGAATATGATCTCTTCCCAATGGGAAAGAGTCAACAGGATGTCTGTAAAGGAAAGTCCTCCTTCATAAACCCATTAGGGCTCTCCAAAGGGATTAAAAGCAAATGAACAAAAGCCAGTTGCTTTTAAGTAAGCTAAGCATTGCAATGCTGTACAAGCCAGGAGGAAAGGCCCGTGCTTGCATACATGTCACGAAACACACAAGATGTGTTGCAAGAACATCCAGTTCTTGCAAGGAAGGGATGAAGGGCAGCTAGCTACAGTATCCTTGCTGGGATCTATGCAGTTCCAAATATCGATAAACAAACTGAAAGATAATATGAGACAAGAGGTAGAAAAATATGTTAGTAGTAACTTAGTATCATTAAGTTTGGAGTAGCTAAAAAAGGGGGTTATTTTAAAGAGGGACTCAGAGATTACATCATGACAATAAATAACAAATGAATTTCACTGTGGATGAGCTTAAAGTGATATACAGAAAAGAAGTGTAATCTCATATATATAATAAGTGCTGAACTGACTGGTATCCATCAGGAAGAATCTTGGGGTTAAAATGTTTATTCGGTGACACTATGTTTTGTTCTGTATTGCTTGCCACACCTTTTTGAATGGTGCCTATGGGTGCCATAGTTCACCTATAGCTTGAAGACTGTGAGCTTGTGTTTCTCTCATATCAACAGGATATCAACAAAGCTCAGAGAAAGACAATAAGAAATCCATAGGTACAGAATGGAGAACAGCTAAGCAACATAGAACTCAATTTAGAAATGAGATAAATGAAAACACATATGATAGATGTTGACAAAATCAACAATGCCACAAGGAGGTTGGATTCCAATCCAAGAGCATGAGGCATCAAATCAAACCAGTCTGAGAAAGTTTCACAACAAACAAAAAAATCAAAGTTCTTGCCCCATGTGGATATAAATCTGTGGAACTCATTGTCAAAGGATGTTGCAGGAGCTACAGTTTTCATTGGATTCCAAGAGAGGCTTGACAATTTCACAGAATAGAAATTTATTTGGTGGTATTAAATAGAAAGGTAAATCCCTTATCTGAAAATATCTGTAGTCTAGGAACATATTAGGGCTAGTTATAACATATATGGTTCCCCTTTTCCTACTTTTCCCTTAGAAATGTCCTGTGGCAGCTGTTGAAGGCAAGATATAGATCTTGGTCTGCTATTGTCTCTAAACACAAACAGTGGGTCAGTTGCAATAATAAGTGTTTCCATCCTCCATTTTTGGAGGTCCAGTTAATCTGGAAGAGACCTCCATATCCTCAGCTGTTGTAACAGAGGGAATTATATTTTTTTTCAAATTGATAGCCATTTCTACATACAAGACAATTAACAGACCTCCATTTAATACACTCAATGAGCTACTATAATCCTGTTATTTGTACTAGAATGCATTTATCCCTAGGAGCTGGAAGGCTCATGAATCATCAGTAAAAAATATTAAAATGTACATTGCCACGCTGATCTTACATGTTCTTGAAGCAGCACCTGCCTCAAAGCTTATCTGATTCAATGAGCATCTATTCCCAGCCTTCTAACAGGCTACAAATTTTGGATTTTTGTGTGTGTATGTGCAAATAAAAATTAAAAAATAATGTAATTCACTAATGTTATTGATGTAATTAATGTAAAGAGGAATATCTCTTTGTAGATCAAGTATTGAATCTGGGCAACATTCTTCTAAGTAAAATAAAAAACTCACTTTCTAAAAACATGTTTTAGGTAGGAGTTGTTTCTTTTCCTACTGTTAACTTTGGACTTGTTTAGTATATTCAAACAAATAGTTTGAACCTAATAAGCATTATCCAAAGTTGTAATGACATGATGATAGTTGTTTTATGTGAGTATGCTCCAAGCCAGACATTTTACTCATGAATTTCAGATATTTTCCTTTAATGACTTTTGTATTATTCCAGGAAATGCATAATGCTGTTAATTCCGTTTCCTGTCCCTGAAAGGTACTGTGCAAAAAGGTAGCTTTTTAAAAAGAAGCAAATTGGTATGAATAACATTGATTATAAAATATAAAATATAAAGACATTCTGTTCCCAAAGGCCCTAAGGAAAAAAAAAGTATATTTTATAAAAAATATTGCAAGAGACATCCTTAAAATGAGTTTCAGTATTCTCTATTAGACAATAATATTGAACAACATGAAAATGTTTTTTGTTTGGTTATATCAGGCTTGATGAATAGTTGAGGTAGTAAACTGAATATATAAAGAGCTTCCCTGCTCCATGGGTTACTGACTTGTTCTGATTGTCTATGCCTGAGAACAGGCACATAAGAAAGGTACATAAGAAAGTAGCTTGACACTTGGCATATTATTTAGACTGAAATATTGGGAATTTTCAGATCAGGATGCGATTAGAGATTATGCAACAAGCTCATACCTACCAGTGAAGAAGTTGGGAAGAGAACTTTGATTTAGAATGCTGACTAGAAGAAAATCAGACCTTTTCTTTGGTCACTCTTTTTTAGGGTCTTTATTTAAGAGAATACCTCCAATAACAAATATTCTAGGCCTCCATTGTTCTAGATTAAAAATTAGTTTACAAAGTCTATTTAAAAAAAGAAAAAAAGAAAAAAAATTAGAACACAAACACCTCTGTCAAATCTTGAAATATCATACTTCAGCAGTTTAGGATTTGCATCCAGTGTGACATAAAAGCAACCATTGTAGTTCTAAGAGACAGTGAATAAGCACAAATAAAATTACAATATGCTAGCAAAAATGGTTGTGAAATACCTATTTTGCTTCTCATTGTGGCCTGAAAATAAAACTAGTGGATTTAGAACATGCAGAGATTAAGACTGACTAATCTACCTAAATAGAGTCGGTGGAAATAGTAGAAGACATCTGGGACATTCTCATTAATTATTCATTCAGCAGTTCTTTCCAAGCTAATGCATAAGAACACTGTCAAAGATGGCAATCCAAAATATGACTTGGTTTTGTTCTACTTCCAGTGAAATAGATGTCAATTTGTTTCCTCTTTTTTTTTTTTTTTTTTTTTGGCTTGTTTCACACTCATGCTTCTGATTAGGTGTTAGCCTTGATATATATATGTCATCTGGTTTACATGCCCTGTGATACAGATGAGGAACTCCAACTATAATTTACCATGGTTAGTTATTATAATGTAGAACACATCAGCTCAAAATAGCTTCCATTTGGCTATGTGCATTTTTTAACAGTTAAAGCATTTAGAAATG
Organism: Scolopax minor; assembly: GCA_028566535.1. Lineage (NCBI taxonomy): Eukaryota > Metazoa > Chordata > Aves > Charadriiformes > Scolopacidae > Scolopax > Scolopax minor. Next base: position 83,939,318 of record JAOXNG010000012.1, read on the forward strand.
GTTACCAGAAACACTGATTCCATTCCTGCGTAACAATAACTTCCATTATCTATGTAATGGTTTGGCTTATGTTTTATGTTCTTCTATATGTCAAAGGAGGCATTTTTTGCTTTTGATTTTTAGGCTATTTTTTAAACTTGTTTTATTTCTAGATTGTACATTTGTTGCTTTGCAGGACAGAAAAATGCCGTGTAAGAGCCTGTACATATCCAGACAGTTAAGAGATTAGCCATACTAAAAATGGAAGGCTGCTTCTGTATTTCAGTAGCACTCAAAAACATTAACTATCAACATTTATCTGTAATTTACAAGTAGCTTTTAAAATTTTTAATCCTCCTCTTTGCCATAGTTTTATCTTTTCATACCTTTTCTAGTCTTTTTTTTTTTTTTTAATAATGAAATCTCACTAGACTAAAGGTATGCAATTTGTCACCTGGGATGCAATGCTTTCGTAACTGAAACCTGTTGCAAAAGTGTATCTGAATTCAAGCATCTACTGCTTAACGTGTCATTGCCTAATGATAGAGTTAAAATGCCAATGCTTAGTTTGATTGGCTGTTCTATAGACAGTGAAAGTAGAGGAAGGGAACATGTTTATCAGTAGAATGTCTCTGAAGCATGTGAGAGAAATGTCACTCTAAAGATAAACCACCTCTGGTATTTTTTCCTTCTGATTAGCAAATCAATAGCAAATCAGTATCTGATTTATTAACAGACATTGGGCCTGGGAGGATGAAAGCAAGAAAACTGCAGCACTTTAGTCCATGGTATATATTAAAGTCACTTCCAGAAGAGAGAAGAAATGAGAAAGACTGAATGATCCCGATTTCATGAGCGCCAGGCGGCTGCAAATCGTGAAGTTTTAATAGTGAGGTTATCAGAGACAAACTATTTTCATTGATCAGTAGCTGCTTGGAAAAAGAGGAGTCATCAATGGAATGTCATAATGCTGGTGATCTCATCTCTCCAGAGGGTGTAGTGACAATTCATTTCAACCTGTTGTCAAAATGGTGATAAAAGAGAGACCATTAACAGTTTTTACAGCTTTGCTGGTTTTGCTACCATTTTACAAGGCAAAATGTAAATTAAATTTACCTCTTCAATATACTTAGAAAGAAGAGGTGGATATTCATCCTCTTTTTCTCCTGAAATTTCTCCCCACTGTATATCTGCAAGTGTGCATGTGCTTAAATTTTTGTGAGGGAAAAGGGAATGGGAATGTCAAAATCTGGGCTAGCCTTCCTTCAGTTTTCAAAATCTTTGAAGTCATAAATGAGACTCAGTCTTGTTTTTGTTTTGATTTATGACTCTGTGTAGGTGGGAAGGTGCAGCTGCTCTGAAATTCCAGTAATCATTCTGGCTGAAATTTAGGCTCTCTGAAGTGTATGGGTTTTGAGTCAGGCCAATTTCTAACTGACGAGTTTCAACAGCTGTGGAAATGAAACATCTTTAAGACAATAAGAGACAGATGACATGAAAGACCCAAGTCTGTCTTGTAGCTAGGCCAAGCTGAAATGGGAATAGATGAATATCAATAAATACTAGTGAAAGAGCACTGCCCAAAGGAAAAGAGAGCTGCTCTCACTTTGATGAAGGAATAGGAGTAGCCTGAACCTAAGAATAGAAATATGCTGCGATATCCTGACGAACAGCTGAGATATAAAAAAGGTAGAGATTCCATCACTTATTTTAAGGTTTTGAAATTCTGCGCAGACTGATTAATTTCTCTGCAAGACAGCACATGCCATGGAAATGTTAGGGCAGCTTACAGAGTAGAGGGTTACAGAATCCACAGAATCCACAGAGGTGGTTGTTTCTTGATCACTCAGTTATGAACAGGACTGGCTTTTTCAAGTATCTGGGATGCAGAATTATCCTGGTAGAAATCACAGCAAAGGTAATGCAAGTCTTGGCTGTGGGACAAAGTCTCTCTTTACAAGATCAGCAACAATGCCATATGCTTCAGCCTCCCAGTGCTCCGCTCTTTCAGCCAACATGACTATTTCTGAGGTAAATATATGGCTGACACAAGAGAGCTGATCTAGCTTAACGTGTAAACACAAAAGAACAGCAAGTGTTTTCTGAGAATTCTTCTTCCCTTAGCATACACAACTGAAGGATGGAGTACTGCACATGGTGAGCTGCTGATCTGAGGGAAAGGACAGGGGTTCCTCTCTCTAAGCTAACAAAGACAGGTTACCTGAGTCTTCTGGCCTACTGGAGACATGGTTGTGTCACTAATAACTTGCATACTCTGTGTTTGGAAGCTATTGCTGGACAGAGGTCATCCCACAGCTCTAGGAGATGCAGTAGAGTCAGTGTTGGAGGAGACATGTATGGGTATTAAAATAAACAGGACCTCAAACTGTTTTAACAGTTGTTTACTCTTGGAATCAAGAAGTAAAAAAATAAAAAAGTAACAATGTTCATTATCTCTGATTTTGCTAATTATAATATTAATTCTTATAAGTATCATGGATCTTTAGGAGTATCTTTGGTCAAAGGAGTACTTACATAAGTAAAATGGGAGTAAAAATTATTGCAGAAGAACACAGCATGAGAGTTAATATTCATTTAAGTTACTTTGATATGTTAAAAAATTTTTGCTTATTGGCTGAGGATATTTAAAGAGCATCAGAGTTCAGTGCTTCACTCTTAGCAAATGAAAAATGAAACTAAATTTGGAAATTCTCTTACATATCTTCAGTCACCGAAATGCCATTTCACTGTTTTTAATGGTCGTTCTACTAGCCTTGTATGTGAAGAATGGCAACATTTATTTTAAAATATTGGTCATATGGGATATTTCATTCCGTTACCTTCTCAGAAGAAAAGCTACTTAAATGCAAATGAAGTTGATAGGCTAAAAGCTGAGAATCCATAGAGAATGTCAACACTCTGGAACTGGGATCTGTGCAGGATTCCCTAGGCTGTACTGGAAACTGGAGCAATACTGCTGCATTACTGTGGTCCTCCACTTGAAAAAACATTGACAGAACTGATGACCAAAATTCCCGCTTTAGGCTTTGCTACTGCCAATGTTCCTCAGGGTAGGTGTTTTCCTCTGTGCAAAGCTGAGGAATAATCTCTAAACGACAGCCTGTGTGGGAGCAGGGTAGTACAGACAACCCTCCTCAAAGGATGCTGTAGCCAAAATGGCTGTAGCAGACAACTCATGCACACACTAAACAGGATTTGACAAGATTCTTAGCATGACCAAGAATGGTTTATGTGGATGTGCTATTGAATGACCACTATTCAATTTCTATCTTTTTGGTGCCTAGCAAAAGTACGTCCCTTTTATTATATGGTCATTTTGAAATATCAAAAATTATAAGTATTTGATTTCGTCTTCTATCAAAGTATACCACAACCTAGATGGACAAAACCAATTTTCATAATTCCTTTTAAAAAAACCACCCAAAACATAAATCTTACATTAAGTAAACCAATTGAAGTCTTGGAAAATCCATTTCTTGTCTCCCATCACAGTGTAAAAGTTTACTAGTCTGAATTCTAGAAATAAAAAAAGATTATTCTCTACAACAGTAACCTGGTCTCATATGAAACATGGTGAGATACTCCAGGCTGTAATTTTTGCTTAATAAAACAATACGCATAACACAGTTCAATCAAGACATTCTGACTGTCAAATGAGTTTTCATTTTTCTTTCTTTCTTTTAGAGCTGTCCCTCTGACTGCTCTTTTACCCATGAAAGCCCATTTTCCACTAAGAAGATTACTGAAATACATTTTGTTTGACTAGTTTGAAAAAACAGCTCACAATAGAATCATAATTATATGACTAATAAAAGTCTACTGGCATAATAGAAAGTTCATTCTTCTGACTTTGTAGCTTGCAAAGTTTTACACTAAACATTTTCTTTCCACAGAGATTTTCTTTCGTGAGCTATATTATTCTAAATTTTACTTAAGGACCAATAATTCAAATAAAGCATGATGGTTGTTCTCCATTTTCTCCTTGTCTGTCTCCTTTCTCCAGTATGGAAACTGTAAGGTCCTTGTCCAGATGAGCTATAAAAGAATGTCCCACTCATTTCAGCTTCGGTGTACAGGATGGAGAAGTGAGGTAAGAACTTGTGTTTGTACCACTGTTTTTTACTCATGAAGTGTACAGAAAACTAAAGAAATTTTAAAGTCAGGTTGCCTGGTTTGGTTATCTAGTGCTAGATTGTAAAATAGAAATATATAGGATGTAATTTATTTTCCTGCCTAAGCTATTGTTTACACAATATACTGTGTATATTGTTTATCCATGCTTTCTAAACAAAAATGAAGATTGATTTGTACCAAACATGCACAAAGGGAAAGTGTCAATATAGGCATCTCCATAATACTGTGACACACCCTACTGTGTTTTCTGATGAGAACTGAAGCACATGGGAAGGTCATGGCCTAGCGCTGCCTAGAGCATGACATACAGTTCACATCCCAAGGATTATTGTGATTCAGTACTTTTTCTGGACTTAAATCTTCCAGGATCTTTTTTTCTCTCTCAGTCTATGTGATGTCAAAATGTAATGTCCATTAGGTGCCTGGAAACATCAAGATAATCCACATACTTGAGTCCAAATCTCTCCCATTGGTCACTATGCCATTATTCCCATAGAGCTAAATTTACAGCTATTCAGCTCTGTCTCCTATAGCACTACCTTTTCAGAACACAACTCAAGTTAACTAGCCAAAAGATAAGCTGCATTTTACGTTAGTCACATAATCTTTTTGCTATGATGACAAGAACTCTCCAGCCAGACCTATGAACTAGATTAGACTGGGAAGATTTATGGACTCTAGCAAATTCCCAGCCCTTAGAGAATAATATATTTTTTTCATCTGCTGAATGAAGAAATAAGGAACTGGTGAATAATTGCCCTTGTTGTTCAGTTTCAGTGACAAACTTCAAGGAACAAATGGATTACAATTAAAGTTGCATTCCTCAATGTACTAATGGCCTATCTATAGTATAAAAGCAGAAGCTCCACTACAATATATATGAGTCATAATAAGACTTTAAATGCCACCAAGCCCTGTGATTTTTTTTCATTTATGCTTCATATCTTTAAAATACATCAGCTGTACCTCAGACAAATTTCCTTGCAAGCCTACAATTAATCTGAACAAACATTATAGCTCTGATGTCAACTGGCAAGACCACAGTAAAACTGGCCAAACTGATTGGGTGCTGACCAACCAGCAGGCATAGTTAGAAATTGAAACTATGCCACTGGAGGAGAAAAAGACTGAATGACAAGTGTGGTTTCCATTAAAAATGCCTTTTTAAGGAAATGTGTGGAGTTCACTGTGTGGGAGACAGAACAGTCTTTAGCAGGCATATCTATGTATCTTCCAAGGACTTCAGCCTTTATGAAATGCCACAGTATTGGAAAGACACTATTAGAATGATTTGCATTTGTTGTCCCAAGATCATTTACATTCTTGGAAGAAACAGCAATTTAGATCTTCAGAAAGATGAATAACAGAAGAAAGAGTAAGACTATGGTTTTGAGTAACCGAATAATTGAGCTGGAGAAGGTGGGTATAAAATAAGTATGAATCTCAGCTCTCTACTCTGTCTTAGTAGAGACTATCTTAGGGGATATTAGATTATTTTTCTTCTATCAGTGGCAACTTTATGGTTAAAATAATTCCCTTTCTTCACTGCTGGCATTAAATCATATTGTTCAAATGTACTGCAGGGTTTTGTGGTCAAACCTTAGGAGAGTTTCCAAAGCAAAAATTCTAGTTTGCATATTGCCAACATGAATATATTCTATGGCTTGAAATAAAATACCTGTCACAGGCTTGCATTTCACATGAACAGCTTTTTCCTCTTTAGCCTTGACTCCTAAAGATAGTTCTGCAGTCAGCTTTACTATCGGTGTGCAGATTTAGAGAAGTGTATTGTTGTGTTCCTGCAGTCACACGGGAATTACTATACCCCCTCCATCTTAAAGCTGCGATCCCCTTTTCACAGGTAGCAGAGCAAGAGGAAGAACAATTTCTTTGCATCTGACTGAAAACAGTTATTCAGAACTTCTACTTCCTTTTCTCTAGAATAAAATTTAATATCACCCTGCAGTAGCAGCACCTGCTTCTGGAACATTTGCAAGCCTCTCCAAGTTGGCACGTTGCCTTTTCTAGCTTGACTGGTATGTTAAACTGGTGCTTATCTTTATGGTAAAAGTAAAGCCTTTAATGGATTATATCAAACAATCCCAGACATCTCTTCTAGTCTTCAATCCACACTTGGGCCTTGCATCATACATACTCAGCATGATACGTCTTTTCAAATCTCTTTCTGGAGATGCTATTCTAACTGTCTGGTATTGACAAGATAGCTTTCTTCTTTCTGACTGATAGTTAATCTTTTTCAGCGGCTCGTTTAAACTTCCATGGACATTTTTTTAAAATTTCCAAATGGAAATCTTGCCTGGTACCTCTAAATACAAGCAGCCTGATGGAAGATTTGTTACAGGCAGGAGATTTTTAAGAATGCAAAATTTTAGCATGGTTGTCTGTATTGCATTTGAAATGGAATGGTCACTGCAGAGAAATTGAATGAGTTGTAAATTTCTTAGATGTATTTTCTGTTTTCTACTTTTTATTCTTATTGATGCCTTTGGAAGAAGTTTTTTTTTTTGTTTAGGGTTTTTTTTGTATTTTTTTGTTTGTTTGGGTTTTTTTGGTTTTTTGTTGTTTGTGTTTTTGTTTTGGGTTTTGTTTTTGTTTTTGTTTTTTCTTCATACGTTTTCATTCTCTTCAACCTCTTCAATTCCTTGTGTGAGCAGAACTTTGGTACACGTATTCAACTTTATTCTATGTCACACAAGATTTCTTCCAGTGGAAAAAGAATTCAACAGCTTGGAAACAAATCTGTGGTTCTAGAAGTTCCTTAAGCAATTCTTATTTGTCTTGTAAAAATGAATACTTTGAATTAAATGCTAGCTACTCCTTTCAGCCTAGGACTGTGGTCTAAACCTCATTCATTTATTATGTATTTATTATTCATTTATTCATTTATGTAATCTATATGGTGCTGGAGCAGTCTAGTAGTCAGATAGTGGGGTTTTAGAGTATGAAAAGACATTGCTAATGGTTGTTTCAGAAGGGTTGGAAGTTCGTGGTTCTTCAAAAACACAGTTACAAAAAAGATGGAAAGAACTTTAGATTGAGTAAATCTATTTCAACTCATATTCTGTGAACAGCAATTGCAGAGGAATGTTTTAGAGTAAGGTAGGCCTTAAGACATGTACCGTAAAAATATTATATATTATAATCTATAACAGCTGCTTGGAAGGTCTGGTTGGACTAACACAAGTTTAAGTAAGCTATTTTTAGTTTGCCACTTCTTTCTTTTTGGCACAAGGCAGTAAAAAATGTACAAGCATAAAGAAAATCAAGAAATAATGAGCAAATAAGATCTGCCAATGAGCTGACAATGGACGTAAAGCAGTCTGTATGATTTGTCTTGAACATAGTGGCTGAAATATGTGAATTTCCAAAACCATCTCAGTCATGCTGTTTTGTCTTGTTTGAAATGCTATCTCTTACTGGGTCCTGATGCAGATGCTTTTCTGAAGAATGCCTTTCAGAAAAAAATTTAACTGAAAATTTGATTGGTTTCACTTGGTAAAATATGGCAGCTCCATGAAAATATGCAGGATAAATTACTGTTAAACAAACAGATGAATTCATGGCTGATCTGCTCCTGAAAAAAAGTAAAAGTTTAATTTTGTCAAATTTTGCATTTAAAGACAACTCTAAAGATTAAATATGTGTGAATGTCTTCTCTTCAACAATTCATACTATGCCTGAGATTTTAATACACCTTGCTATTTGTAGATTCATCAGGCTTCTTCTAGTCTTAAACCGTGACTTTCTCTTTTTATATATAGAATTATGAGTTGTCCATTTTTTTAAATAGCCCATGAAATGGATTTATTTCCTGCAGTAGATTTTGGTTAAGATATTAAGTTGCTGAATTGTCATGGTAACAAAAACTAAGTAGTAGTTGATGGGATAGTGAGACAGGCTTGTACTAAACTTACTATCACTATATATAAATACATTAGATTGTGAACATTTTCAGTTCCTTTCATGGAATAACACTGTGAGGTAGTTTATGTTACATGGCAGATTTACACTCTGTGGATTATAAGGGGTAGTAAATTTCTGAGGAACAAGTATTTTATTTTTATATGTGGCAAACAATATAATTGTATAACTATCACAGCAGACTTTTCTCTGCATTTAATTTAAATGTGCAATTTTTTTGTGAAAGTGGCACTACCTTTCATGATGTCTACTTGGTGATAGAATCATCTGTAGGCTTCCTCTTCTAATGATTGACATAACCAGCAGCTCATCTATCTGCTAGTTAAGGTCTTCTCTGTTTCTGTCTCTCTACTGCATAATTGCCATAAAATATCATCTTATCTTTTCATTTCTGAATATAGAAAAATAAAATCCACTTTAAATGCTGTTAAAGACTCCATGTACTTGTGAAAGTAATGGCTGATAACACCCACCACAGTAAAAATGGCTGTGATAAATTCAGTGTAACATACCTGTAATCCAGAACGTG
>JAOXNG010000012.1:83948022-83961519 GCA_028566535.1 Scolopax minor
GTAATGGCTGATAACACCCACCACAGTAAAAATGGCTGTGATAAATTCAGTGTAACATACCTGTAATCCAGAACGTGTATGCAAGTTCTGCTAAACTTGACTTTTTGTTTGTGTTTGATATCATGCCTATTCAGCATTTTTTTTTGAAAAAAGAACAATTCAGCTGGTCTCAAAAATATTGTTCTTGTTGCTCATCCAAAACCCTCATCAGATACAGGAAATTATCCTTGTTTTGATTGTCAATTAAACATTCAGATAAGCAAAAATAGAAAGCTACTTAACCATCTCTTAGAAAAGGATAAAGGCAATTCATATTTGTTATTTGGCTAAGGTAGAAAGGAAACAAGTCAAAAGATAAACTAGAGCCATAAACATTTTACACAGAAGCTGTGAACAAATTAATTCTGTGCAACATAGGTAAGAAAATGTATGTGGCTTTATGCTACTTTTCTGAGTTTTACTCCTGGATGGCTCTAGGAGACACATATTCTATGCGATCTCTGCTCAAAATCTTTGGTGTGATGCTCTGATAATCTGGTGATGTCAACTCTGAGATGAGGGGACCCTGCTCTTTCCTTTCTTTTCATAAAGCAGTCTTTTGACTGCCAGTTGGATGGCCAGTGCTAGAGGAATTTCTACAAGACTGTCTTTATTGCAGCATCTTACCTACTGAGAAAAGATTGAAGTAGGAGTGAGAATATTAAAATGCAGGATTTCTCTTTACTGTCTTATAGTGTCTAAGTAACAGCAGTGTATTTCCAGAAAATAGTCACACTGCTAAACAATACTGATTTCTACTGCTGAGTGTAATTATTTCTTCATAAGTAGCACTTCTCTTACAAGCAGTTATAGAAATCGATCAATATACAAAAAAAGCCTAACTGATCCTGTAATTTTGTCTTTAAAAGTTGTGTTGCATGTTCATTTGGCCATGCTCTGCCAAATTTGAACTCCAATATATATAAAATTTGCTGCCTCATGTCCAGCTTTTCATACACCAGTACCACCAAGTCCTTCTCTCAGGCTGTATTGATACAGGTCAGGGTCGCCCTGATCCAGGTTCAAGACCCTCTACTTGGCATTGTAGAAGACTACTTCACATGTGCCCACCTACCAAGCCTGTCTAGGTCTCTCTGGATGGCATGGGACATGCATCTGGATGGAGGGACATGCATCGTGTCCCTCAAGCATGTCAACCGCACCAGTTGTCTTGGTGTCTCTGCAGCACAAGAAACTGAAAATTTGAAGACAAATTTTGTCTCTCATCTTCTCTCTTCTCTCTAAACAGAGAAACTGTTTATTTATTCTTTAGACTGGACATTAGGAAAAACTTCTTCACAGAAAGAGTGGTCAGACACTGGAGTAAGCTGCCCAGGGAGGTGGTTGAGTCACCATCCCTGAGTGTATTTAAAAACAGAGTCATTTAGATCTGATGTCAGGGGATATGGTGTAGGGAAGAACTGTGTAGAGTTGGGTTGATGGTTGGACTCAATGATCCCAAGGGTTTTTTCCAACCTGAATGATTCTATGATTCTATGATCAAAGTTTTTTTGTGCACGTACTCTATTCCAACCCGATCTTTTATTTCAGGGTGTCCCATTGGTGTAAACATTTGACCGAACTTTCACTTTGTCTAGAAGTTGGAGTTCCTGCACATGTACAGATTAACTCTGCAGCACTGATACAGAAAATCCAGAATTTTGCATTACATGTACAGCTCTGTATTCATTTTACAACTCTGCAATAAATGCTATGGATATATTGCGTTAACAGCATGTTAATAGGTTGATTGTATAAGACATGCTCGACAGAAATTGATCTCAAACATGCTATTATGCATGTTCTTCAGGAAGCAATTGCACATTTTTCTGCTTGAAAAACCTAAAGCAGAAATATAGCACCATTACTCTAATTACCTGGCAAAAATAATATCTATTCTTTCCTCTTTGTTTCCACATGATGTCTTCTGTTTCCCTGCATTCATCCTGACTTGTCTTCTCATTCATCAGCTATAACTGCTCTTTAATATCATAAGATGCTTTTGTACAGGAGGTTTTCATATATTACATTTTCTATACTACCTAGAGTAGCACAGACCAATATAACTGAGATATTTATGTGCAAGCACAAACCACTCTTTAAAATAATAATGAACCTTTTTTCATTCCTCCCTTTCCAAAACTAACTTTCAGAACTGGAGATTAACATTATATTATTTGCAGGTAATAGAAATCTTTGTGTCAGCATGGGCACATTTCTTTATAGGTTGAAGTGCTCAGGAGCATTTAGGAATGAGCAGTTTGTGATTTGTCATTTGTTCAGTATTATTGGGATAAAACAAGATGTTTATCAATAAAAAGGTGGCTAAGCTGAAAGGCCAAAGCCACTTGAATTAGTTAAAATGAAATCAGTTCTGATCTTTAGTGGATCCAGTTCCCACTTCATTAATTTCTAATTATCTTGATAATAAAAATATCAAGTTGAATAGCAAGAAGTGAATTAAAATAACTGCTCAAATGTCTGTTCCAATAAGCATGAAAAAACATAAGTAACTCACTACAAAATTAACATAAACTGCATCCAAAATTCATTGGCATGAGCATTAATCTAGAACTGTTTTTCTTCATGCCAAAGAATAATATTCTCTATGGAAAATGCTTACAACAGGAAAAAAAGTATTTCTGGTAACAGCAGAGTAAAATGCATTGTGATGCTTTGGTTTTGAATATTTCAGCTGATTTTCTACTGTCATGGTAATAAATATTTAGTTGTGTAGAAGGAAAGTGAAAAAACAGAAGTTAATTAGGTTTTTATAATCCAGGAACTTTTTGCTGTTATTTTTAATTTCTGTCATCTAAAGCAGCTCATGAAACTTTACAGCACAGCTGAGTCTGATGCTTTTGTGAAATTCCATTTCCACTCCCTATTTAAATGTGAAAATCTATATTAATACTTCACATTTGGGGTGAGGATTGACACAGTAACAACAGCACATATAATATGTTCACATAATAGTATTTTTCTTATACACTAACTAAACTGCCAATAAATAGTTGATTTCCAGAAAGGACTGGCCTTTTCAAATTCAACTGAAAAATTCTTGATTCTTCACTGTCCAAAAATGATACTGATGCAAATGCTTGGAGACATGATAAACATCGTTGGAGTCATCATTTTGATTCCTGCTGGAAGTCAAACCCTTTTTCTAGTGTGACAAGGTTTCCAGTCCTGTGCAGTGTGAAAGCTTTAATGATGAATTAAGAGTGAGCAATTTCTTTCTACTCCTCTCTTTGACTCTAATTTCAATTTATTTTCTTAAAGTAAAAGAATAAATCTCATCTAGACCTCCCTTCCAAATGTCATTGCACATGTGGTGACTTAAGGCTTCTGTAGTTTTAGTTACTCTTAAAAGAGTGCAAATGTTGGACAAAACTTTTCCACATAGCCAATGAAATTCATTACAAATGTTGTCCCTCACAGCCATACAACTCAGCTCTCATTTTCTTTCTACAAGCAAAGCCATGTTTTTAGCACAGTGAACACCAGCCTGTGACTCACTGATTTTAATGTCTGTGACATTTGACTCAGATTTTCAGATTGTCAGACTTGCAGACTCATGAATAAGCGGTAGCTGCAGAAGTGGAGATCCAAGAGAAAAAGAAGACTTTTTTCTCTTTTATTCCCACTTCAGATATTAAGTATACATAATCACTACCTTCAGAAAAGCATTTCGACATCATTTTGCTGCTCAGCTGTCAGGTTATATTCAGTACAGAGACCAGCATTTCTTATCTCAGGATCTTTCTTGGGCACAGCTTGCAGTCACAAATTGAAAATGCAAAGTTACAGTCTTTAGAAAGCCTCCGTTACTCATTTTTGCTCTTCATTTAACAATGTATTTTCATTTCACAGTGTTATTTTGTTTCTAACTATGTTCTATGGGCAAATTTCAATAGATACCTCTAAGCCTAAATATGAAAATAGATGCAAAAGAAGATAATTCATTTCTTCCTCTGGGAAGACAGACAAACACCAACATGATCAGGTTAACCATGGCTTTGTCTGACTAAGGCTTATAAAGCCCCAAGGGCAGAGAAGCTGGACCACCACCAGCTCCAGATTTGTACCACACTCCTTGTGAAATGAGAATTGACTGTGTCACACATAGCAACAAGTTTCAGGGCCAGAAGACCTGGACAAATGACTTCAAAGGGCAGCCAGTACATTGCATGTTTGTCTTCTGTCTGTAATGTCAGGAAATTTGCCATGTTATGCGTAAGGAAGACATAGAACTGCAAGAATACAGAGGCAAAAGAAGAGTGTGAAGACACTCTTCACAGCAACTTAAATGTCTGGTCCATGTTTTGAAGTATTTTTTTACTTTTTCTTTGTAAAATTCTCTTTTCATGTCATGTCAGTCACGTAGGTCAGGCGTTGGGATCAGCAGTGGTACAAGCACTGCTGTACTTCTGCTATGGCAAGCAAGTTTCAGTACATGTTTCCTTGTTTTTCAATCAAGAACAATAACTTCTTTATTGTTGTCTTTTTCTGCTACTATTATTGAAAATGAACAGAACGTTATTCAGATTGCTTGCAGAATAAGAGAAGACAATAATTTATTTCAATATATTTTTTCATTGTCATTTTTACAATCCCAAGTTTGTGAAAGTTAGTAGACAGAAGAAAGAGATGAGAGAAATTGATATACACATCTAAAAGAGTTGATCTTAGGTGTATTATTAAAGGTGGGATATTCAATACAGAAGATGGGTAATAGACAGACTTTTTTTTTCTGGCAGGGGTCAGTGCAGAGCTTGAATGAGGAATCGGGAGTTAAAAAACAGAGACAGTTAAGAAGCACTGATGCTAGACTATGTTAAGGGCCATATTGTGTAATACTTATTCATGCAATGAACCTCTCTAATTCTATCGTTATCCATACAGAAATCACTTTCAGTGGTACTGATTGGATGAATTCAGACTTTGCACAGCAAGCTCGCAAGCATATCGGAATCAATAGAGTATTTGCAAGTGTCAAGCTGCAAATCGTGTAGACATCATCCTTAGCATTGATCATGACTATACAGCACATTTCTAAACCAAGTTTAATATGTCTATAGTAGCTGCTAACTGTTAAACAGTATTCTAAGCACATGCTAATAAAAATGCATGAACTCTCATGCTTTAAAATAATACCAATTTCCTAGGCCTAGGGAAGGCTAACAGGCATAAAAGTTTCACATTTGGGTCTTACCCAGGATTTTTGCTGCCAACTAAAACAACACTACTTTGAGGATTTGAATTCTGTAGATTTAAATTTGCTCTTAAAGGAAAATGTACAGCTCTCTCTCTCTCAAGATTATGTTTCAAGACTATTTCATAGGGAGTTGTTACAATTAAGACAACATCCTGATAACACTCTTCACAGCAACTTAAATGTCTGGTCCATGTTTGTTTTCTATCTATAAATATATACGTGCCTTCCCAATGAGGATAGGAAACATATATTCTTCCAGTAGCTATGGAAGTCATAATGAAATTTGCACCTCAGAAGACTTTCTGACTTTTGGGCAATTTGAAGATAAAACTCTCTCCTTGAACTCATGTGGAATGTACACTGTCAGCTTCAAAAGAAGAATTTATTGTTGCATCATCTACTTCTAAGTATAGAACACAAAAAGAGCTTAAAATGTAGAACTGACAAACATGGCCAAAACTCAGAGGCAAAGTGCTGGTGTTTGAATCCTGATACCACTGCATTCTCTTAAACCAAGAGGGATGCGGATTTCACCTTATGAAATAAAATAGTAGGTTTAGGAGGAAAAAAAGGGCTTCTTAATGTGCTATACCTCATGGTTGTTTGCTACATAAGCAGGGTATTCTTGCTCCAAGAATCCTTTATCCACGGTATGCATATCCCAGAGTTGACATCATGTGCTATATCAGCAAGTGGGGATGAGCAAAGTTCTCATTTGCTGCCAAGACATGTTTGCTGGATGGGACTGGTATTTAGAAAACCAAATCCACTTATCTGCATGGTTTTCTTACCCATGATAGCCCTTCACCCATTGAATTGTAAGCAAAATCAGATGAGTTTTCTTTCTAGAGCACAAATGAGATCAATAGAGTTTGGTTGATTTCCAATATCATTCTTATGATCATCTCTCAGTTTTGGAGAAAATCTGACCTAAAAGATTTACTTTCTATATTAATAGGAAGAGCCAGTATGTCAGTACCTAGGTCTCCTCTGAGTACAATTTTTGTGGCATGGGTAGGCTTGCTGTCTTTCTTCAGATTCTTTTGTTACTAAAGGTCCTATCAAGGTAAAATAGAAAAAGGCCACATAATCTTCATTGTTCCAATATATCAAAACAAAATTGGTTCCAGCACTGTACAGCTCTGAAAGCTCTATCATTTTCTGCAGAAATTGACACAGAAGTTAGACTGGTTCATTCCAGGATCAAACCTCTCCAATTCACAGTACAGAAGATAGAAGATTATTTTTTTTTCTGCCAATTTTTTTCTTTCCTTTGCATTGAAGGATGACCTCACAAAGAATCTGCTCTGGCCGAACTGACTGTCTTCAACATGCTGTATATGTTGACTTATTTGCACTTTGAAACTGTTAGTTCCATCTTTGTTTGAACTTAAAGTACCTGGACCATAACTCCATTAGATCCAGATCTATTTATTTCGTCCACTTTTTCCTTTTCCTGTTGACTAGATTTCAACAAGTTTTATTTTCAAGTTAAAAGTTTTCAGATTTCTGGAGATTAGTTAAAATGCTTCTTCCAATAAATATAAAAAATAAAATGGGCTAGCTTTTTTGGACACTAGAATTTCTTCCTATTGTTGTGTTTGAATTTGAATTTTCCTTTAACTAATTTACTTAAGTAATTGTGCAGTTTTCTTTCTCAAGCATCATATCTCTACACCAGAAGGTGCTGTTCTTGTGCTAAGGGTTATTAAGGCTCTTTTTTTTTTTTTTTAATCACATATTCAACTCTCCAGGAGATGACCCAGACTCTTTCCTTCCAATCTTAAAAGACCCAGGCTTTCAACCATTTCCATACAAAGATTATTAAAAAGAATAGCAGTCTGCCTTGTGGTATGCTATGAAACTACTAAATGGGATTTGTCATCTAGTTGGTCTGTCTTCCAGATCAGATGACCAAAAGAAATCTTTATCTTTAACCACTGCTGTCAAGCTGATGTGGAACATGACTGGTCAGTGACATCCACAGAGCTGTTGAACACATGGGTACAAAGATAGAAAGACAGAAAGTGAAAGTACTTATAACTGAAATTTCTCCATTCACTTTTCCTTTCAACTCTTCCAGTGTCCTTAAAAATTCTTGAAGTCATATTTATTTGCATTTGCAAGAACAGTAAAATAAACCTGGATGTGATTTTCTCAATCTAACTACATAATGTACTTCAGGGACAGGAAAAAACAAACAAGCTCTTCACAAAGAGAAAAAAGATTTCTGCATGTAATGACAAATGCACAAATATAGTATTAACAAAACATAGATTACTTGCCTAGAAACACTTCAGTTTCTCTTTTCTTACTTCTGTTTTTGAACCTCCCTTAACAAAGTTAACCCTTAACATATTTTCGAAGCCTTTTGTCTCATTTCATTCACCTTATTCATCTACAAAATATCAAATTGGCAGCCTTTCTGAGCTGGTCTAACTTAACTGAGGTCAAGCCTCATCTTGCATGAGGTCTCTCGCCACCTCATAAGAACTAGACATATAGCCACAGAATGGGGATGCATAGGACAGAACTCAGAAGAACACTTAGTTTTGCAAGCAGCCAGCACAGAACATGAAGAATGCTTTTCAAAGACATTCCTCATTATCAATAGAGAGAAAGAATCAGAGCTGACCTGGCAGCGTGCACAGGGCTCAAATTACACATATGATGGGCAAGAATTTAAATTAAAAATAAGTGTATGGAAAGAGGGTAACAAGTCTTAGTAATTAAGTTTTCTTCTGGGGTTTATCAAGCGCTATTTTGTTTTAAAAAAAATATCATAAAACATGTTAAATGATCAGCATAAGGAAAATTGGTATTCTACGGATGTATGCACAAATTTTGATTTTTTTGGCTGGTAAATAAGTATTTTCTTTAAAGGATTAAGTTTACAGATAACTTTTTTAATACTAGAAAAGAATTTTTTTCCTCATAATTCAC
This sequence comes from Scolopax minor, assembly GCA_028566535.1. Lineage (NCBI taxonomy): Eukaryota > Metazoa > Chordata > Aves > Charadriiformes > Scolopacidae > Scolopax > Scolopax minor. Next base: position 83,956,223 of record JAOXNG010000012.1, read on the forward strand.
ATCTATTTTACTCTGTATCATGGCACTTTTTTCTACTTGAATAAAATCCTAAAGCACAGAATACTTTTCTTAAAAAAACCCTGCTGTGTGAGCTTTACCTTTCATGTTCCTTCTCCCTAACCAGACCAATTCAGGTACACTCGTCCCAAAATCTAGCTTGTATCTTTTCAAACTCCTCTGTGGATCTTCAGAAGTGTACACCCTGAAATTAATAGCAACTGCCAGACACCCCAGATCATATGTGCACTGTGGGTTTCTATGTAATTTCCTTTTTATGTACATACACCATAAAAAAATCAAGGTGATCTCTCAATTTCCTACAGGGACAGATAGAGAAAATCCTTAATATCAAAAACTCCTGCTACTTGGACTCTCACAAAGAATACAATGATCTGTTGTCAACTAAGACTTCTCTTCATCTTATCTTTTTTATTTCAAATCCACAAAGCAAATTAATTTTTGAAGGTTAGAAGTATAGGTGGAGTTGAAAAAAGAATTCACATGTTTTTAAGGAAGAAATGTTTTGTAAAATGCAGTATAAAAAAAATGCCAAGAATCTTCAAGCTGACTTAAAAAGCTGCATGACAATTTTTAATGATCAATCCAATATTATCATGATACTCAACCAGAAAGAATATAAATTAATTCTATTTACATTTAGAGCTTTGCTTGGTTTTTTTGGATAGCATATTTGTTTGTACTCAGTAAGCAGCAGGATTTTTTGCAGAACTTACTGATTTGTTCAAAGTTTTTCTCTTTGGAAAATGAAAAAAATAAAAGGGTCTGAACACTTATTTCTTCAGTCTGGTTTTGCTTCAGCAGCAGCATTAGTAGATTTGAATTCTTTCGATATGTGCACCCCATGGGTTGTATAGTCATCTATTTTTCGATAGAATAACAACTATTTTGATAGAGTAACAAAACAAGACATATATATAGTATGATTAAGATGTACTGGGAGTCATACAAGGGACACTTTTGTCCCAGATAGGAAGTGATAGGAGCCACAGCCCTGAGTTCCAGAGGAACCTCCACCCCTCATAAATGTCCCATGGCTCCACCTTTTTGTGCCTGAGCACAAAATCATTTAGAAACCATTATACCCCACATGTTCAGACTCATCTCTGCAAGTAACTGTCAGGATCAGGCTACCCAGAAATACATCACAACAGGAAACCTTTGTCTACTGCATATGCAGAAGCCAAAATTTTGTTGTCTCTTTAACAACTGCTGTTGATTGACATTTATTGAATATATAATGTACACATGAATACAGACCACTATCTGATTGGCTGTGTCTTTTGTACCACAAAGTATTCATATATGAAAATACACAATTTATCTTCACCATCATTTTCATTTTCATCTTCATCTTTATCTGTCTTTATCTTGATATTAACATGAATATACAAAGAGGAGACAAAAGTTTAACTGGGATGGCTTTCATTCATGGCTGCTCAGAAGAATGGATCAAATCCGAGCTGTATTTCCTTAATTTTTCCCTGAATCAGACTCTGTCTGATGTCTGTTGACATCTCTATTATAATCAGTATAGTTAAGGTCAGCCAATGAGTTAGTCCTTGAGAAATATGAATCGGGGCATATGTAACAGGTCAATGAAAAACTATTACGACTCAGAGAACTCACAGGCAGAGTATTTGAAATATTACTTGGGTGAAAAAGACCTTTTTTTCCACTACTCAAAAGATTTCTTTCTGTCTCTGCTGTGAATGGCAAGTGGCTCTTCTCCTTCCTTTCAAAACTTTTTGAAGTTTATTTATTATTATTGAAGTCATTGCAAGCAATCCTTAATAAATCACTTATTAATCACATAATAAGATTGTGATGGTAATGACTTTTTTTCTTCTTTTAAATTGTTGCTAGAAATACTTGCCCCTCTTATCTGGATTTTTTTTCAAAAGAAAATATGCCTTTCCTCTAATTAAGATTTTATGTAGTGTTACATGCAGAAAACATTATAGAGTTTGTTGGTTCATTTCTGGCATTATTTTTTTTTTACTGAAGTTTGATTCTTTAAGATATCTTGGGATTTTTTAATCATCAGCTGAGTCAAATCCTAACATTATTTAGCTAGCTGCCATTTGTTTTAGAAATGATAAAAAAACCTGAAAAGGTCTTTGCAACCTAAACAAGAAAACTTCTTATTAACAGCATTAGTTTTCCTTAGAAAACAATGGGGAAAAGGCACCCCTCAAGAAAAAAATACTGTTGTAATTTCAAACCCCTCTATAACATGTAATCCTATGTTTTATTCAGGCTTTCGAGAGACTTCCATCCTCATTTTAAAAATCTATCCAACAGCTGTACATATTTATTAAGTCTGTTTGGATTTGCCTTATCAGCATTTAATTTAAGAAAAATCATTAACTTGAGTTTCTTTTAAGAGTCTGCGGAAATTATTTTAAGATCCCTTTTAGGATCGAATGTCCTAAAGTAATTACTTCTTGGATGTATTCCCATCTCTTTATTTTCCCTGACTAATATAATTCACAATTGATTAAACATTATTAGGTGTTTTGGTTTTCTTCCAGTGAATGAGAAATAGACATCTGGTTATGTGAAGCCAAAATCATACTAAAGTATCCAATGTAAAGTCCTACAGGAGTGCTGTACACCACACATGTTTACTGGGGAGGGAGCCTCATCTTGGCAACTTCAATTGCGAATCACAACATCCATTCCCTGTGTAGCTCTCTGGCCAGAAAGGGCTAAGCTAACACTTCTATGCACATACAGAAGAATAATCCTTCACAGTTAATAGGATTGTGTTTCATTTTGCTCTGTTCTGACTAGGATAGATTTCTAGTTATGGTGTCCATAATTCAAGCACTAGAAGACAGGCCTTAAACCAGGAGTAGCTAGTTGTCTTGAAATACTCATGAAAATCCTTTTGTGTTTGAAATCAATGTATTGAGGCAGACTGGTAAGAAGGGTAGGATACTCTTGAAGTAACAGAGCTCACTACTGAGCTGAGTAGGTGGTCAATCGTTGAAATTCAGGGATACCAGCACCAGTACCTTCTACTAACTTGCTTCCTTTCACATCCTCTTTACCCTAAAGACCTACGTATTGCAATTTAATTACCTCTGCCACAGAAGTGCAAACAAATAATCAAGTAAACTTCTCTTTCATAAGTTAAATTTTTTTATTTCATCAAGGACTGTTAGAACCCTAATAGGAAATGAAAATTTTATAGTAGAAGATTATAACAGTCAAAGTTGTGACTAGATTCAACCACTGGAAGCTGAAGGTAAAAAAAAAAAAAAAATCTGTCCTGAATAATATTCTTCTTTCTGTATCTAATTTAAAAATTACTTCAGGAGAAGAAGTGTGTGTGGTAAAGTGTTAAACCTGCTAGTGTTAAAATTGCTCCAGCTTGGCATATAAAAAAGCTGGAAAGTCAAATTCTTCTCACCAGCATAGTTCATGATGCAAGTAATTTAAACTCAAACTATATAATTAACTCAAATTATATAATTAGATGCTGAACACATATGATGGCAAGAAGACCCACAAAGGGCAAAAAGTCATAAGAAAACTAGGTTTGTTATATGGATTGCTTACATAATATGTTTAAAAATGTACTGTTGCAAAAGTTTCACTTAATCAGAGAAGCTCCTGACAGCCTGGGATGGTGTGTTATGCTACATCAAATTCAGAAATATTTTTTAACATAAACAAAAGGCTGTTAATTCCTTTTTTTTCCTGATATGACTTCTATATTCTGTCAGGGAAAGTTTAGAAAGAAATATTACTGTCTAAATTTTTGAGTAAAATCTTGGAGCTCAGTCTGTTTATTCCCACAAAATTGCTGAAAAAGAAGAGCAATTAGCTCCTTGTGCTAGCAGTTACTACTATCTAGCAATTGGTAAGACACTCATCTACTTTACTGGTCATATTGTAAGACTACAAAACACTTTGTGCTTAAGACGTGGAGACAAAACCAAAATTAATACTGTATGTATTATACCCTATGTATAAAGGCTATGATGCTCAAGTAGGGTACTAACAGGGAAAATGCTACAAAGCAGGGTGGTAGAGAGAAAAAAATCCACTTCAGGAAATAGATAACGAGTGAGGGAAATGAGGGTAGAGAGGGAGGACATGCCTGTCCGGGCAGATCTGAGCTTTGTTATATGAGCAAAGTTACATTTTGTGAAAATATGCCAAGAATATTGTGACAAAAGATGATGACAAATAGAAGAAGGATTTTCCTATTCTGTGGTAATGTAGTCTGTTGCCTTTCCCCCAAATGCTCTCTTAAGTCAGGGAAATAATGCATGTGAAGTTAGATATTGAATTTCTCAGTTGTATAACAGAAGTTAATAATTTCCTCTCTTTGTCAAAGTGATTTGGGAGTTCTTCCCAGTAACAAAATCACACCCAGATCTTATCCTTTTCTCCCTAATGTTTCTCTTTCTCCCTGTGGTAGAGCTGTAATATGTTGTTTAAGATTCATTTATTGATTTTACCTTTCTATTTTCACTGAAGTTTTTACACATTAAACACCTGTCCCTCTGTCTTGCAGTTGTGTTCTGCTGCTGTGTGCTGCTTTGTTTTCTTATTGAAAACATTTTTTTCCTTTCTGAAGGTCCCAACATGTCAGCTGTTGACACCCCAATCCAAACATGGTGTTCAAGGTAGCAACTTGAGAGCACATTCTCTTTGTAAATGTAAGCTTTGTTGAGAGATGTTGCAACCACAGCTAACAGTTCAGCCATGGGCCAATGCAGTGATTTGATGATACTTCTTTCCAATTCTTCTCTCCTGCATACTACCCTCCAGATAGATTTGTCTAGAAGCTGTGTTGTTTTGTCTCCTGCTTCCCATCTTCACTACTGTCCATGTGCTTACCATAAAACAAAAATAATATGGTAACAGTAATAATATTATAGCTTAATAAATAGTTTAACAAACTCCCTCCCTTCCCAGAGGAGATATTTGTGCCATCTGAGGCATTAAGAAATAAGCATTTGAAACCAGATAATAATAGAGAACAAATTAGTCAGATGTAACAAAGTGCAATCTTTTGGAATTACACAGGACCTTGCCCTGCCCTTCCCCCATCAAACAATTGGGCCAGAACCCCTAGTTGATAGCATAGCAATTTTATTGTCTTCTAATGAATAAGCTGTAATTAATTCCAACATATAAAAGATTTTATTTAGGATTTGTATAAGAAGCAAAAGCACATTTCTGAGTATTTAATTCACGACAAAGTACTCTCTTTGCTCCTTTTATATGATAATAAGGTTGTAAAAATGCAGGTTCAAGAT
>JAOXNG010000012.1:83961619-83976735 GCA_028566535.1 Scolopax minor
ATGTAATTTTTGCAACACTGTTAATAGTGATATTCAAAGCAAATAAAACCTAATATACAGGTCTTGCAGATATTTTAAGACACTGAGTCAGTCATATAAAATACCCTTTTTTAATTCCCAGTGGGGCTTTACTCTCCTACTTCGTGCATACTGTCAGCAGAGGTTCACAGGATGGGTGAGCTTTCCTGCTCAAAGCAGCAAGAACAGGGGATCCCTTACTCCAGTCTGTACCCTACCTCCCCTCTTTGGCGCTGCCCCCAAAGAAGCTTCTAGACCAGAGGAAGCAACGTTTCTGCCAGTGCTCAGCTGTCTTGTGAAACTTCAACCTGAGATTATTTCAGAAAGTGGCAAGCATGACAGCATACAAAGAAGACTGCCAAATAAACATCAGGTGGCAACAGAAATAAAATTGGAATTGTAAGAGGTTTTCTTATAGAATAATTAATATTGCCTTGTCAAAACTGCAAAACCATCCACATTTGGATAGCCTTTCTTGCTTTGTTTGAAAGACAGTTTTGAATAATTTCAAAACTTGAAGGGAAAATTGTTTTGTGTACGAAAACATACTCCGGTATTGCCTCATATTAACTCCACCGGAACTGAACAGCACCTGGAAAAAAGAAAGGACATCTTCTCAAAAACTAATGAAAAAAAGATATAGCTGGATTGGCTGGATAAGTCAGCAAAGATTGGGTGTCCAAGCAGGTAGACAAGACAATAACTACAAATAAGCAATTAAGGCTATATCTACAGTGCCATCAATAGTGAAGATAAATTTAGGCTATCTTTTTTCTTAAACATATCAACACACTATATATCTTCTGAGTACTAGATGATCTTTAAGGTTGCTTCCAACCTAAACTATTCTACGATTCTATGATTTCAGGTTTCAGGCATGTGTTTGTAGTCATGCCATAGAAGCTTGTTGTATATTTAGGCCATAGCCAAACTAAGGGATTTTTAGGTGCTAAAAACAGTGTTATGCTTATTTACTATTATGCACATACTCAACTCCAAACAATGAAAAATGTCTTTTCTGAGGAAACAAGCTTTTCCGACCTATTTGTAGCACAAGTTTTTTTGTAACTATTCCATTGTGGTAATGTTCACACAGTCTGTGCTTGCCAAATCTTTTGCACTAAGGTTTATAATCTTAGTATAGTACTTAATCTTTCAGTGTTAAATGCTAACAACCCTTGTTAATAAGAATGTGAGGTTAAACAGTGTGTGTGTGTATCAAACACAAAAAAATCCCCATGTGTTTGCCAAAACCTGATCGTGTTTTTAGAGGAAAACTGACATCACTTGGATTAAAGAGTAATTGGGAACTTTAAAGAGACTTTTGAAGCAAAGAATAAATTAATCTTAAAAGAAGTATAAAAGAAGCATGAAAATTCAAAACAGGACTTTGGAGTGGAAACAGCAGCCATCAAAAATAGAAATTTCCCCACCAGCATCACACCTTTGCCTTGGCCAGCAAGAGCAACCTCCCCACCAGACACCATGAGCTGCTGGCTCTGCAAGCTCCTGGCTCTGCAGCTGGTGGGTCAACAACGCGAAACACAACAAGCAGGGACTTACACCTCAGATTTTGGTTCACATGAACTTGTGGGATGTTTTCTCACCAGTTTGTGGATTAACAGGTTTTAGAGAGCAGCACAGATACCCATAAAGCTATAACACCTGTGTCTCCTTATGGGACCCATGCAAGTAGCGTAACCTGTGTTTCCAAAAGAGCAATGGTGCTTTAACCCAGACAATCTTTGAGGAACAGATGGGTGTGATGGTAGCTCTGTGAATGTGTGGTTCTGTGTGTGTTTATGGTTAGAAATTTTCAGGACTCGTTATTAAAAAAATATTCAGAAATTTGTAGGTGCTTACTAGAATTTTGAGTGTCTAGTATTGTGATTTATATGCTGCATTATTGATATTGAGCCTGAAAGAACAGATGATTACTTATCAGTTTTTTGTCATTAATAAATCCATAAGATACTTCTATCCTGATATAATTTGAACTAAGTGAACTGAGAATTTTTTCCCTATGACATACTATTTCATCAATTTTCCCCTTAAATAGCTCAAAGAAATCTCTGGCTGAGTTTAAGTACAATGCAGCCTTCCCTTATATTGTTACGTATGTTAAACTGTCTTTTCACTTGTGCTCTTGGAGTCCACACTGTTTGTACAGATACTGGCCAAAACACTATAATTGCAGCATGCATGCTAGGAATTTATGGAAGCAGCAGGCTCCTCATTCCTTCAGTCATCTTCTGTGTTTTGAAATAGGAATATGATGAGAATGAAAGACAAGCTGCTGTTCTTCATCAAACATCTTGCAAGCCTGTACAATGGAAAGGTGGTGGTGTAAGCTAATACACTTTTTTTTAGGCTCCTTTTTCAATAATGAAAAGATGAGGAGAAAATATCTGTCAAGCAATTAGAGATAGATCGAAAAGGGAAAAATCTGGGAAAAAAAATGAAAGTCTGCATCATATTTAAGGCTTAGAATGTGGAAATATCACAGGTAACATTGGTGAAATTATTTAATTGCATGACTTTCAGAGAACCAAGGGCAATAAGAGGTTCTAGCTTATAACTGGAGTCCAGGTAACCCTTTACACATGATACAGAGGTCTCGTGAGGTTTCAAAGGTAAACTCCAATAAGATAATTTTACAAGTTACAGATATAATTAAGGTACTTTCTTTGGGAAACAGAGAGTGGGTTAAGGTGTGCTGTAAGCATAGGTTACGTTATTCCAAATTATACTGCTTGTTACTATAGTCAAGCCATTTCATGGCTAAAATTTAATACCAGTTTAGCTTAAAACAGTGTGACTAACACTGCTAGATAGAAAAGGACCAGCAATAGAGGTGGAAGCAGGGAAGCATCCAATTTAAAGGAGACCACTTCCACTTTAAGCATTTGACATTTCTAGCATATCATTTTTCCTAAAACACAGATGGCTGTCTGACAGAAAGATTAGAAACATCTGAAACTATTGATGTAGTGGCTGGTTATTATGCCTCAGCTATATGTCATTCTATTAATACTGGGTCTATGCAACATATCAATATAAAGAAGAAAAGTAATGAATTTCCTGTTGAATAACAATTAGGTGTAAATTCCTTCAGGGACTCCAGATGACGTAAAGTTCTGAGGCCTGGTTTGTAATTAGGGTAGTTCTTGAACTGCTCTTCATCTGCTTAGAGATTTGGATTTTTATCAACTGGAATCTTTTAAATATCAAAAACAAATCTTTTCCTCACCTTTAAATTGCTTCTTTTAGCTTCCAGGTAAATAACCTCATCTTCCCAGTTTTTGACCAAATAACCAATCATCAAAAATGCCTGTAAAAACATAATTAATGGAGGTATCGCACTGTAAATATCGTATATTCCCATGTGCATTTAACTTTCCTCTGGCAATTGTTCTGTGCCTTCATTTCTGTGCTCTATGTCTTACCCTATCATGCGGTCACATGGTGTAAGTTCAAGAAGAAAAATCATAGAATCCTTTAGATGTAAAATGTTAGAGAAGTCTAGGGTGGAGGAGACCTCTGGAGATCATTTGAGCCAACTCTAAATTAATTCACTCAGGGCCCTGTCAAGCACAGTCATGTGTATTTCCAGTAAACGAGATTCTGTTGCTTCTCTGGACAACCTATTCTGACATTTAATTGTTCCCATGATGAATAATCTTTTTTTATGTCCAGGTGGATATTTCCATTAAGTAACTTGTGCCTATTGCCTGTTGTCACTATAGATGCTTGTGAAAAGAGAACCTCTGTCACCTGTATAACTAACTTTTTGGTATTGGAAGAATGGAATCCCTAAGTCTTCTCTTTCTAGGCTAAACAAACACAGGTCTCCCAGTCTTTCTTTGAACATCATGTTCTCCAACACTTTACTCATTTTGGTTGGCTTCAATAGACCATCTCAAGATTTTCAATTACTCTTGAAGTCATTCCCCATCTCAACTGGGGAAACCAAAGGACATAAGATTTCAGGTGTGGGTAACAAGGGATGATCAGAGTTGAATAATCCCACCCCTTGATCTGGTAGTTATAAACTTCCTGATGCAACCCAGGACAGTTTGCCTGCATTGCTGCAAGGGTGCACTGCTGGCCAAAGTTTAGCATGCTACTCACTAGAAGCTGTGGTTTCTTTAACAGAGTTACACCCCAACCACTCAGACCTTGTCTTATACTTCTGCTTGGGATTTTTCCATCCCAGGTGCAGGTCTTCAAATTATTCTCATGCAATTATTGTGGGTCCAATCTCTCAGACTGTCAAAGTCTTTCTGAAAGGTACTGTTTCCTTCCAGAATATCTACCTCTCCTACTACGTTGCTGATATCCACAGATGAGGTAAGGGTAAATTCAGTACTGTCATCCAGCTTGTTGCAAACATCCTGGATGGTATCAGACACACTATTGACCTCAGAGAAACTCCACTTCTGACTGGCTGCCAGCCTGATTTTGTGTCATTAACCACTACCTTTTGAGCTTGGCCGTTAGCCAGTTTTTCATCCATTTTCTGGTTCATATGTCCAGTTTATGTCTTGTCAGTTTACCAACAAGGTTACAGTGGGGAGATTAAGTCAGACAAATTGCTGTAGTCTGACACTGACAACTTTCTCCTTTCACCCAGTGAGTGACTTGCTTTGTTGCAGAAGGCAACTAAGTTAGTAAATCACAATTTACCCTTGAAGAATCTTTGTTGGCTATTCCCAAACATCTTCTTGTCCTTCATCAGCAAGAAATAACTTCCATGAGGACCTGCTCCATAATTTTCCCAGACACTGAAGTGAGGAAAACTGGTCTGTAGATTATCAACTCTCCATTTTTACCCTTTTTGTACAGGAGTGTAATATTTGCCTTCTAGTCATCAGGGACTTCCTTTGGCTTCTATGACTTTTCAAAAATGATGAAGATTAGTTCTGAAGTGACATCATCCCCCTCTTCTAGCATGCTTGGATGGATTGTCAGTCTCAAAGGCTTGTACAGGTGATCCCTAAATTGACTCTCCTCCAGTGTTTAACATCTACTCTGCTTCTACTTCACAGCATAGAGACTTGGGGGCTAACTTTACCCATGAAGGCTACGGCAAAGAAGGCATTGAGTAAACCCAATTTTACTGTGTAACTTGTAACTAATTTTCAGCCCCTTTCAGTGACAAACCTATCTCTTCTTTATATTTCTGTTTGTTACTAAGATACCTATAAAATCCTTGGTATTCTTCACATCTCTTGCCATTTTACGTGCCAGATGAGCCCTGCTTTGCCACTCTGGGCCATGACACTTGCTCAGACCAAGCTAAATAGCAAACAGAAGTTGAGCACAGACATTTTCTGGTCCTGACTGAGGCCTCTGCCCCATAGGTCCCTTCTCAAGGCATGATGATCACCTCCCTCCCCCTACCCTCCAGCACTTTCAATTTGTGGTTAGCATAGCTCATTAGTTGCTGCCACATGCCAACATTACCCTCACAGCAAAGTTTAGGAAGAAATAACTGTCTATTAGATGTTTATTCTTTTTTCCAGATGGCTTATTTTTATAAGTAAGCTGTTTTGAAGAGTGGAGTCATTCTCAAACACCAGTTCACTGGAGTGTGAAAAGAAGGGAATAAAAATGTATTTGTTGTTTTTAAGTTAATGCCAGCAAAATACAGATAGGGCAGAAAAGAATATGAATATTCATCTGTACAAGACTAGTAAGAAATAGAAAGTAATTTTTCTTTCTGTTTGAAGAGATATAGCTAAAAATAGCTAACTATCCTGCTCTACTGATGGAAAATAACACATCACATTATATTGGCTACAAAAATAAAGATGAGCACAACTGTTCTGTTTAGAATAAATTCTCATATACTCAATTAAACAAATTGCAGACTGGCTTCTACACTTCAATGAGTAAATATGTTAATATGACATATCCTATTGTTTTCAGTTTTTGATCAAGACATTAATGCAAATTGCTTCAGTCAATATGGCATTAATAATCAATAAAATAAAGTATTCATGTATGCAAAGTGCATCTTTTTTAACCAGTTCTCAAAATAAACACGCACTATCAACAATAGTAATTATATGTCTTGCTGCATTGCTGTCAGCTCTGGGTTGTGTGTTTATTCATGAACAATCTAAATGATTATCATGAGTTATTAAAATTCTCTTTAACATCTGTAACATGGAAAAATTACGACAAAGTCTGAAAAAGAGTGTTTGCTCTCATAGGACAGAAATATTGAAGTAATTGTGAGTCCACCAACTAATTCTGCACTCAGATTGAATAATGATTTCATTAATATATATACATGTAATTGTGCATGACCAACAATGTAGTAAAGGATAAAAGTCGCATTATGTTAAAGTGCAGAGAACTCTGTCTTCTTATTCCAGTATGTTTATATTAAAATGATTACTCAAAATTACTGTATATTGTACTGTACTTGGAAGCTATATAAGTTTTTGCCATTCAGATAACATGTTTTGTAGAGGCGTGCAACGTAGCCATTATGGTAATTTTTCAGGAAGGGAAAACAATTAGGAAAAAGAAGAATGATTTAATCCACACTTCATTGCTCTCTTTCATTCCAAAGACTTCCTACCACATGAACAGTCAATATCCCATCCTGAGATGTCACATGTCAACAAAATTCTAAAACTTTTAGCATTTGCATTGCACTCTTGTCACTATCTAGAAAGGCAATAGAGAAAACACCTCCAAAGTGTATTAAAAAGTCAAAATATGAGATTCCACATATGTGTAAATCTGGATGTTCAGGAAAGACACCCAAATTCTTTCACACTGAAATGGGACTCCCTCTTCTGCTATATTATATAACATTGTCACCTCCAGATAAATCTAATCCAGAAGTTCAAACATTATCATCCATTTTGGAGAATAGGAAACAAGTATGTAACTTTTCTGTACCATGATTTGGTGTTCAGTCTTCCCTGGAAATGGCTCCTTTGTTACCTGGGCTGAAGTGAAATAAACAGACTGCAGAATCACTTTCTTTTTCTAAAAGATGACAGTGGGTGATGAACTTATAAATTCTCATTTTCCTGTAGAGAAATGAAATGTGGAATACTCTTTGACATCAACTACATTATTTTTTAGTATGAGCAGCTATAATACAGAATTAATAATATTGCATACACACAAATGCAGTAAGTCAATGGTTTTAATATTTAGATGATATGGTTTTCCATTTTATCTTTCTTCATATTAAATCTCAAATACCAGGTGGATACAAGCTATAAATGTTCTCAAACTTTGTCTAAAAATCTGGTAAGTATCTAGTAAGATAGCAATATTTCATGGCAGAATTTCATACCTGGAGTATAACATAATGTTGTACTCAGGCATGAACTCTCTGCTTTTAGGTACCTAACATTACTTGAAATAAATCAGTTTCAAGCTTAGGGAAATATAATTTTTTTGCATGTTTAATTTAACATTTCAGTCAGGATTTTTTTTTTGTTCTTGTTATTTTGCAGAAAACAAGGATTATAATTCTGAGGATGTGACATTCTCATAAATATAAAACAGGCTCTCTGGGTGTTGATTGTTTAGCTGGTGGAGCTGCTGAATAAAACTTTAGTGCATCTTCCTTGCAGGTCCTATGCCAAAACATTGATTTACATACATAAGTACCTCATCCCCCTTTCTCAAGAGGTTTAAGCAGAAAAAGAGTCCTTCCTCAGGCACTCCCCTGCCTTCAAGTCATTTTTGATCTCTTACTGGAATGATTCCTGCGTGGCTGAGTATAGGGTGGTCTAAGAGATTCTCTTTTCTGCTGCTATTTAAATTGAAAGGGAAATAACTTGGACTTTTCAGCTCAGTCTGTCTTTTTCCTTTTCTCTCTGTCCCAACTGCTTAGCCCTACTAGACTACTGTGTGGTTACCAGAAACTTCATGTAATTCAAAACACTGGGAATTGATTTTTTTCTGTTTCTTCTTCACCCTAAAATTTTCACTGTGTGACACTGTTTCAAAGAGAGATGCAGTTTCTATATTTTTTTCTTTCACAGCCAGTCATTACTGTATCATTGGCGAAATTATCAGGTATTGAATTTACAGTAATAATGTCTATTTCCATTTAATCTGTTGGTATTCAGGAGAATTCAATTAATCAAAATTTACTAAGTGACTATGACCACTTTGAAATCATTCATGAATTTAATTTAGATATTCATAATATATTTTCATATTAATTATTTCACAGAGATTCCTGAAGGGTCTGTACAAAGAGCTTCAATTAAACTTTATCTGAAGATAAAGAGGAAATACTAATGTCTGTTTCCTTGGTGTAGTAATTGCAAATTCAAGTAAGGATTAAAAACAATGAAGTCTTACACTGCTGTTTTTCCATTTGCAAAAAAGCATTTTAAGCTTGAATGCAGTATGAAACTGCAAGATATCCACCTTCAGTATTTCTATGTGCATGGATAATATACGTTATGTAAAACACCTCTCAGTTCCTTATTTTTAATTTAAAATGTAAATTATACCTACTGCATAAATAGATTGATTTTATTTGTTCAGTGCAGTTATTTCTTATTACAATTTTTGAAATGCAATCAGGCCCTCATTTAATGTGTTCAAAGGCCCAGTTACAACAATAAAAGTTGTTAGTTAGAGTTAGTTCCGGAATTACTTGTAGGCAACCTGGGTCTAGCAATATGCATTAGACATTATATTAATTCCTAAAATAGATTAAAAACAACACATAAAATCAGATTTTTAATACTGTTGATGAGTGTTCTTGTTTTTACAAGCAGAATGAGTATATATGCATTGACCATGCAGTACAAATTGTGTGAGGACAAATCTTGTACATTGCAAATACACATTTAGTTACATATGCTATTAGAAGAACTATTAGATATATTAACTTAAGTAAAGCCTTTTGAGAAGATAATTTTTTTTTTACTGGTTCCCTTGCTTTGTTTGTATATAAATGTTGTTAGAAAATCACACTAATTTTTTTCTTAGAGTTTATCTAAGATCTTTGGTAATGGAGAATTTCACTCTGTTTGAAAATCACCTATATTTGCATGAATTACAGAAAAGTGTCTTTTTATTTGGAAGAGTATGAATGCAGTCAGCTTTCTTTGTAAGTACAAAGTCTTAAGCCAAAGGCTAAAATTTGGGATACTGAGCATCATAACACCTAATTTGGCTTTAGGCATTAGTAACAAGATAAAGATTGATTGTAAAATGTATTAGATAGCCTAATTTAAAAGCTTATATTTTAGAAGTTCTTTGTGGTACCTGGCATAGACACCTGAATTCAGTGTAATACTGAAAGATATCAAGAAAGGAGGACTATAGTATTAACTATTGTGTGTGTTGTGCGTTATGTGAAGTTACTAGGAGCATCAGAAGATAGACATACCAAAATAAGACATGGAGTAGCATATTTGATCAAAAAATAGATGTTTGAATTGAAAAACATAGAACAACTTAATAATGGAAAAAAACCCCCAAGTTTCATTTTTCACCTTAGCTAAACCTTATTAAGAAAAAAGAGTTAATTATTTCAGCTCATATTGCCCAGCTCCAGGCTGTGGGAGGAGAATGCCATTCTCAATAGCTCTGAACTATACAAAAAGAAACTCTACAGGAGATGGAGAATTTGACGGATGTATTCCACTTTCTGCCTACACAACAGAGAAATTTATTCCTGTTATAATGCTGTACATGTCAATAGACCCTGCTGAATCTAGGACTATCATGATGCAATGTCACATTAATGTAGACATAGCACTGACATTAACACATTTACTGTGTTATTTTCAGAAAAAAAGCACCTTGTACAGAGTTTTTAAACCTCCTACATTCAGTCCTACACAGTCCAATGGTGCACAAAATTTTGAGTACACTAAAACATATACTTCTTCCTCAAAGTCATTGTTATTCATAAGACTTTGAACATATTTTCCAATGTTGTGAGGTTTGATAGAGCTTTTTAGTTTGCTTAGCAATTTGGGAATTGTAATGTCCTGCTTAATAGCACTTTAACATTTAAACAATAAACATTTTTAATGATCTAGCAGTCTCTCCCACAGAATCAATAACATGTGAATAATTGGTAATAAACTGTAATCTATATCACAAAGGTCTTAATTCTTTTCTTTCTCTCAGAAGGAAACACATTTTACCATGTGTTTATCTCATGATCTTTCCCATTTAATCTGAAACATTACTTTGAATTAATTCATAGACTATACACTATAGCAACAAAACATTTTAAATTAATCATGGAATGAAATTAAGTTGCCTTTTCTGCAGTAAGTACTTATAAGAAGAAAGTTCAGAACTTGTTTACTAAACTTGAAGAATAAGCTATTACCATTTATCTTAACACTTAAATGCAAATGTGACATATGGATTTTTGAAAACACAGCAGTGTATTAATGGCAGATTAACAAAGTATTGTAAATATATTTGTGCATCAAGTTTAATGGAGGCAGACCTTTGTCTCTATGACACATCTGACATTTTACCAAAAACACACAAGATTGTGAGGTAGTAGAATTTGTATACATGATACTGCAAATGGCCTGTATAAATTTTCAGCGACCTCTGAAAATTACCTTCTCTGGTGATTAAAAAGAATCAATACCAGTGAAACTGATTATAAACACATAGCCAGAAAGAAATTCTCTCTTTAATCTTTTTTCTTTGATATAGGTGTATTGTGAAAATGCAATACCATGGTGATTGATGAGAACCAGTTAAAAAACACACTTTAGTTAAGCCAAAGAGTCTAGGTTGAATTAATCATTCAAAGCCATAAGTACCAGCTTCTAATGAAATCGGGTTATTTCTAGAAGATACATTGAAGATAGCATTCTTTATATTTCTGAAGCTGGAGCTTATATATCTGGAGCTCTGAAATTTTGATTAGATCTACCTAATGGCTTTAAAAATAAAGTTTTCTGTTAAATTTACTGCATTTTTAGAATAGTGAGGGATCCGTGTATAGCACTCTTATCTGTGTAATAACATGTGAAAGAAAAACAGTCTCTAAGGATAAATAAAGCTGGCATCAACTGATTTTCTTCACAGTGTAGAACAGAAACCAGATTAGAGTGGAACACACTGAATTGCCATGGGAGAAGTTAGCACTGCTTTCACATTTGGCTTGCACTGCCCTGAAAGTATTTTTGTAGTACATCATATCTAAGTTCAGTCTCTAAAGTCAACTCCTCTCCGTCTGGATATTGTTGTGTTCTGCAGTCCCCAAAGGGTCTTTAACTAGGCCAAACAGTGTTTGCCCATGAAGAGCTGCACTTGGAGCTTTCCAGAACTTGACCATGGATTTATGGAGCTTCAGCCTTTGCTGCCATGTAAGCACAATTTTGTCATGAGTGTGTTTAATCCATCGTGCTCTGTGCTATAGTGGAAACATCATGGGAACAAGAGATAATGGCTCACAATTCACAGCACTGATGTTGAAACCAGCTTTACCATCTGCTGGTGTTTATTATTAGATCACGATCAGCTTGGTTATATACTAGTGAAATGGGAAAGATGAGAAGCTTTCAGTCTTTTTTCATGTCTGTTGGAGAAGACAGTTTCAGCAACAAAATTCTGAGGAAACTGTCAATCTACCTGCAGGGCACTCATTTGCGTCCAGGGAATTTTGGGTTGTGTGGTTATTGTGCTGCTTATCTGCTATAGTTTGTGCATGGGGAGAACTGGGTCCATTGTTCTTTAGGTTTTTTTCTTGTTTTCCTTTAGATGTGAACACTGCAACCAGAATCCCTGATATTAAAAGACAAATTGAACTTTCTACAATAGGACCTTAACACAAAAAAAAAAAGAGTCCAAGAAAGCAAGTGTTCACAATTTGGTAACTAAGAAATTTCTATAAACAAGCACACGGAAGTGTTTGAGTTGCACAAATGTCACAGGGCTAAGGACCAGTGCCAGACTTTCTATGTTGTTACCATGGTGGTATTAAAGCTCTTGTAACTGTATGTAGCACACTTTCCACGTCTGATTGCACGACAAATGTCTTATTTTTTGGTCACTATGAGAGCAATTGGATCTGTGCATACATAAGCTTACAAGTTAGGATAGACTATGTTACTGACATAAGAAAAATAAAAAAAAATGGAAACCAAGGTTTTGCATCAGTTCCTCTAGCTATACAAAAACATCATTTCAATCCAAATAAAGTGATTTTATAGCTTAAGATCCCAAACATTCACAGAAATCTACCCTAGGAAATCTATTCATGGCGTTATGGACTTACTATTGAAAGGCATTTGATAGTGTGTAGTGAGTGGTTGGCAAGGCATTAGTAGTGGGGGGGAGCATGTTGCAAGGGTGGCCCCAAGTCAAGCCTGTTTGTCTAGCATCTAGTGTTTTCCTTGCCTTTATTTTGACCCATGAGTTTTCTCACTCTTATGCTTCCTCTTTTCTCTCCCATCCCACTTGGGGCTGTTTGGGGATTAAGTAAGTGGTTGTGTAGACACTTAGCACCTGGCTGGGGTCAGCCCACTACAGATGCCCCCTAAAAGATGTAGTCTTTTGGACACCTTTATTCCTCTTCATTGCAGCATCTTTGTCTCAAATGCAACATCTTCATTAAAATAATACAATCACAAAATCTGATGTGGAAAATCCCTCTCTCCTGCTATTTGGTCAAATCAGCCCATTTTCCTGCTTCACGCCATTAAATTATTCGTGAAATGGAGATATAAGTTACTTGAGGTGGAAAGCTTGCATAAATTTTACTGACATTGCATTGCAACTGGCATGACATGGCTGCATCTATCACAGTGAAATGTTTCTAGGAAGTACTTACGCATTTCTGCAAACAGCTGCCTTCTTTCTGCCATGGTATTTCCTCTTTTCCCACAATCTTCAATCATTCTGGAAGACAAAATCATGTGAAAATACTGAGTGTAACACCCAGACCAAACATACATACATAAGCATCCATAATCGATCCCAGAGAACCTTTGAGGTTGACTGGTGCTCCACGTGTATCTGATGCCTTTTGCCACCCTCTCTGTGGCATGGTTTGCGGAGAAGCTGGTCCCCAAATTGTCCTCCATTCCCTAGACTCTGCTTTCAAGCTTTTGTTTCCCCCCCCTCTCTCCCAAAGGCAATGTTCAGTTTTTCTGCTTGATGTAACTAACTAACTTACATAACACAAGCTCTGAAATTCATTTTAGGTTTTCTTAAATAAGGAATCTTCAGTTTAAATTATGTAAGAGAGAAGAAATCATGAAAGATTTGGATATAATTTTATAGTTTAGAAAATGCCATTCTAGACAATTCTGGGTTGAGGAGACAACAAAAAATAACAGCAACTAAATCCCTACTCCACAACATAACATCCTCTATTTACTCAAGCAAACACACTCCAAGTATTCATTCAAATTCAAGACAGTATGTCTCTGATGAAATGAATTCCATAAAAGGCTCAGAAGTAAGAATGTATTTTCCTTCAGTTTTCAGATATAAAAATCTTCACAATATTTTGAAGAGCGCTGCTGCTGGATAAAGCTTAGAGAAAAGAGACAGATTCCCTCACAGCCAGCATTCAAACCATAAAAGACTAAAGCCTATGGAGTACAGATAAACATCTTTAACAGCACTCAAAATATGAAACCAGTGTCAGCATCACTACTTCCTACTGGTAATCACTCTAGCAAACCCATATCCCTTCCTCCCTGCCAAGTCTGGTTAGGGCTTCTGACCTGCAGTGTAATCCACGTCCTTATCTCAACTAGGCTGTTAAAATAACATTGGACCACCTGGGGTATAAAGGAGATGCTCTATAGAAACCTGCAATCCAAAATATTCCACTGCATCCCATAGAAAACCCACAAACGTATATAACAGGAGGAATGAAAGCACTGGATGCTGAAGTCTACCATCATCAAATAAGTCAGGATAGAAAACCAGTTCCTGTTTATTTCTCAGAGAAAGGAAGGCAATCACATAAGAGGTGATGTGGGGTTTGTTGTGTGGGGTGTTTTTCCTTCCAAAATGCACTGTTCA
The DNA here is from genome assembly GCA_028566535.1 of Scolopax minor. Taxonomy (NCBI): domain Eukaryota; kingdom Metazoa; phylum Chordata; class Aves; order Charadriiformes; family Scolopacidae; genus Scolopax; species Scolopax minor. The sequence continues at coordinate 83,975,654 of JAOXNG010000012.1, forward strand.
AATGAAGCGGTGGTACATTATAACTGCCCTTTCCAAACAGCCTATTCAATTCTCAGAGGGCTGATAGAGGCTCTGCTAAAGTGCCATCTATGCTGGACATTTCGTGAGGTGATCAGCAGTCCCACCAGGAAGCAGACAAAGGTCCAGCTGCAGACTGTTTGCAGGGATATTCAACTTCACCCTTATGCTCTGATGTGGCGGGGAGTGACACAGATGTGTGGAGCAGGGCATTAAGTCTGAGCTTATATATCCTGCCTTTCTGCAGAGGTAATAGCGTTCAGTACAGCGCTTTACAGAAGTGGCCACACAGCCTCTGATATGGAGGTAGTTGGTGTCTTCAGAGGTGTCAGGGAAGACTCACACCTACCTGCAAAATGAGATGTGCCTCAAGATACACCAGACCCAGCCTGCATCCTAACTAGACAACAAGTAGTAATATCTTTTGTACCTGGATCAGCCTTAAATCTCTGCCCATAAAAGATAAAACAGGATGTAATCCCGCTAACCACAGCCCGAGTTCCACACGCTCCTCTCTGTTTCTAATCGAACTCACAGTAGGAGACAAATCTGCCATGGTAAATGACCAGATCTTGTAGGGCAGGTGAATTCATAAAGCCCTCTCAAAAGACAGTATCTTTTACCAGGCAGGGCAGCTGAGGGAATCCCTCACAGCAAGTACAATTTTAGATTAACTTTTATTATCTGTAGAGTGCACAGGCCATCATTTTCTCTGACTTCTGTATTCAGAATTATTCTACAAACAATGTGCAACTGGTTTTCAGACTATATACCATTCTATTAATTTACTGAGATTGGGTTATACTGATTTTGGCGCAAGGATTACATCTTCTTCTTTCCCTTTCTTGATACAACTTACATGTAAATATTATTCATGAGCAGGCAGTGGGCACTTGCAGCCCAGAAGGCCAATCACATCAAAAGAAGTGTTGCCAGCAGGTCTAGAGAAGTGTTTCTGCCACTTTACTCTGCTCTGGCGAGACCTCACCTGGAGCACTGTGTGCAGGTCTGGAGCCCTCAATAGAAGAAGGACATGGACCTGATGGAGCGGGTCCAGAGGAGGG
>JAOXNG010000012.1:83980817-84000737 GCA_028566535.1 Scolopax minor
GATATGAGGAAGAAATTCTTTACTCTGAGGGTGGTGAGGCACTGGAACAGGGAAGTTGTGGATGCCCCCTCCCTAGAGGTGTTCAAGGCCAGGCTGGATGAGGCTTTGAGCAACCTGGTCTAGTGGGAAGTGTCCCTGCCCATGGCAGGGGGTTGGAACTAGACGATCTTTAAGGTCCCTTCCAACTCTAACCATTCTCTGATTCTATGATTTTAAGCTTGTGCTTTTCTTCTGGCTTCAGTGACTGAAGCTATTTAGAAAGTAAGGGGATAAGGCTGAGTTATGGAGACAGTATTATTCCTACAAATCCCAGCAGAACCAGCACCCATCTTCCAGTAAGAGGCAGAAAGCCCCCCACATTTTCCCTGGTAGCCACTTTCCGCTGGGGTTTCTCCTCCTCAATCAGAAGTTTCTTTTGTTCAGCTGAGGCCTTTTCCTCATCCAATACAGCTGGTACTGGGAGCAAATAAAAGCTTTTGACTTTACCCAGCAGTAATACTCCAGAGCTTTTGCTATTATACCATGAGTTGGATCTTGCAGTTCTCCTTCTGTAGAGAGCAGTACAAACTCTGGTGTACAGGGACAATTAATAGATAACTTCCATTGGTAAGATGGCAACATACTTTGAAGGTCACTTACCTACTTACCTGTTGATTACCTGTATGAAAAGCAGCATTGTACTTTTCACCACCGTTATAATGTTTGGAATAAGTGTGTGTGTGGGCACATGGAAGGGAAAAAAAATAAAATCATGCTTGATAATTATTATTGCATCTAATTAGAAGCAAAACCTCCACAAATCCATTTTAGCTCATCAGCACTTCAGCTCTCTTTTCAAAACATACCAGTGAGATTCTATTTCTAAATCAGCCTGTTGCTCAGGTCCTGTACCAGCCTAATAGTCAAGTTTTTCCCAATGATATATCTTTAAAAAGAGAAAAAGTTTTATCAGTTTATTAACTTGGAAGATTTCTGGTCATTCTCACAGCTGTTACATGACAATTTGGCCCAGACCTTGTCTGCATTTTAGATGTCCCAGGAGTCTGTGATGTTTGCATTTATTGCCTGTTCTGCACAATTGCCATTAGTCATGTTAATAGTGTCATTTTGCTATGAGGACCTTTACCTCTCTATTGCACAGCAGGATGAGGAACTCAGACTGATCAACTATTTTCCCCATTCAAACAGATGGTGTGTTACTCTTCATTACCCTGGGAAGCTTCCCAATTCATTTTAGTCTAATTTCACTCTTTGCTTTTTCACCGTAAAAATATATACTAAATAGCACTATAGTTAGCTCTCCAAATAAACCTATTTGTCAGCTTTCAAAATGATACTGCTTTTAGAAATGTTGGTTCTTCAATACATAACATCTTAATTTGATTTCTGCTGTCCTGTATGCAGCTTTAAAAAAATAATACTGAAATATTTTCTTACGCTTTTGTGATCAATTTCTTCAGTGATTCCAGATCTTTTTTTTTTTTTTTTTTCAGTGAATGCAAAGAATTTTATAAAGGTACTTTGATATTTGTCAGAAAATCTCAATTAAGGCACTTCTTCCTGCTTTATCAAGATATTGCTTGCTGTGTTTACCAGAATACTGTATGTGTTCAGATGTTGCACTGAAGAGATTGAGGAGTACTCTCTTATCAGGGCTTTCGCCAGCTGAAATCTCATTTCATTTCTTATACATGCTCCTATACAGTGATCTTTTGCTAATATATTTCTAAGTATTTGCAATTCTGAAGTTATCTACTCCTTTTATCAGGGAAATATATATTTCAAGATGATATTGAGTGCTTCCTTTTCTGGTAATCTGTCATATCAGTGTGCACTACTTCCACAGATGCATATACTTTTTAAACTGGGCTTTACTTTATGCAAATGGTCAGTCATGTTCAGACTTTATTTTACAACCCAGACTAACCAGAACATAAAATACACCTTGTGCTATCTCTGTGATATGTAAAATGTTCTACAATAAGACAAATAGGGTTTTTCTTCAGCATGTCTTTCTGTAGCCTATTTTGATTGGTAATATGCATGTCTTGCTCCACGAGAATCAACCTCATCTGTTTCTGACAGATTATTTTTCCTTGCTTCAGTCATATAACTCAGCTTGTCTTTACTCATCCACCTTCTCTTTCCCTCTGTCAGCCATGAATGAATAAAATTTATGCCCTCTTTTACCTTCCAACCACAGCCACAGAGGCAAAATTAATGTAATATCAGCTACCAGGACCCCATTTAGCAGTGCTTTTTGGTTGGGGTCAGTTTCATCCAAAGTCAGACTTTCCTGTTGGGAACTCCTGAGCCATTCAGTGCAATGCAGATCTGTGCAGCAAGATGGCAATTACAGTTAACACAAGGAGGTTGGTCCCATTTTTATCATTTGTTCTTCATTTATATAGACTAATCTGAGTTTCTCTTTTTTCTCTTACTTTCTGTGTGTCTTCATGCATGTGAAGAAGCTTTGCCCCACAATCAAGCTTGAAAAAAGGAATATTTAGATAAGTCAATAACGATTCTCTCCTGCCTTTTACCTCCACACAATTACTGTAACTGTAGTTGTCTGAGACACTCAGACAGAGGCAATTGTTCTTACCCATTGCTCTGTGTAACCAGGAAAACAATTATAGTTCGTTGTTCTGTGTTTGTATAGGCTCTAGGCTTTTGTTCATATCAATACTGACACTACTGGGAAAACAGTTAAACAATTTCCAGCTAGACAACTGTATAAATCCCTAATTCTATGAGGTACTATATTTTTTTTAACATATATAAATATATAAACATGTGTATGTGTGTGTAAATATGTAATTTATGTAAACGATTAGTTCCATATAACTAGAAGTTCTAATAAAGTCTTCTGCCCTACTAGCTTATGTCGCTCACTTTTCCAATTGTTTGATAACAACAGATACTCATATTCACATAACAATAGAGGCTTACCATATTCACTGAAATTCTGTCATTGATTGACTAGACAACACTAGCCAGTTAAGTTTCTAGATTCACGTCTAGTATCAATACAGTAGCATTAAGAGGAGAGTGACTGAATACAATTAGTTCAAAAACCAGAATTAATGGGAAGAAAAAAACCATGTGTATTTATGCTTCAGTAATGTTTCCTACACATTGATTGCTAAATTGAATGGACTCCTGCAAAATTTTGGTTATAATGGAACCAATAATGATAATATACACAGTGCCTATGTTTAACTATTATAATTCATTTTCCTAAATATTAGTGCTGCATTTTCAGAAAGAAGATGTAGCAAAAGATGGCAAGAGAATTAATAAATCCCCAGTGCTAAAACTATGTGTGTATTTTGAAGATGCTTACAGTTGAATTTTCATGGGAAAGTAATTGCTGTTATATATAACTTGTGATAGAGAATTAAAAGGAGGTATGCAAAGGCAAAAAAAATAAGAAGAAGAAAAGAAGAAAAAGAAGGTGGTTCTGGTACACTTTTAAGCACCCTGTATATATTCACTTTCAGAAGTCAAAATATTGATTTAATTATCCACTTTTTCATAAGCATTTTTTTTAATGAAAGGCAAATACAAAGGAAGACAAAAAACATTTTATCTAGTTAATAAGAATCACAAATTAAGCATGACTGTCCAAGCGTAAAATAAATCCACTCACTAGGGTCAAGTGTTCCCTGTGTGTTATAACTGAGTAATTTCTATTATGATAGATGAACTTTTTAATACGAGCTTTCTTCTCTTGCTGATATGTCTTTTTAGTCATAAATGAAAGTCTTGTGAAACAGAGAACTGTACAAAATTTAAGGTCATACTAAGCAAAATGAAGCAAGAAAGTGGTAAGCAGGAAAATGAGTGACTATGTGTGAGCAACATCTAGTGGCTAGCATCTCATTAGAAAGCTATTTGAAACCTATTTGTGACACTGAATGCTTCTGCTGGGAGGAAGTGAAGCATATGAGGGGAAAAGACAGCTCTGCCTGTTGATGCAGCTTCTGAACTAAAGGTTCCCAAGAGCTCCTATAGACTCTTCACTTTGTGGCCTCAGGAAATAAATTGTGCATTTGCAGGATAAGTCTATACTTGCACCTGGTCGTGCTTTGGGTAGACTGGACAGGGGATATGACACAAAGCTCTTTTTGTTGTGTGCACTATGGCACTGCATTTTCATTCCTTTGGCAGGCAGGAACTTGTCCATACAAACCCGTTCCAGCTGTGCAGTAAGAAGAAGAGGTGGTACCATAGTTCAATCCCAGCTAGCAGCTAGGACCACGCAGCCAAGTGGGATGAGGGAGAGAATTAGAAAAATAAAAGTGAGAAAATTAGTGGATTGAGTTAAAGACAGTTTAATAAGTAAAGAAAAAGCTGCACACAAGCAAAGCAAAAGAATTCATTCATTTCTTCCCATCTGCAGGAAGGTGTTCATCCATCCACAGGAAAGCAGGGCTCCATCATCCATCAAGTGCAACAGTTCCTTGGAAAGACAAATGTCATAACTCCGAATGTCACCCCAGTTCCTTCTTCTTCCTCCAGCTTATATACTGAGCATGGTGTCATATGACATGGAATATTCCTTTGGTCAAACAGCTGTCCGGGCTAGCTCCTCCCAACTTCTTCTGCACTCCCAACCTACTTGCTGGTGGGAAAGTGTGAGGAGCAGAAAAGGCCTCGAGAGTTTAGCAACAACTGAAGACATCAGTACATGAGTAACACCACTCTCTTCCTGAATCCAAAATACAGTGCTAAATCACCTTGCAAAAAGAAAGTTAACTCCATCCCAGATGAAACCATGACAGGTGGGAACTCCACATCCTTGTTTTCTGAGAGTGAATTTCATTCTGCCTGAGCAGTGCCCAAACTCCCAAATCAGCCACAGATTGTGCAAATGAGAAAAATGTTCCACTATAATCCTGTCTCTCATGCCTTCTCTTCATCAAGGACATAGAACTAGGGATATTTAAAAGATATGTAGAGATATTCTTAAAGGAAGTTGTTTTAAAGGAATATCTGATTATTTTGCACTGCCAGTGAAACAGGTATCCCAAGTGATCAAATAACCCATAATCTGGTCATGTCATCCTTTTGGAGAAACAGAGCAGCTCTAGAGAGTGAAGCTTCGTGTTCTTCTGTTTAGGGAAAAAGTGAAGTCTGTACGCAACCATTAATATTTTTTACACTTTCCATAGAAAAGCAATAGATTTGTTGTCCATGGAAAATCTCTAAAACAATGTTAAAAGAATACAGTGAAAAAACCAGATTATGCTCTATGCAACTACTTCATGCTACCTCATTTCCAAAACTTGCAGATGTACTGAATAGTTAATTTCCATGTGAATCTGTTGCAAATATGAAGTAGGAAAACAGTCTTTCCAAACATATCACCTAAAAAAAAATCTTGAAAAAAATTACCTATATCACTGAATGATTGTACCTTGTGAGATGATACTCAGCAAATAATTTACTCCAAAAGGTTATAGGTTTTTTTCATCAGGAATATTACTTTCTCCTACATTTCTCCATGATCTCATGTATGATTCCTTCAAAGACTTATTTTCTGTTGCTTCTTCTAGTGAATCAAATCCCACTCCCTCAGATTATCTTTAATTTTTCCCAGTTACATGCTAGAAATGGGTAACAAAATGCCCTCCTTTAACAAGACTTGTCTAAAACTGTCATAAAAAACATGTAACTTCACTCCTTAAAATATTTTATGTTTAAACTGTATCTACTACTACCACCGTTTGAGACAGAATACTGCTCTGGTTGGAACATAGGTTTAAGTACTTTTTCTACTGTTCTTAATTTCTTATTTCTTCACTGGATTACTGTTGACAGCCTTATTATTGGAGTTTTGCCTTCTTCTGTAGCTAGAGTATATCTTTTTTTTCCTTCTCTTCTCCAACTCCTAAGAGTCATCTTAGAAGTTGACGAGTGGCTATGTGAAGACTACAATATGGGGAGTCAGCATGTAGTCCTCACTGTGAAGCCTAGAAAAATAATAAGTTGGACTCTGCAGTCATGAGGTGTGGGTGAAGACAGCAGGTTATATGACTTCCTTTGACCTATTCTGTATTTTGAAGGCCTTCTAAAGTCAAGGAACAATAAGAGATGTGTGCAAAGGACAGAAGTCATGCACTAATATCATCAATCCAGTTCCTGTACAGTGAGTATGGAGTTATGGGTTCATTTTGCTGGATTTTGATATACAGAAATAGATATGGTTCTGAGAGACTCTTGATGAATGTCCAGACAGTATTTCAGTGTTTGTAGAGAGTTTTTTTCATAGTTTAGTGGGACAGCTGAATATCAGTACCTATTCTGTTCCCTTTGCAAACTCTTAAAGTGCGAGAGAAACAAAAAAAACATGCCACAACAGGACTAGGAAGCCCCTTCTACAAGTTGTTGCTCTCTAGCACAAATCTGGATAGATACCCACAGATCCCTGTCAACCCTGGTTAGCTACAGAGCCATTATATTTTGTGGAAATGCACATAGTCAATTAAAAGTATTCCTTCTCATTTACAATATAAAGGCCTCTCCCCAGTGGCTATTGAGCCCCCCACAGTTTGCAAGATATACTATGGGGAATGCATCTTCTAATTTTACAATACATTGAACACAACACCTTTTATTCCAGCTTAGCCTGCTTTTGGGAAAACAGCTCTGCTTATCTTAAACTAATAAAAATAATTGAAAAGCTATTCAGAAACTTTCCTTATCCCTTGTTATTTGTCCTCCTGACAAGCTTCAAGAGGTGACCAGCTGCAGAAACCATTATCAGGTGACTTCATGAAGCAGTTTTCTTTCCCATGAAAAAAGTTTTCCTGAGAAAAAGCAAAGGGAAAAGATTTCTCTGTTAACTCTGAACTGTGAACTGCTACTTTTTGGCATCCCATTGCATCATGGATTTGAAAAGATAACTGAGAAGGCTGCAGACCCTTTCTGAATGTACTGAGGCTGTACAAAATGACCTCCAGATGCCCCTTCATGTTTCTTTAATTCCATGAAATAATCCCACACTGAGCCTCTGGGCTGATATATCAGCCCATAAAGGAATCTAGTTAGAAACAGAATTCAGAAGATGAACAGACTTCCCAAAACAGTCATTTTCTTCATCTCAAATCCTCAGAATATATCACCTAATTGCCTCATATCCTCAGCTGTCATTTTTAGTCCTTCACACTAAAAGCTCTGACTGAACTCAGAAATGTGTTACTCATTTTTCTGCAGGCATCTGTCAGATCATTGGACTTTATGCCATATTAGAAAGCCTTTTTATAAAGAGTCAACAACCCTCTCAGGCAATGCTGAAGAAATACAAGCAAGGACAATGCTAAATTGCAATAGATCCCAAATTACATATTTTCCACGTTTAAAAGGTGATTCACAATTTTCTAGCTCCTCAGCTGACATGTTTTAAATTGCTACTTCAAAATGTCTGCCCTTTAGCAACCAGATGCTGACCTCAACCCTGTTACCCTTGCAAAAGAAAAAGAAAAAAGGAAAAGCAGAAGGTAAAAGTGAATATACGTTCAGGAAAGGATACTGGAAAATAAGAGGGGAAAAGGATAAACAGCACAAATGTAGCAATCTTGAAAAAGCAGTTGCCTTCGCTAGGTAACAATGATCAAAAATGGAGAAGGGCAATGAAAATGGAAAGAAAACTAGGAAAGTTAATGGAAATGCCAAAAAGCTAATGCAAGAAAACACTGACATATTTTTTACTAGACGAGATAATTTTTTCTGTATATTTCATATTCAGTAGTTAGTATCAAGTGATACTTTGAGAAAATATTCAAGCAGTAACAATATGTCTTAGTTCCTATTGTGAGTGTGTCTTTTTTGAGTTCGAAATTTTTAGGCTACAATAGAATACCCAGGAATTGTTTTAGGCCAGTTTTTTCTTGGAAATTTTAGAATAAAAAAGAATTGGTACATTAAAAGATATGAGGAAGGAATATTATCTTTATATATAGAAGATCACAATGTCACATATTTAAAGAAAGCCCAAGATTTAAGAAGCAAAGGGTAGGGCACTCTTCTTATAATGTATGAATACCTAATGGGAAGACAAAAGAACATGGAGCCAGACTCCTTGTGGCCCCAGTTAAAGGACAAGAGACAATGGGCATAATTTTAAATACATCACATTCAATTTAAACCTCAGAATTTTAATTTTTTTTTTTTCTGGCAGGCTTTCAAGTCTCCTCTTTGCCCAGAGAGATTGTGAAGTCTCCGTTGTTAGAAATACTCAAAACATGACTGTGTAAGGCTAAAGAATAATGAAGGCTAGATGAGACATCTTCAGTGTCCCCTTCCGACCTCACCAAATTTGTGATGCTAAAAGACTGGGATATGGGTGTTGAGAGACCAAGACTGTCTGAAAGAAGATTAGGACTAGAGTTAGCTGGGACACCAGCAGGACAAGAGGAAAAAGAAAGGAAGGGCAGGAAAAAAGACTGCATGAGAAGTGATATTTGGATTCAGATAAATCTTCAGATCAGTTCTAAGAAGAGATTCAAATAACATCATGCTCCTGTGAAAAACCCTGTGATCATACTTGCCAAAGACAGAATAGGCACAGGGAATCTCCGTTTTTTTTTCAGTGAGCAGCAAGGGTTGTTCCATGAGTAGGACTGTGCTGGAAACCAAGGGTGACCATATGGGTAGCAGGAGACAAGGCCGGAGACAAGAGCAGAGGTAAGGTTATGACACATGACCAAGGTCTATGCAGGAGACGACCTGGGGACAAGCTACTTGCAAGGTCCATCAGGAAGCAAGGACAGACAGGGGGCTGGAAACATATACAGCACAGCTTAAGCAAGGCAACAAGGCTCAGGTCTGAATTTAAATGCACTAACAGGCAGAGTACGTGTGCATGGACAGTCTAGGTGAGACTGCTCAGGGCAATTAAGGCCCATTTGTGCACACAGGACCCTGACCAGAAATTTTCTGGTTTTGGTGCTTGGTTTTGAACCCTTCATTTTTGTAAAATATTGGGTGTGACTTCCCAAATTCTTTAAAGCACGACCAAGAAACAGTCATTCTATCATACCAACATCTACCTTAATCTTCAGTATGATTAGTACTGCTAGAATCCCTATGATTACTACTATTTGTGTAGTGATGGTAGATCTATTGAAAAGATGGTAGATCCTTGAAAGCAATAGAGACAAGGGTCTCTGGCTTTATCCTAATGAATCAGAATTTATCCCCTCCCTATTGTTTAGCAGGTATAAAACATACAGCACCTAGTCAGAATAAAAACCTGTGAGGGATTAAAGCATAGTCCCTGAAACAAAAGTAGAAATTTCACCTACTGTACTCCATGCAATATCCATGGAGTGTGCATGAACTGGGATTATTTTCAAAATTAACTTTGGATAGTTTTTCATTGGACTGTCAAAAAGCATATCCACTACAATGGTCACCGTTCAGGACATTTCAAGTGCCAATATCTGAGCAAGAAAGAGCAAAGGAAAAGTAACTACTATATTATTTAGTTCCAATATTGGTATAGTTAATATTGCACATGTTTCTCATCACCTCATTGTGAGGACTTACTTGCTTGATTTATTTCCAGAATAAAAACAAGTCTTCTCTTCAGCCTGAGGCAGAACACCAGCATAGAGAATTTAATTCCCAGCTTTTACACTGGTAGAGTATACAGAACTGACCCATAATAAAGGCTATCATGGAAATGATCTGATAAGATTAAGTAATGTCAACAACCCCCCTCATCTAATATTTCAATGGATGCATGGTTTGAAATCCTGAAGCTTCAATTTATTAGCTCATTTACTGAGCAGAAACAGCTTGGGTGCAATAATACAATACACTTCTGCTTATACAGCAGTATAAGCTTCTCAGTATTAACTCTATTAAGGAAATCTAACCCTGATGTTGGAAACCAAACTACACAAAAATACAGCAACTTAAGAACTCCTATTTTTTTTCCTCCTGTTTTGTGTCTTCTACCAATGATGTAATTTAGGACCAGTTTTCCTGATTTGGATGATAGTCACCTTATGGCAATACATTTACTACAACTGAATCATTTTAGAGAAGTAAAAAATAAATTCAAGTCATAATGCTTGTCAGTCATTTAGTGCAAATGTCAACGGAATTTGAAAGAATGAGTTAGAGGAAAACCACAGAATTTTGGAGCTACCTACTCTCTTTTATGCCGTGTAGCAATTTTTATTGCTACAGTTTAAAATGATCACTGAAACAGGAGTAGAAGTGAGAGATATCAAAATTAAGACAAAAGTATATTTGCACATTGTTGTTGTAAATCTGTATGTTCTTATTTCATAGTATGTCTAGAGAGTCATTCTTTCATTTTTAGAAGGAAATCCTCCCCACACACATATTGAAAGAGATGGTAGTGACTTCCAGAAATATTATGAGAACTCAGTCTATTATGTGAAGAAGTATTAGCAATATAAGTTTTTGAAAGATTCACTTTCTTTAGGATTAAATATTCAACAGCTCTATTGTGTTCCATATGCACCTGAGATTAGAATTTAATCCTAATAGTTTTATCCCATATAATGGGCTCATGGCTCATTAACTGTCACTATTGAAATTAACATCAATATTTGCCATGCAAAAGGTATGGTAACAAAATTTGGATTTATAATCTATTTAAAGTCAATTAAATTGTCACCTAATAACAAGAATTAAATATTATATAAGCATGCATCCACTCAAAGGTCCCATTCAGTGGTTCGTTCTTCTGCCCTTCTCAGGTGTTCAGTTCACCGAGATAAAAATGCTTTCTGGCTTTATCTGTTATGAACATGGGGAACTGCTCAATAATTCTTTATGCATTTAGATTTGGTTAGTTGAGAAGTTTATTATTCTACTTCATGTGTTTTATTCAAGTCAACAAATGACTATTGAGGGCAAGAAACAGGAAGGAAGGACTAGTTCAAACTACATCACTCCTCAGTAATTGCTTCACTGCAGCCACCAGCTTTGAATATTTGGCTTATATTCCAGCCAGCCTACAACAGTATTTAAACAACAAAGGGAAAAAGCTGATGATAAATAATAAAAATCAAAAGAACTATGGTTAGTTTATGAGGGAAGGTTCAGGCACTAAAAAAGGACCAATTCTTTGAAGAATTGAAACTGAACTCTCTCAAAAATAATTCAAGAAATTTTGACATGTCCTTTTTTATAATAGACCAGTGTGGAAGACTTTTTTAAAAAAAATATTTATCTAATGCTTTGCTTCTATAAAGAAGAAAAACAAAGAGAATTTTTGTTTGGAGAAGACTGTTTTATCTTTAGATTTCACTTATAACATTGCAAGAAGAAACAAGTTTTGGACCTCCAAGGAGAGAACTATTATCGCTATAGTCTAGAAGCCAGTCTAGAAACAGGAGAACTGGTGAAATTCCACCAAGGACCTGGGGAAAGGCAAAACTTCTGTCATGTAGGAGGACAATATGGAGGTAAAAGCTAAAGGTGAATCCAATCATATCCTTTCGTATGAAATTTTACCTCTTTTGGGGAAAAGAAAATAAAAATTATTAATTTTGAAGGGCTATATTTTCATAGAAAGGTATTAGTATTCGCATCATACACTTAGAGGATTTAACTGTAACCAAGTATTGAAGTTTTAAGGACAAATTTTGCAATTGCAATTCAAAACTGTGAAACAAGGCTGAGGCCACCCTACTACTTTATTGTCTTCTTTCTCTTATGCTGCCTTCTACCTGTCAGTAACTCAGGAACTTATGACTGTATGGGTCAATCTTGTCCTTACCATTCGCCCAGAAAGAGAGTTGAGTGTTTTGCTCTTTATATGATTTTGTATTGCTATGTGTTTAGTTTAAAGGATGCAAAATCAAAGAAGAGCATCCCAAACTTGGAACTGGGGAGGCTGGGGAAGGTAGGTAGCTCCAGTGTTCCACAACAGTCTGGGACTAGCCCTTCTCAGGGCCTTGCTTCCCTCACAGGTGACTTCAATCATTGCTACAAACAGAACTGTTGTGCCTGAAGGGACTGTTACCATAAAGCTTACTGACTGCTATTGTAAAGCTTTGTGACATCTTATATGGAGTCAGGATCACCAGGTGGCTTATATGTGTAACCTTGAATTCAAGGGAGGGGAGAGATGCAGTAATTTTGTGGTAGCCTGCAAAACAGAAAAGCTGCAGCATTTTCTGCAGTAGGAATAAAGTGCACTTTTCTCTACTCTTGATGATAAATCTCACCAGTAAAATAGAATCTATACATGGCAATCTGTTAAAAGCCATAACTGTACATTTTTGTGTCTATGGTTTCAGGAGGTGTTCTTCATTCTTGATACTCAGTCATCCCTCCTCCCTTTGCTGCTTCTCATCTGGATGTGGCTTAAAGGTGTACAAGGCACAGTTGGTCTGGTTTCCCTATCCCTCAGCTAGTGGTTCCTGTAAATTAATTTGTTCAATTCAGAAGGCTAGCTATATAAAATAAATGTGTAGTGTACAATATTATTATTTCTATTAAAGCAAAAGAAGTAATACTGCATATGAAAACCTGCAGTGTTCTGTTCCAACATTGTGAATTACTTGGAAGCTACTAGGGCATTTCTCTTTGAAGTTTCGTGTATATAAAATGCATTATTAACTTACTAAATGTTAATGAAACGTACAGTTAAAATAACGGTACTAACAGAACACAGACAATGACTCTAAACTATGGAAATGTCCTTTCCATTATAAAGTAGGGTTTTCTTTTTTTTTTTTTACAGACTTCGGAGGAACTTAGCTTGCTAACTGAAAATTTTTAGTTTATTAAAAGAATACTTCTCTCTTTCAGCTGAAAATATTAATTAATGGTAAAAGCTTCAAAGCATTTAAGGAACATAAAATGGATTTGGGACAATTTGTTCAAAATGTGTTTCAGCATTCTTAATCTACTGATGGTAGAAAGTAGTTTGTGGAAAATTGTACGAGCCTGTCACCCCGCAGTGACATCTGCAATACACAGGGAAAAAAAAAACAGGCCAACAGTGATGTTGGACCTTGCAAGTTCCAGTTGAATCCTTGCAGCAGAGGAATGCTGGCAAGCAAAGGTGAGATGGATTAAACTGTTGCCTGCTTTTGTATCCTTACTATGCGCTAAATCTGGTAGGGGCAGTATCTTTCATGCACTGTCATTTTTCTCTTGTTTTTTTGAGGGAAGGGAATCTGTTTGAGTAACAAGTAAGGTGCTTTACAAGTCTCTAGGCAGGTCCCCAATTAAGATTTTCAAGATGCCAGTGCTGCAGAAAACATCTTGACATGCACTCTCTCTCTGTTCAGTCTAGGACAGGATGTAAAGGGTGGGCAGAAACTACAGTTTGCGAAATTTCCAATTACTTGAAGCCAAAATTTTGAGATTATAAAAAATGGACCTGATTTCTTGCTTTAATCTACAGTAATTCTTTTTAATGGGTGAGTCAGTGCAAGGCTTCACATGGTCCTCTGTGTTCCTTAAATTGAGTCGAATAAGTATAAAGAAATATACATATAAATATATTGAATACATCTAATGTAATATATATAAATACATCTAATTGAACTGGGTGATCCTTATGGGTCTCTTCCAACTTGAGACATTCTATGTACAAATACAAGATAACTCAGATTTTAATGTTATTACATGACTCCAGAAGTCATAGTGGTAGGTGGATACTTATCATCCTGACCTGAGTCCTTTTGAATGACTACTGGCATAAGTCTAAAGGAAGAGGAAAAAGCTTTCACTAACTGTACCCCTCTCCCCCTCTCAGATTATTATGTGTGGTCACACTGACAGCTTTCAGACTTTGGACAAGTATATAGGCTTCTTTAGAAAACGTGATCTCAGTTCTTTCTATGTAATCAAATCTTCAAAATCTCCTAACTTAATTTTATTTCGTACACTTCTCCTGAAAAACTTCTTTTGAGAAACTTCTACTCCCTGCAGAACATCAGGTTTTGGAGAGGATGTAAATTCCATTTCTGTGCTGATATATGACCTGAACGTCGCCTTTATATTTATTCTGTTTTCTGTTTGTATTTGGATAGCACTAGAGAGAACAAACCACAAGCCTGTGTTTTCTACCACATATAGTAAAAAACCCCAATATCTGACTCAATGAGCTTACAGTGATTTGAGTGAAACTCTTTTCTTTGCCAGTATATGTTGATAAATGATTGTGTTGAAGAGATACATATTAATATGTAAAATCAAACAGGGAAAGATTTGCATTACTTGTATATATTTGAATAATCCCAGTAATGCAATTTCAGTGATCTGTGAAGTATCAATTCACAGGGACTTTAAAACAAATCAAGTCTTTTGGGTCGCATGGAAAAATATACGACAGTTTTCTCTGTTCCCTGCAGTGAAAGGTGAAATTATGAAAAGAATTATTTACAATTTCAGAGGTCTGCATCTCTTCTTATTTTGTAACACTAACATTGCATGTACTCCTCTTTATAACTGTTGATCAGGTATTTTTCTTCCATTCTTAATAATTCAAATTCAAATCTGTTAATATTGCAGCCAATTCCCAAATTTATGTCTACAAGAGCACATCAGTGATCCTTGTATATATATAAAGCACTAGCTAACCATACAAATGTTACAATTGTATAAGTAACAATGTAAATTTCTAGAGAGCTTTGAAATAGTCAGCCTTATTTATGGTATTATTGCAGAAGCTGTTATGCATCTGAGAGTTGATAGTTGATGGTAATTTTATAATACACTGTCCAAGAATATGTTTTATTAAACCAGATCTGGATTGAAAAATAATTCATAATTTGTAAATATTTTTATATTGAGATATGGAAAGAAATAAAGAAACTCTTTTTTGTGGTTTGTATTAATGTTACTTAATAAAACATCCATAATCTTCAAAGGTTATCTGCTTTTATTTTTTTAGCAGCTCTAGTTTTCTGACCTTTTCCTGACTTCTAAACAGGACACATGCAACCTAGGAACAAAGGAAAAATTAATACTTCCTTCAAGAACAGTATACACTATACATTCACAGAGTTTATCTGATTAAGCAGAAATTCCCAAATGACAAATATTATGCAAGTGACTCATCAGAATGTACAAGATTTCAAACGTGGAGGTCTGTCTCCTGTTCCTTTTGCCCTAATCCTAGTCAAGTGTATACCAAAAGATTGGCTTTGGGCAAATGTTCAAGCCACTTTAACTCATCAGAGGTAAAAGAACAAGGAGCATATTCTGATACTGCTGTGGTCTCCTGGGTCTTCAGGCCACCCTTTGTTGCTGCTGGATTTCATTGTGAGCAACAGAATAGGAATACCCTCAAGAAAAAAAGGAACTTACATTCATGGTTTTATTAATGCATCTTCTTTTCCTTGTGTTGTTGTGTTGTGTTTCCCTGCAGCTTGCACAGAGACAAACACAAGTTTTACAAAGTGCTTCCTGTCAGTGCATTGTTTGAGCCAAACAGTTTTCAACTGTATAGCTATTTACTCTGGCATTGCGTTTATGCCTTGGTATGCATTTTTAATTCTGTCATCGTTTTTTCAGATTACTGTTAAACGATGATAGTTTCACTGACTCTGGAAAATATCTTTGAGTCTTTGTGGTAACCAGAACATATGTGGCCAGAATAGATTAGACTGCCATTGCTCTCGCTGACTTTGAACATTGATTGTTTTTGTTTTGGTTTGTGTTTTTTTTTTTCATTTGTGTAACGGGCCATTAACTTTCTATTTAGTGCTTTAGTTACATACAGTTCATGATGTTTTTCATACAGTGTCAGGAATAAGAACAGAAATAAATTATGAAGCCTTCAACCCTTTAACCCAGAGTCACAAATTCCAAAACCTGGCTGAGACTTTTCAGGGTAGGTAGGTTCAGAGTTATGACTTCTTGGACTGCAGTGAATGAATCAGCTCTTCAGATTAATGTAAATGATTCTTATTATGAACTCCTTTCAATCATTATTTCATTGCAATGCTTTATTGCTGGTTTTTTATATATTGAAATATGCTTTTCTCAAGGAATACTTGTACATAGAAGGCACACCATCCATTGGTGATTTTTCCACATGATCTTTCTCTTTAGCTAAGTCCTGAGTCTTAGGAAGATATTTTGTGCATGTGATCATTTCATATTATTCCAAGAGATATATTCAAAAATTTTGGAGTAATGGGAGAAAAGCAAACATTAATAGTTTCCTCTCTGCTTTAAATATATGTTGACACAAAATTATTCCTCCATATACCTAAATGAAAGGACTGGTTTGCTATGTGGCAGATCCTATTCCCTCACATGCATTGTAAATATAATTCAAATATCATTAATGCTGAATGGCTGAATTCACCTGCACATGGAACTCCTTCCATACCTTAAGGAGGATACATCAGAAGTATGTTTTGTTTTTTTTTTTAATCTGGTGATTACGTCTTTATTCCTCTGTTTTGTTGGTTACTTTTGAGAAATTTAGGTACATGAAATGCCTTTTCTAATTTTATGTAAGAGTCATAAAGTCAGTGAGATACAGGATTTATTTAAATGTCTGTCATATAGTAAAGGCCAGAGCTATACCTAGTTCCAGTGCCTATCTTTAGTGATTCACTGTATGGAACTGCACGTGGTGCTTCACTCAGAGACAGAGTCAGCAAGCATCTGGGTGACCATTTTGCAGTTAGCCAATGATAACCCACCATAAGAACAGAAAAAGACTTATGCAAATCAAGTCTTGAAAGTAGTAGTTGTCACTAACTAACTACTCACTAGGAACAAAAGTTTATAAAGGCACAAAGCTAGTACTTTTTTTATTGATACGACATTACTTCAAACAACAGAAGTTGTTTGAAGGGAGACAAACCATTGTTTCCTCCATCATCAATAACATAAATTACAGGTACAACATTTCTGTAGCTTTATGGACAATAGCATCTTTACAAGGAGAAAAAAAAATGGTGGAAAAAGGTAGAAATTCCATATTAATTGGAATTAATTGTAATTAATTCCATATGTCTTTTGTGCTTAAGTGAATACAGTTACACTCCCAGTGTCTTTACACTTTAATAATTTCAACTTTACTTAATTTTCTAAATAAAATCCATCACTATCTGTAGACACTATTCATTTAGAAAGAACAAATGAGAGCATGTTTAATAGGACAGAATTAGATAACACAGTCCCTTTTCAGAGGGAAACAAAGTAAACCATAATTTTACTTTCAATATAAAGTCAGGAGTGCTACCTTAGTGGCCTAAATTTGAAAATAATTCACTTTTATTCCAGTCAGAAGTTTCAGAACAAATATTATTCTGTTGATAGACTAAGATCATCAGATAAGGAGCCTAAGCTACTCTTTGTGTTCCTGAATAATTTATGGAGATAAAATTTTGAACTTCTCCTTTATCTACCTGTATATTCTGTTTAAATTACTTTATTTCATTCTTGCATTTCAAGTTCAGAAGTAATCTCATTTCTCATTAAAAATAGATTGAACCTACTTGAATATATAAGCAACAAAAGAGGAAACTATCACACATAAGAAACATGCATAATTAGGAGGCTAATAATTTTGAATTAAGTGCTTGGTAAGTTATTGTACCATATGCATGTTATTTACTAAAGTAGATTGAATCATCCTCAGAGTTTATTTGCTTTTAAATTCAGCTTAATGTTTCAGTTTGCCACAGAGATGAGTAAAGAAGCTTCCCTAAAACAAGAAATGGACCAAGACAAAAGTCCTTCTTAAAGTTTTAAAATTTTTGATTAGTCTTTTCTTATCTTTATCATTTTTTTGCATTTTTCCTAATCTTTCAATGGTTGCAAATAGATGAGAAAAATATTGTGAAAACTGAGAAAATCATCAGAGAATCTAAAACAATGCAAATGAGCATATCTTACTGAAATAAAAGGGAATTACAAATGTTTTCCTTGGCTGTGAACCTGGTCTGGTCTTACTATAATTGAGCCTAAACAACACTATTTATAGTTTATCAAGACAATTCATCCTTACTCACTCCTAAGCAAAAAAACCCAAACATCAGAATACTTAAGTTTCTGTTATTACATACCACCTTATCCAGTACCTTAAGACAACCTTAGGAAAAAAGAGAGGAAACAAATAAGATGAATACCAGTTTGTTGATCCAAACCAGAGACACAGAATGTCAACTTCACTTGCACCTAGATGGTGTTGTTCATCCATTTTGCTAGCAGTCTTTTCAAATCAGAGGAAAATATCAAAGGATTGCAATCTTTATAAGTTTCACAGATTTCCTGTACTTAAGAGCTAGGTTTGTTTTGGATATTAAATGCATAGCTTATACAAAGGTCTCTTTCTATAAATATCAGCCTCTCTACTGATGGTACATAAAACACACCTAGCAACACAAGATATTAAGACCATCCATCAGTAGCCTTATAGTAATCAAAAAGGTTTCATCACTTACTTTCTGTTGGTTGGTTTTCCTAGAGGCCAAATAGAATTTAGGTGGGTATTCATATCTCAGATGAATTGTGGGTCATTAAGCATGTCTTTATACATAACGATTCATGTGAAAAAATGTTGACATTTACACTAGGAGGAATAGCACTTCTTAAAGCATTTTGCTTTCATTCCTAGTATTTTTTGACTAAGAAAGTACTTTGTTTCTCTAGGCAAATATGTAGATCTACCAGATGTGTAACAGGGAAAAGAAATATTACCTTGTTAGCATGCCTCTCTGACTGATAAGTTAATATATTTTATTTTGACAACTGTTAAAAGAAGGTGTATGTAGGTGTATAGTCATGTATTCTTAAATGAATCCATTCTCCTGAAATAAAATGAAGAAAATGCATAAGTTAAATACAAAGTGCAAAGTTTTAAATTTAATCTTAGTAGTAAAAATATTTACTCATTCACTCCTAGTATTTCACTCTTCTCTTTCTACAGTTCAGAACTGAAAGGTCAACACATTATTCATTATCTCACAGTCTTTCCTACGTAATAACTTATCAGACCAGTAACTAAATATATACTAGATCAAAGTATTTGAAGATAATCCTAGTTATCCTGTTCCTGTGTTTGTTCATGTTTGACCAACCTAATTATGCCTTGCTTCTTTCCAGATTTATACAGTAATTGCCAATAAGTGTTTTTAGAAGGATGGCTGCCAGAAGGGCAGAAGAAATGGCTTAGAGAAGGCTAATGGGACTTACAAACACCAGCTTTTAAAGAACTGTGACCTATCATACCAGAGTATGCTGCATCTTAAATAAGGGCAGGAGTGTGGAGAGAGTAGTTCAGTTTTGTGACTTCACTTGGGAATGATGACACTGCCCTTTAGCTTGTTCTGAAGCAAGGCTTGATTTGCCCGCAAACATTTATTCAGTTCTTGTTCCTCCTTCAGCTCGTTGGAAAGTTTAGCCACTTTGTTATTCAGCTGAGAACACCTTACAAATAGAAGCACAAGTCAGGAAAGCAGCACATTATACCAAGATCAAACACCACTGCATCCTTTTTATTTGCAATCCCTTAGGGCAACTGACCCCCTGCTGTCCTAAGCCCCACCAAAACCACGTGAAACTTGGGTTTCTGGAAAAAGATGGACAAGGGGAGGCAACACAAGAGGACTCTGAAATCCTCCCCCCCAGGATTTTCCACCCAGTTTGTCTGTGTGGTGTTATCTGCACGTGAAGCAGAATCCCTTGCTTTGTCCCTCAAACTGCATAACCTGGGAGAATCCCAGAATCCCTTCCCTTGCAAGTCAGGCAATTCCATTTTGCACCAAAGGCCAACAGAGGCAACAGGTGGGATGTGTGTGGGAACGTGGGACTGTAACCTCAAACATGTATCTGCAACGTATGGAATAGGCACCAAAAAGAGCACAGAGACTACCAAGAGAAAGAAAAAAAGATTTCAGCTTTGGAGATAAAGAAGAATTTAAACCTGCTTATTAAACTATATTCAATAGT
>JAOXNG010000012.1:84045395-84065442 GCA_028566535.1 Scolopax minor
GGCACGTGGTGTAATCACTGTAATGAAAGATTATTTGAAAGTCAGTAGTGCTAGTTTGGGTAGAATAAGTGGTTTAAAATTTGGCAGAAAGATTGAACTTCGGAGAAAACAAATATAACTTTTCAAGGAAGTAGAAAATGCCAGCCATTATACTTTTCCCCTTCCTAGGGGACTCTAAGCTTTAAAATTCCTTCTAGTCTTTGTTTCTTGTTTTCTGAATAGCTATACTGGAAAAAATTGCAGTTATTTATAAAAGGTATATGATTTAGATGAAGCTTTTGGAAATTTAAAACTCTTCATTTAGAAGCAAGTTGTTTAAAAGTTTGTCTAATGAATTTAAGATTTCTTTCTTTAATCCTGACTGCATGTTTTGGAATCACTTTCAAGATGTGCTCATTCAGCTAAATGAAGCCTTTCACTAACTTGCATTCGCTCATTATATTGGTGAAGAATCAAAATATAAATCTAAAAAGTGATTAGAAAAGGACTGTTAGGATGTCTTGGAGTAGTTCTTCCAGGAAATGTGAACGCTTCCAACATGTTTGTTGTTAGTGTTTTTCCTACAAAGACAGTTATAAGATGCAAGAAAGGATATTGTGGAGGTAGGGGAAATTTTAAGGTAGGTTCATTTTGAAAAAGGCCGTAGAACAAACATTCTCATTAATGAACAAAGCTAAAATTAAGGTAAAGATAGGTTATTTTAAGGAGTATTATGTATAAAACATATTTGATAAAAATATGCTGTCCAGGACTACTACGAAACTTGTCCTCCCTGGAAATCAAGTTAAGGTCAGCTCTTTTTTTCCAAAAAAAAGCTAATCAGGATTGGAAGGTCTGTATGTGACACTAGAGACATGCTTTTGGCTGGCATTTGACATCATGTAAAAATTAGTCTGAATGCATTTAACGGAAGAAACTGGGCCCTGTTCCTTTTACATTCAAGATGATAAAGGAAGTATTTCTTAAACACTTCATGTGTTGATCCTATTTTGCCTATTTTTGGTCTGTAATTGGCTGTTAATCATTCTTATGGACAGCATGAAAATAACTTGTTCTTAGGCAGCAGTGGCTTCTTAGTAGCTTTGTTTTTTTGAAGTGTTAACCAGCTTTTTTGTGTATTCTTATATTAAATACAGTTGCCACAATGCATACTTATTTGGACAAGCAATGTATTTAAATATTGCCCATATGAAAATCTTTTAAAGTACTTGCATGTAGGTTGAGTGTTACATGATCCTACGATACAGAGGCCAATACACTTGCACCAGCAGCGATGAAAAGGCCTTATTTAAGTATTTCTCAGTGTAAAAACAACTTAATGAAAATAGTCTTCTGTAAGAACTGTTGATAACAATTTTAAATAAGATGCTAAGTTTATCCATGAGTGGATGCAATGCTATTTAAGTATATAGTCATACAGATATTAAATGTCTACATAAGAAATGTGAATAGTAAAGATGTGCTGAACTAACAATTTGAATTTCTGTGTGCCTGTCCAAACTGAATGGAAAATGAGACTTGCTGAGTTTTACTCACCTCTGTTTTTCCAGAAAACTTCACAAGGTAATTGTGACCATATTTAGTTGCGCTTTGGGGAGAAAGACGGGAAACATTGAAAAGAACACTTCTCTTTTTCAAAATAAAGCTATGGTTTTTGTTTCATAGTTGTATGTAGCTGCCTTTTGAGAGTACAAAACATTCTATGTTATGAGAATAAAAAACTTCACACTTGTTCTCAGAATAGCCATTTAGCTCAGTAGCAGTTTTCCAATTATACATAGAAAATAGATGCTGATGTACAAAATATTACCTGGAACAATAAAGACTTAAAGCAAGAATAGATGCTTTCCTGTTCCAAGTAGGTGTCTATAAAAATTATGTATTATCTTGACTTTGACTACAAATTAAAGCTTTATGTGGAACAGTCTTTTGCTGAAGATGGCTTTTGCTCTGCAAGAGCAGGAAAGAAATAACTTGGATATAGCAATCTGTTCCATAGCATTATATAAGCACCGCCAAGGTAAGGTTCTGACCTGGATGTCAAAAATGTTTTTGGAGAATTTATCTTGATTTTCAGGCAGTCTGGAGTCTACTGCTTGATTTTTCCCATAAAAGTTGGCCTGTATTTAGAAAGGACTGACTTTGAAAAAGAACAATGCTAATGTACCTATTTTTTTAACATAGATGAGAAGTTTATTCTTGCTTTGAAATGGGATTAAAGATACTAATAGACTAAAAATTGTTACTGACGTGAAAATTTTATAGGGGGCAGCTGAAATTCTTAAGGATATCCTTATTTTTTTCTAGTTTGTGTCTGTGTGAATGTTAAACCTCAAAACAATTTCTGATGGCATCTTGAGAATTAAAAATAGATACAACAATTGCATTATCTCTTTTCTTCCTTTCCAGCATGTGGGGACGTGTACAGAAATATGTGTGAAGGCATGTTGATTGTGGGATTTTTAAAATTTAATCTTGAAAGTGCAGAGATATGTAGCTGTTAACAGAGGCAGGTCTTACAGATAGTCTTCAGCAATCTGAAGCTCTGTGCTGGGCTCCCTGCATTGACTGCCCTGTAGTGTGAAGTCTCAGTCAAGTTCTTGATGTTCTGGTATCTAAAGGTCCTCCTAGAGCTCAGCATTGCTTGGCTGAGGTCATTTCCCTTCTGTGTCTATGGCCATGACCACCCATGGCTCAATACGAGCTGCCAATGTGTGCTCCCAGCCCAGAAGGCCAACTGTATCCCTGGCTGCCCCTCTACTCTGCTCTGGTGAGACCCTGCCTGGAAGACTGCATCTAGCTCTGGGGTCCTCAGCACAGGAAGGACATGGACCTGTTGGAATGGGTCCAGAGGAGGGTCCCAAAGATGATCAGAGGGGCTGGAGTATCTCTCCTATTAAGATAGGTTGAGAGTTGTTCAGCCTGGAGAAGAGAAGGCTCCAGGAGACTTCCAGTACCTAAAGTGTATCTACAGGAGAGATGGGGACTCTTGATCAGGGAGTGGGGCGATAGGATGAGGGGTAACAGTTTTAAACTGAAAGAGGGGAGATTTAGATCAGATATTAGGAAGAAATTATTTCCTGTGAGGGTGTTGAGGCACTGGAACAGGTTGCCTGGAGAAGCTGTGGATGCCCCATCCCTGGAGGTGTTCAAGGCCAGGTTGGATGAGGCTTTGAGTAATCTAGTGGGAGCTGTCCCTGCCCATCACAGAGAGGCTGGAACAAGATGATCTTTAAGGTCCCTTCAACCCAAACCATTCTACCATTCTATAATTTTGTCTTTGTACATGTTTTTATGCTGCTTCCTGAAGACATTGGCAGCAGAAAGGCCACTTTTTCTTGTTTTTTTGTCATTTTTCATATCAATTTATTTTGAGATTAACTCTGACTCAACTGGTAAAGAAAGCTGGTGAACAGATGGACAATGCAGCACTTTTGCTTCCATACTCTTATGGAAGATGAAAATAAATAGTTTTCATTCCAGGATGTTAAATGTATTCCATGTTCTCGCAATGCCTACTTAATAGTTTTGGGACTGTGTGTGTGTTTCCCATAGAAGAGAAAAGCAGAATGCACTTCACCATTTTTTCCTCCTCCTGGATCTAATTATTCTCTAATTTAAATGCAAAGGCCAATCCAGGTTGCTCCTGAGACACTGTGGGACTCTATTAGGATCTTTTACATTAAGACTTTTTATGATAACGATTATATGATAAAGAGCATCTGGAGTCTAACACAATATTAACAATATTTCTTAAAGGTGTAACCCAGTTTTTGCCGAATTTAACATCCAACCTCTCTGTGCTTACACAGCCTGGCTTAAGGGTAGAGGATATTTTCTTCCAAGGAATCTGTATCAGTCATGACAGGATCAGAAAAACGCGGTGCAGGGACGATAAGACTCATTTTAAGATCCATTAGAGAGGAAATGCTGCATCTTCAGGCTCTCTTTAGTTAAGTCCATACTGTTCCATTATCTTCTACATAGAAATGACCTGCTATTTTGCTTATGTAATTTGAAAAATAGCAACATTAAAGGTTTGAAGACAGCCCCAAATAAACACAATACTCGATCACACATGCTGTAATATAGTATTACATTACATCCCTTCATAAAATCCCCATGTGAATAACTGAGAGACTGCCTAGAATTGTATTAATTTGTAAAATTATCAGGGAATATCATACTTTCTGTAAATCTTGTAGCTGTTCTGATGAAAACTAAACACATCCACTAATTCAGAAATAAGGTAGTCGAGTGGAATATACAAAAGGTAAGGTTCTGTTTTTATGAACCAGATTCCCTAGAGTCTAAGACTTTAAAGATCACCCTCTGTAGTTCTGTAGAGTGTGAGGAGTCCTCCCCCCAAAGAGGAAGGAGCGGCAGAGATAACATGTGATGAACTGACCACAATGCCCTTTCCCCTGCACCACTCAGAAAAGGAGGTAGAGAAATTGGGAGTGAAGATGAGCCTGGGAAGAAGCGATGGGTGGGAGACAGTGGTTTTAAAATTTAGCTTTTACTTCTCATTACCCTACTCTGATTGGATTGGTAATAAAATCATTTTCTCCAAGTAGAGTCTGTTTTGCCCATGATGATAACTGCTAAGTGATCTCCCTGTCCCAAGAGTCTTTCATTATAGTTTCTCTCCCCTGTCTAGATGAGGAGGGGAGTCATAGAGCAGTTTTGGTGGGCACCTGGCATCCAGCCAGGGTCAACCCACCACACTATAGTTCTCTCATCTATTGCATACCATTGCACAGATAGCTGTCTATGTACCTACCCAATTAACAGAGACTAGCACTCATAAGATTAGATTTTGAAAATCCATCTTCAAAAAGGGCTTGAAACACAAAATTTTTACTCTAGACAGCTGAAAAGGGCTAGCTCCATTCCTTACTCTTTTTTTTCATATATAGTATGAACTTTTTGTTACTCTTTTTGATGAAATATTAAACATATATATGAAGGAAAGGATCAGAAATACGAAAATGCTTTAAGAATCTTTTTCTAATGGTTAGCTTATACAACTTTAATAATCTTATTATATTACCACACCACTACAACTGCTCTATATCTGTAAGAAAAGTAGTAGGCTAAAAGAACAACAAGGCACCTTGCATTTTTACATATGCTAAAATATTTGATCCAGTGTTTCATCTGTGATCTTTTTGCTTTACCAGTGAGCTTCACACCAATATGTACTTTCCCACTGATAGGCTGCTATATCACCATAAACTTATCACAAACAGAAAAAATGCACTAATTACTGACTGAAGAGTGTGCATCTATGAAATTAAAGTGGTTTTCTGCTTTACGGTAACTCTGAGATGAGCTCAGTAGCCCACAGGCTATATTACGAGAAGACACTTTTCCATCTGAGATATAGTTTCAATCTATAATTAATGTACACATAAATGCCTCATTATTTCTGTACAGACTTGCAGAAGGGACATTTTAACTGCACATTTTTAACCAAATAGGACCTATTAGTTCGCAAATTGAAACACAATATCAAGAAACTTCTGTCCTCAGTGTTCTTGAGCTGAAAAAGCTTACTGAAACCTCCCTCAACAAAGAAACCAATGAGTTGAGTACGTACTACCACAAAAAACAGCATCAGTTGGCCCATGGTGCATTTTCTGATGCTCTCGGTGTAAGACAAGTTCATTCACATAATCTCAGATCTACATTCCTTGTTTGACCCTGTTGTGTTCAGTGAATAAAACCAATAAAATCAGTTTTTATTATTTTTCTAATGCTACTTTCTGAGATATTTCATATACTTCCTAAGGAATTACACATAACTAAGGAGAAGCAAAACAGGTGATCTGTTACAAACGCTTTCCAAGGAAAAGAGAGCTAGCACACAAGACCAAGGGCTATGAAATATTAGTGAAAAAATGTAAAATTATGTAATAAAGACTTGACATAATTTGATTTAAATCAGCAGAATAAATTTCATCAATTTCTAGGTCTAAATTATTTATTCATTTTAGTGTATTTGCATAGTCTAAGTAGTCATAGGAAACAAAAAAACCACACCCCTACATGTCTTGACAATATCTGACTATGATTTAGACACAGTTGCTCTCCAGAGAAAATGTAGCCTCAAGACAAAAAAGAGTGCTCTAATTTATATTAAAGGTATTCTTTGCTTTCCAAAGGCAGAGCAGACAGTTAAATGTGACTATATAAAACCAATATTCAAAGTTGCATTGCTACTTAAAGAACTAAGATGGAGTAGTCCCCTGGAAAAGAAAGAAAAAAAAAAAAAACCACCTCTTTTTATACTTTTCCACTCCAATTCTTCATTCCACTAGATGCCAAAATGAAGATAAGAATCTTTCAGGAACTAGTTTTAACATGTAACTAAATTGAAGTCTCAAGGTTCTAAGTAAGCCAGCATTATTAGTTTTACTTTCAGTTA
Organism: Scolopax minor; assembly: GCA_028566535.1. Lineage (NCBI taxonomy): Eukaryota > Metazoa > Chordata > Aves > Charadriiformes > Scolopacidae > Scolopax > Scolopax minor. Next base: position 84,051,826 of record JAOXNG010000012.1, read on the forward strand.
AATTGCTTTCTTGATAGGATTTCATGACACTGGAAATTTGTTTTCTCAGATGTGCTTTAAATGTGCCTGGTTTGTTCATTAGGATATTTACATAAAGCAATTTTTTTTTTTTTTTAGGGGGAAGACACTAGAAAAAGTAATTGTTCCGTGATTTATATTGTACTATTAGAAAAGCGATCAGACTTTAGGGAAATAAACCAGCCAATTGTTCTCAATATGTCCTTTATAATCCAACATGTGATCAAGGAGTTATTCCATTGCCACCTATAATTATCTGCTTCCCTGTGTTGTCCAGTAACTGCCTGATACTATCTGACAGCATTTCTACTCTTAGGTAATGCCAGAAGGTCAGGCTGGACTAAGGAACCATGTGAAATAAGCAAAACTGATCTAGTTAATAAAACCAAGCATTTTTATTCCTTGCCTTATATATAACCTAGAGAGCCACTTCTCAAAGCACAGAAAAGCCAAACAGAACTGGTGAATTACCCATCAGTGAGAAGTACAGTACTATGTAAAGCCTCTAGCAAGGGACTCTCAGTCTATATGTCCTTCAGGGAATCAAGAGAAATCTGCATTACAATATGACGCATGATTGACTGGGGACTACCAGTCAAAATGATGACATTATCTGCCAATCAAGGGAAGAGGCAGTTAAAAGAGAAATCTTCTTCCAATTACACTCCAGATCCATGAAGAGTAGGGCTAGTGATATGCTTCCAGGAAAAACTCAGAGTTTTTTACTGTCAGCAGCATAGACATAGAAATATTGTATTTAAGATGGCAAGGAACAAAAAATATTCCTCTCTCTTTCTTTCTTTCTTTCTTTTAAAAAGAATCAAGAAGATCACACTTTTTTTCTTGATTGGATTGAGACACTGAGAAATAAAAACACCCCATGTAGGCCAAAATAAAGAAAACTAGGTGAAATAATACTCTCGTTATTTTTGCTCTGAACTGCAATACCACAGTAGTGTTATAACAGGATGATTTAGCTCAGTATAATACTCCCAGTCATCTTATTTTCTTGTTAACAATGTTTTTTCCTCTCCACAGCCATAGTAAACCTTCAAGGTTCTGCAAGAGTGATGTACAAACTTCTGCTAGTCAGCAGCAGCTGCCAGTGGGGAAATGCTAAGGAACTATTCTTCTTCATCCACACTTTATTATCTAGGATATAAACCAACATTTCCTCGTGAAAGGAGGCAGATCAAAAACATAAGCAAAAGGGAAAGACAGCAGCTGAGAGGGTTGTTCACATTGTCCGTATTTCTTTTCAGTGCTAAAACATGAATATGAAGAAGTTACATTAATGTCTATAATTAAGCAAATCAGCCTTCAGACACTTTCCAAATTAGGTGTTGAGTATCAAGGTGCTTGCATTTCCACTAGCCTTGGATTAGCACTTGGGCTGTTCTGTGGTTGTGATCTGAAAGTCACATCTGTAAAACAAATGCATGTGGTTAATACCCCCTTGGTTTTTTTGAGTTAAAAACAGAAAGCTTCTCTTGGAAACAACCTCTGCCATGGAAACAGACCTGGATTTACGTGGAGGAATTTGGAGGGCTTTAGTCCACTCCATGTAGAGCAGGTTCCTCTGTCTGCTTCCCCTCCCCCTCTTCTTCCTTCTCCTCTCTTAAGTTTAGACTGGAGCTGCCTTCCCCTTGGAGATCAATACTTTTGCCATTGATTGCAATAATTTCCACAGGCATCCTCTTTCTTCTCTAACACAACCATTTCAGGATCATACTTCTGAGCCACAGTAGCAGGTACTCTTGTGTGTTCTTTGATGAAATAAGCAAGACAAAAACATATGTAAAGGCATACAGGTCTATGTGTATGTGAAATGAGAGACGTAGGCCTTTCTGTTTGGCTGTGGTGTTTACAAGCAGTTAATCTGAGCTGTGAATGTCTCCAAACATCACTGAGTTCTCCAGTGTTTAAAATTGAGATGTGACTTCTGTTTGAAACAGAATGTAATAGTTGGAACACATATCTACCTTGCATAAACCTTTCAACTAAACCTAAAAGCAAAATACAGCTATCATGACAATGGCTGATTCTCCCATATCTTTGTTTCTCAGTGATATTGGATGAAAAAAAGAAAGGAAAAATCATGAAAATAACTTATATTTTTGAAGTTTTATAGCACGTTTGGAGAGGACTGGTTAAAATGTGCCATTGGAAGAGAGCACTTTGATTTGTGGCACTTTTTCAGACTTTTATATTCACAAATTAAGTGAAAAATTATGCTCTTCCATTTGCAAGGACATGCCAATAATATTAAACAAAAAATACAAATATAATTCCACTTTAGCTATTTGAAATATAATGGATTTTCTGTAGCTTTCAGAATATCATTCAGATCTTCCTGTGCTAGTTAACAAAAGGCTGAAAAAATTTCAAAGGCAAGGTAATTAGTGAAATGGCACAGCCCTCCTAAGTGAAACCATTTCTGTACTGGAAAAAGTGACAGATGTGCCTTACAGTGCACATCCTGGGATTAGATATAGAAATCATTCCTAAAGCTGTTTATTTTAACTTGATGGACTCAAGACTCAAGTCCACGATCAGTAAGGACTTTGAGCAGATACTTTACACATAAAAGTTGTCTTGTCTTCAGCAATTCATACCTGTAAGAATGAAAAGCAAAGCTGCTATTCCCTGTGACAGTATAAAGATGTCGCTTAGAGCCTACAAAGATCAATTAATTAAGCATTTGAATATGATAGTGATAAGGGCACAAAACACCATGAAGACATTATTATTACTGTCAGAGAGGGACTTGGATGTGATTCAGTAAACAAAGCATGTAGTCACATGCTGAATGAGTATAAAAAGACATATAGGACAACTGGTTCCTCCCTTGAGCACCATCTATTCTGTGTTGCAAGGCCCTGATCCAAAGTCAGCGATTGCCACAAAAAGGTTCTTGATAACAGCAGAAAGCTATGGACCAGCTTTGGCATTGAAGGCATCTGCTCTAAAATCAGCAGAAAACTATGTCTAAAGACATAAAACATATACTCACACAGGCAGGGAGGATCCTGGAATCTCAGAATAATGTGGTTTGGAAGAGACCCATGGAGGTGTGTAGCCCAACCTCTTGCTCAAATCAAGGATAACTTCAATGCTAGAACAGGTTGCTCAGGACCTTATCCTCTTCATTTTTTAAATTCAACATCATCTTTAAAGTCACCAGGCAGCCTGTTCCAGCACGCAACGACTCTTGCTGTGAAACCTACATACGGCATCATCCTTCAGAGAACTTTCTAGCTTTTTGTTGCTGTATTTTGCAGGTATGGTTTTAGAACAGCTACTTTTTCAAGTTCATGTCCAAGGTAATATGCACATATGGATAAGTTCTTTGAGACAGAGTTGCATTTCACACAAAGCTTTTATAGTGTCTATTCTTGATTGGCAAGTTTGGTAATAAGTGTAACATCAGCCATAAAATTAGGATGTAAAGTAAGCAGGATATAGTCAAGGTTTTATTCAGCAGTGATTTTGGTGTATCGAGCCTCTGTCTCTTGCTGCATTAAAAGGTTCTTTGCCCTGGAGATAGGAGTGGTATGTGCCCTCCAAGAAATCACTGACATAATGGAGAAACATTTTAAAAATAGATTCCTTTTTCTCTAATGCAAGCACAAAGGTTTTCCTATGCTAAGACACTTAGAGAGGTGAGATTGCATAGTTTATTTAACTTAATAACACATAAAAATAAAAACTTCATGGGGAAGAAGGGCAGCTCTGGGATTTAACTTTTCTGTTAAATGTAGGTCTCCCTAATATCACTGGGTAGTGCAGCACCTGGAGTGACACAGCTCTGTCTGTTCAGAAGAGAGCTGCAGTCTGCCTTCAATGTATACTAAAAATATTAGTGCATTTTTTCCTCTCATAGATCTATTTTATAGATTTAATATTCTTGGTTTGTTATAAAAAAACAAGTCCATTTCTTGTTGTCCATTTTACTTATAATTGAGTTTAATTTAATATTCTGTTTTCTATTGTAGTGCTTGACTTGGTAGAAGTTGTTAGCCATTTTCAAAAAACAAACTTGATCTAAGGATTGTAACAAGCACATAGTATCAGGCAGTTTGCATAAAGTCTCATTTTCTAGGGTGTTTACTTTTTGTGGACCATTTCATTATCATGTAATTGGAGTCGGGCCATTTTGCAGACAATCTAATTGTTGGCATAGTATGTCCTCATTATTTGTATAGTGCAACAGTTTGCATGAGGCATTATCAAGTGTAACAGAAACCCATATAACAGCATGAGTTTTGAGAAATGGAGACAATTTTTTATCAAAGGCTGTACCTACTATCTAGAATCACTGACAAACCTCATTGAATCTAAACTGTGCAGCTCTTCTGGACTCTGAACGTGCACTGTTTGTGGCAGTAGGAGCAACATCAGTTTCCTAGCTCATACATTCAAAGTCTTCCTCTCCCGGTGCTTTCATTTTTGAACAAACTTTAGCTCTGAAACCTTGAAGACAGTATTATGCTATGCCTACATGGTTGCTGCAAAGGAATTAAGATAAATAAAGCACTACTAAAATAGCAAATGGAAACCAAGCTAGTAATCAGAATGCAAAAGCTTAAACTTTCATCCTGTTTCCAAACAGTAAATCTTATCTTTTCAGAAAATGCTGCCAATTTAGCACTGCTGAACCTTGGAATACATCCATCCATACATAAACACATTTGTACATTATTTTGGTTGGCTCTTGCTAAAGCCATATGCTGGGTTTTTTAATTAAAAAAGCACCTCAGAAAAACTTTCAGTGTTCGCACAGGATAAAACATCTTTCAAGGTTCGAAAATGTCAACAAAATACTAAAGTATAAAGATAGGTTTTCTCCCCTCCCTGAAGTTATAAGTAAAGCTTGCAGACTGGATTTTAACAGCCATTTTTCCTTGTTTATGAAGACACTTTCCAGTCACTTGTGTTGTAACAATCAAGGTTTTGATACAGCAAGGATTAATCACTTCCAAAACAATTGGAGAGGAAATAAGCGGTCCATGCCTCTTTGCGGTTGGCAGGGTTGTAATTCTCATCTAGACTTCTATACCCCCTTTCCTCCCTGTTACCAGTGGTCAAAATACTTGTAGCCTCCTAATCTTGCATTAAGCTGTGGGTTGTTTTGGATGTGAGTCAGTTTCTAGAGACCAGTGGCAGCTAAAACTGGTGAGAGGCTTGGGACTGCTATTGCCTGCCTCTGTGTTAGTGGACACCTTTTTACTACCATCCTTGCAACCTTATCTTCACCGTATTCACTTCAGCCCTGGATCACCTTTGGCAGTGTTTCTCCAAATACCCTTTGATACTCTTCTTCTTCCCTCTCAAATCTTCCTGTAGAAAGACTGACTGATTGCAGTGGTTTTCTATGAGACAAGAAATACATTGCTATAGTACCTTCCCACTATTTGATTTATAGCACTGTGAACACTCTGGTAATTGTTACTGGTCCAGACTGCAATATCTTGCACTTATTAAGGCTGAGGAAAACTCTTTTTGTTTGTAAAACTATTCTGAGTCTTGCTCGCTCTTCTTGGTGCACTTTTGATACATTTTTAAAAGATGCTCTTTCAAACTGGGAGAACTGTCTGATGTCAGTCCTTGTTAATGTACTATATGTTTGTGCCCTGAGACAGTAGGTCAAAGAGTGGCTAAAAAGAAGATGGAGACTCCCTTTTTACAAGAAGTCATGGAAAGACAAAGGAAAAGACATTGAAAATACAAAGAGTAATGGGTACAAGTTACTCCGGGGAAGATTCCGATTGGAAGCAAGAGGAAGAATCTCTACAATGACAACAATCAGCCATTGGAATAATCTCCCCAGGGCAGTGGTGGATTCCTCGTCATTGGACAATTTTAAGATTCAGCTGGACAGGGTGCTGGGCATCTTTTCTATACTGTGCTTTTGCCAAGAAAGGATGGATCAGATGATCCTTGACATTCCTTCCAACTTGGCATTCTATGAATATATGTTTTATTAAAATATATTAGATATATTTCAGCCTATTTTCACCACATGTGTTCTCATCAAACATGTCAATGAAAGTTCCACAGGGAAGAATCTGAAAGTATTCTCTCAATGTACTTTTTTTTTTATGTTGTTTTAACCTTTCTGCATTTACTCTTCTCTTTATTCTTCCTCATGTTCTGTCTTTGCTTTTGCACTGAGCTATTCAATACCTATAGCAACCCACAGTTCTTTCCACCTGTTATAATTAATCTAGGGTCCAGGAATGCATTTGGTTGTCAATATTCTTCTGGAACTTGTATTTATCAACAATGAGACCCACCTGATGTTATGTTTCCTGTTTACATGAACCTCTATCTTTGTGTCTCTGAAATGCCTCCATCTGCCTTAGTCTAAATAGCATCCTGTCATCTGCAAACTTTTGCCTCTGCTTAGTTATTGGCCATTCAGGCTTCCTAACACATTTTAGAGTAGGCCAGAAATCAGTCATGTTTTCTCCTTTGAAAAGGTTTGAATTTTCATAGAAGCCTTGATTCCCAAGTCATAACAAGAGCTCACATAGGAGGAATAGACATCAAGCTTGATTTGGAAGATGTGAAAAAGCTTGAAAATGAATTGTCCAATTCATCAGGCAGAGGCACAATATACCTAAAATTTGTTTCTGCTAGATAAACTAGGAAATGAATAGATTTTTTCCTGTTTGAATAGTTATTACTGTTCAGTCTGCCCAGGCAGGTAGCTTTGCACTCTGCTCAGCTCCACAGAGCACAGCTGCTATCTGCAAGCAATAGCAAACTGGGAAGAACTCAATAAGCACTGGAGGAACAGGCGATCTTGATGAAATGGAGAAACAGACTGAAAAAAAAGGTAATTAAATTGCATCTAGATACAATTAAATTAATGCATATATACATGGTAAGGACCAGAAGGAAAGGATCTAAAGGTTATTATAATAAAAAGCCAATCAGTTCTTGTTGTGGAAGAGACAAGCAAGAGTACAACCTACAAGAACAGAAAGCAGTCCTCCTGCTCTACTTGGAAAGGTTTTAGCCAGAACATTGTTCATGTTGCAGTGCTGCTTTTACCTGGAAGGTCTTGATAAAGATGAGAAAGAGAGAGACAAATTAGAATGAAATATAGAAATGCCTTTGTTTAACCTGATGAAGAAAGGACAGAGGGGAAAAGAACAAATGCATAAAAAGCTTTTGGTAAACAGAAGGAAATAATGTGTCTGGTGCTAGTTGAACACAATAAGAATCTAACATTACAACAAGGGAGAAGCAAGTTGTATCCTAGGAAAAAAAGAATCCCTTCTAACAGTGAACATTAGTCAGGATTGTTGGAGAGGCTGTGAAGCCACAGGAGCCCTATAAAACAAATGTCTGTTGTGAATTTCTTGGGGCATGACGAAGTTGGGACTTGTCTTGCCCAATTTTATCTGTCAAAAAGGTTTTACCATTCAGTTTTTCATCTAGGAAAACTTCACAGTCAGTTGAAACAGACCTAATGCCAGAAGCAATTTATCTTTTCCTAAATGAGGTATCTAGACTGGGTAGGGTGAGGGAGTGTACCCGTGGTTAACACAAAATTAGTCTAGAGGCACCATAGAATTTTGGCCACGTGACTAGTTTCTACAGTTTATTTTTAATGGTTGTAAGCTGAAGGAAATGTGTGATAATTTTTAGAAAACATTATGTCCTGCTTCTTCAAAGCATCTACATCTTCAGAGGTATGTAAGTGACATATGGAAAGATTGCTAAATTTTCTCACGAGTGAATGGCAAAAAAGCGTGAGACTATGGTCTGAAGCAGCTGTTTATTTAAATGACGGGTCATTGACTTATAGAAAAAACTGATGAGATCCTGATTTTTCAAAATCTTTAGCACAGAGCTTTCTCTGAAAGACACAACTGCATTAGCAGTGTTTCATTACATGCTACTTGCTCCTGTTTGTGAAAGCTTGACTTGTGCAGGCAGAGAGAAAAGCCTCTGGTGGAACCATTGTGACTGTCTATACACTAACAAAAGGGAGTACTTTAAGAGAAGTAGTTACAAGCACTCCTTGAAAAGATATTAAATCATGTATTGCACACTTGCAACACCTATCTGAATTAAAAAATGCAAGCAAAAGCTAAATTCTTTGAATAGTTTATTCTCCATGAGTGATTTGACTGCCTTTAATAATTAGTGCAGAAAAAACCCCAACACAGTAGGAGAAGGAACGAAGCATGAAGGAACATCTATCCTCACCAAAGAACAGAAAATCCAGAAATAATTTTCTCACTGTAAGCTGACTTTGTAATGTTGGTGTAAATATAATGACAACATTTTAACTGATTCTTGCATTAAACAACTACCATTTGTAGGTAGTTCAGGTAGAAGCTTAAAGCAGGAAGCATTAAATGTATATGACCATTGTATATGAAATTTCTTACCTTTTTTTTCCTTTTTCCTCCCCAAACCAGGCTACTCAAACAGGTTTGCAGCCTAACAGCTACAGTGCACGTTAACGAGGATTGAATCCATCCAGCAGTTACTCTTATATTGCATTTCAGGTTAATAACATATTAAAAAGTTTCCTTTTACCAATAGTAAGTTGACACATGGCTGATGTGGGAGTCGAGGGAACTAACTTCCGAACTACCAATGCACAGGACTTCCTTATAAACTTCAACTCTCTTTCACATCATCCAGCTACAACAAGAAAACCTTTGAAACCATTGAAGTTCTGATTAAAGCATTGATCCGAGCCAGTAGAAATAGAAGATGAATTAAGTGCACCTGAAAATAATTACTTTAGAATTAGCTTGACATCCACACAACTAAACTGGAAAGAGACACTTCCTTCAGCACAGAAGTGAAACAGAAAATTAGATTTCACCCAGGCAGAAAAATGTACAGATTCTAATCCAGGAAAACATATGCTTCCAAAATTGACCATGGGTATACTAACTGATCTTGGACAATTGCAGTGTAGTTGGCTGTCATCCCTTGAAGAATTTGTCCTAAAGGTACAAGTAAAATCCTACTAGTGACTCGGAAAAATGTCATTAGGGCTAAGTATTTATGGTGATAAATTTTGTGCAAGAAAATGGCTAAAATAGAATAGTATATATACATTATTCACTAGCATAAATACTTCCTGGGATGGTGAACCTCTAACAAATTGGAAGGGATATGATCTTTGGAAAATCATTGTGGAAATTTTATTTACTGACACATAAAGCCAGATGTAAATCAATATAAAGTGGATTTATTATTTTTTTAATTAGGACAAGAATCCAATCATAAACATTAATGTCATAAAGTGGCCTGCACATGACATCATTGCTGACAGAGCTGGGACTCTTTAGCCTGGAGAAGGAAAGGTTGAGGGGAGACTTTGATAATATTTATAAGTATCTAGAGGATGGGTTGAAGGAGGATGGAGCTGGACTCTTTTCAGTGGTTCTCAGTGACATGATGAGGGGCAACAGGCGCAAGCTGGAACACAGGAATTTCCATCCAAATATGAGGAAGAAGTTCGTTACAGTGAGGGTGACAGAGCACTGGAACAGACTGCCAAGGGAGGTTGTGGAGTCCCCTTCTCTGGAGACCTTCAAGACCTGCCTGGATGCAGTCCTGAGTGATGTGCTCTGGGCAATCCTGCTTTAACAGAGGAGTTGAACTAGATGATCTCTGGAGGTCCCTTCCAACTCTAACAATTCTGCGATTCCGTGGTACAGCAGTAGGTGGAAGATAGCATGTAGGCCTAAACACATGATAAATGTTGGTCTTTGTAATGTTCAATATGTTATCCAAAAGATAGGAAAGACCAACTTCAGCTGCATCTACCTTGATACATTTTATCTTATTTTGCGCAATATGTTCAACAAGAAAAAGGCAACACAATAAAAAGTCATGTTGAACTTCAAACCACTACTATGGTGTCTCACATAGTTTAATACAGCAAAACTGCAAGATACCAAAAAATCATGGAAATATAAATTATGATTAAAAAATATTAGTTACACCATTCTTTATAAAATGAAATCTTGTATAGTATAAACTAACATCCTGGGAACATTAGGGTTGAGAACCATCTCCTATAGCCCTGGGTATCTTTTCAGGACTCTCTAGTCTGTATTAGATACCCACATTCAGATAAGAAGAGTCTAATTCTGGGACTCTCTCTTTGTCTACCCAGTATTAAAGGAGTCTAGACAACTAACAGTACATTAGACATCTAAAGTCCAATGTCTACAACTGCATTATTTCAATGTGCATTGCAATGTTGCAAAACTCTAGATGCAATCAGATGACTCTCAGACTAAGAAAGTTTCTCTGATTTTGGTAATTTTAGAATTTCTTGCATTCCCAAAGTGTTAGCAGAATGTCTATGGAAACCAATGTGAAAGCACACCTCTTCCACCTCAAAAGTTTGCACGTGTCAATAGAACACAGAATATGTTCAAGTCTCTGCATACCATACAACCTATAAGGGTGCACCTGTGGGAAGGAACAATGGTGGATCACTACAGGAAGCACACTGCATCAACAGTGACTTCTGTGCTTGCAAGGGGGAAGCTTGATAGCCCAGGCAGCACTTCCCAGAGCAGTAGCCACAAAGATGTAATATTGTCTTCCACATATGTAGTTTGAACCAGTGTTATTTTTGCAGGTTCTACCTTGTGTTGTATTGAGAAGCATAAGCAAGTACTGATTATCAGAACTTAATACCTGGGATATACATCAACTCTTTTAGAAATACCATCTTGGTTTCATCAGTGAAGAAAAGAAGAAAAATGGATGGCTCTCCACAATCATGAGCTGTAAATCTGCAAGTGAGTTTTTTTGCATCTCCTGTGTCAGTACACTGGGATCACAGAGTAACATCATGAACACCAAGCTGAACTAGAACACTGCTTATGAGGAACTAGAACACTGCTTATGAGGGACAGAATTACTATGGCCTTTACAGATATTTTGCCATTCCAGACCCTGAGCAAGCAGTTACACTGTATGAAAGAGCCCTTCCAACCAGACATTCTCTGGTGAGCTAATAAAATTAATTTTAAGTAATTAAATAGGATTAATAATTTTTTATTTTTAAATCTTTCTTGTAAAACAATGTCTTATATAGACTATGGTTTGCTTAAACTTAAACTTTAAGGAGAAAGGTCAAACATGGAGAAAAGTCTATGTGGACCAGATGTCATAATCCCTGCAATCAAGTCATCATCATTGTTTCATTCTCTGTGTGTAAGTAGGTCACGTGTTATAGTATCAGCATCCAATGGTAGTTGTACTATATACATTCTCAGCAGGTATTAGCATCAATTCCAGATGTTCATACAACACCACAGAGGCTGCTCTCTCTTAAGTGTTTATTTTGATACATCTGCCAGGCAATTTTTACAAGGAGTTTTGCATGAATGAAAATATTCGTGCAAAATCTGTAACACTAACCAAAACTGTGGCTTATTTTCTGCTTTGACTCTTGATTTACAGTTAGCATTTTTTCTGTATATTATGGTGTGTTGTTTCCATGTCTTGCAGATCTGAAGGAGAAATGGTGTCCAGTTGTGGATGGCTGTCAAGTCACAGATTTTCTTACATTTTACCTCAGGCTCAGTAAAGCTGTTAGAGATTTAGCAAGTCACATCAATGCCTGCTAAGTGACAGTTCTGCAGCCCGCTCTTTTACATTCACATGGGGGGAAAAAAGCACCTATTGCAAATGCAGTAATAATTTGAGTGACATGAAAGCTCAGAATATACGTGAAACAGGACCTTATCATACAGTACATACATTCCTTACCCATTCCAGGATCCCCTTGTCTAAATGATGTCTAGGTTTCTGGAAACATATATCCTGAATAATTAGGAATCTTCTTTGTGTTTGTTAATGCATTTTTTGTGACTGTTATCCAAACTGCATTGCTACAAAACAATTCTGTAAAACGGTTCAAGCTTCTTCCAAAAGTACGTACTGCATAAAAATTTTAATCAATTCAAGTATCTACAGATATGTTATGTGGTGGATGGTTTATGTTGGCCATAATTTCAATTTTGCTGTTGTCTGGCTGTGTTCCTTCTGAAAACAGAAGGGATTTCATGTGATTAACTTGGATTTCTGCAGGCTGGATAGTATCTTGATTGAACTTCACATAGTTTGGGTTCTTGCCATCACTTGCGTTTCAGATTGTTTTCTGCCTGAGTTGATGCTGCTTTAATCACACCATCAGCTCTTTAATACACAGTACCTCTAAAAGTTTAATTATTCTTTAGATGAAAGTTTTCATTAACTGGCCCTAATAGAAAATATAGACAAAAGTGTTTACAACACCTGGGAATGTGCTTGAGATAATTTCTTATCTAAACCAAATTGTGTATATCTTATGAGTTTCTTATCCATAAGAATATTTTTAACTGCCTATTTGGCTCCAAATGTATGTTGATCCAGAAATAGAATAATTCAAACTCAGTATAGCAGTGATAAAAAATTATAGGAACCAAACAAATGTTTAAAGTGTAATCTCTGTAAACATAGCAATCCCTAAAAACATAAGACTAATAATAAACCTTAATGCCTGACCAAACCCAAACATTAACCCTAATGCTTAACCCTAACCATAAAATTGATAAGTTCAACAAGAAACTGTATCCATGGATACAGTGGATACATGGATACCTTACACCAATTCATTCTCATGACACAATTATCCTTCAACACAGTTGAAGTTCCTTTGTTGACTGTGTTAAGAAATACATCTCTAATGCAGGAATTGTAATTTACCAAAGAATAGGAGAATTTAATCAGAAGTATAACAAAATATTTTTACCTATGTATTTATGGCCACTGGCCACTGTTGGAGACAGGTTGATAGCATAATTGTAGACTTTGATTTAATCTGGAGTGACACTTCGAAAATTTCAGTTTTATAGAATGAATAAGGAGCCAGAGCTAAGTGGATTGATAAAATAAGTGAATGAAAGAGATAGAAGAATGAAATATAGGTCATATCATGGAACAAAGAATAGTGAAGGATGAAAAAGGAACAGGAGAGCACTGATGGGGAAGAGAAATGGGAATAAAATACAGCAAACAATACAGATATCTTTCAACACTCATGATCTCAGACTGAAACAAATGTAGAAAAGGACTGCTGGTGTAAATAGAAGAGAGGCATGTATTATCAGAAAAGACCCCACCAATCTAACTGAAAATTGAGTAGAGATATAAATCATCTACATAAAAATATTTGCATACATAAGGAGCATAAGCTGAAGGATAATGGTGTCATGAGAATGAATAGGTGTAAGGTATCCATTAATAGATCAGGGATGGAAATTCCATCAGAAGAGCAGTGAAGCTCTGAAATAGCCTTTGAGTAGGAGTAGCTGGGGCTGTTTCCAAAATTATTATAAAATACTGTGACATGTCAAAACAGGAGACGAGAATCAATTAACCCAGTGATCCATTACAATTCTAGGTGTCATGTTTTAAACACTAGAAAAAAATATTAAGGGAAAATATTTCAGACTTCTCTCAACTTTTTTTTTTTCCTGTGATGAGTTTATACATCTCTGTACAATGTAACAGGAACAAGTAGAACCAGAGAGTGTAAAGCTTGTGGGCACCATT
>JAOXNG010000012.1:84103644-84117828 GCA_028566535.1 Scolopax minor
GAAACATGAGGAAAAACTTCTTTCCAGTGAAGGTGACAGAGCCCTGGAACAGGCTGCCCAAGGAGGTTGTGGAGTCCCTTTCTCTGGAGATCTTCAAGACCCACCTGAATGCAGTCCTGAGTGATACACTCTAGTCGTTCCTGCTTTAGCGGGGAAGTTGGACTAGATGATCTCTAGAGGTCCCTTCCAGGTCTGACAATTCTATGATTCCATGATTCCATGATTTCTATATCACTTCATGACCTGACAAGACCCACAGCTTCTACAGAGCACTGTCAGCAGAGTAACCCCTCTTACGGAGGAGGCATGCCTGGTGCCTGAACATAAGAAAGGCAGAGGGAAACACCGGGTAGTTCTCACAGCGGTCCCAATAATGCCTCACAGCATGCAAGTCCACAGCCTGCCTAGACAATCCCATAGCAAGGACGGCAATCTGCCTCTAGTTTCTTCCCCCGTGCTTTTTCTACCTCTTATACCTCCCACTCACCCATCCTCTCTGAGTCTCAGCTGCTGAACCACCCTGACTGAAGTGTGCCTCCAAGCAGTCTTGCCAGAAAAAGAGATTTGTAAGAGAGACACCTCCAGAGGTGAAAAGTTTGTGCCCGTGGAACATAAGTGTCTGAAGCAGGAATAGATAGAGTCAGCCATGCACTGAATTATGTCTCCAACTCTACTAAAGATCATTCATTTAGATTTCTTTTTTTTCTTTTCTCTTGTGAGGGGTATCTGAAGGGGAGAATTACACATCCAAGCCTGTCCACGGTTGCCCCAGCCTGGGTTCTGAGCTCCCTGAAGATGAGCAGAGGATCATTCACATAGGGACACAACCAATAGAAACAGGACAAATAGTCTGTTCTGACATGGGAAATAATGGCTTGATGTGATTCCTATAAAACACACTATATTAAAGCCCTTTTCTTTTTTTTTTTTTTCAATTATTGGTTATTTATAAATGCTGCTTGTTTCTTTGAAGTCATAAGTTTAAGAACTGTTATCAAAGGATGGGCACATCAGCCCAGTTCTCAGTTGTTATCATTTCTTATAAAAAAGCCCCAGGGTAATTAAAAACTAATTGCTAAAATGGTAGATGAGGCTACCACTTTTAGAATAAAATTATTAAGCAAACTATGTTCATGAGCTCGCAGTGACACAAATTCAAAAGATAATACCTGCATGGATTTGGCACCTGGCAATACGAAGCTAACAGCAACAGACAGACAACAAAGATCAGTTTATGGATAATCTTATTATAAGGTGTCCTTCAAAAAGAGAAAAATAAATTTATAGTTATATCTGTCTTAACCTAATCAAGGCAAATAGTACAGAATTAGAAGTCTGACTTAGGCCAAGAAGTGAGTCTATGTAAAGAAATACATTTAAACAAATAAACTGCGAATTTTGTACCATCCTTCATACATTCCTTTTCCTTGTTAGAAAACCAGAAATCTTGCAAGAGCCACGTCTGTGTGCCTTCTAACCTGCTCCCGTGTGCCTGGGAGGAATAAAAGAATGGTTGCTTAAGGAAATCTCAGGGTGATCACGACTTCCTAATGGGAAGGTTGAAGCAGAATCTACCATTTATTTTCTCTATTGGCAGCACTGTATGGTGCAGGTCCTAGAAGAAGTCCATCTTTGTAACATGAGTCTTGACTTTTCCTTTCCAGAAAATAAGTCCTTTGTGAGTGTTGCCTGTAAACTTTATCCCTGTCCTTTACATTGGAGGTGAAGAAAAAGCAGCCGACCATATTTTAGCTATGACTTAATTGTTTTGGCAAATCTGTTCAAAATTATTGAAGTAGAAAGGAAAACTTATGTCATATTTCCCTGTCAAATATCTTTACAGAAAGACAAGTAAATATCCCCCAGCCTGGGCACACAAACTTCAGTCTTAAAAATCACCCAGAAATAATGTGGGTTGAATGTTGAAGTTACAGACCTCTGTGATAACTTATCTTTTATCCTCAAGTGCCATTTGATTTTTGCTCAGGATCAATTTCCAGGTTAATCTGAAGCATACTGCACTCCTGATTTCTGGATTTTGTTATGTCTGGTGGTGAGTCACTATCAGAAAAAAAGTGATGCAGCTTTAGGCATATTTCAAATCTGGAATTTGTTTGAGCTAATTAAATCTATAGATCACTAACTAAATGAACACAAACTTACCCATATTAAAACCTGATACTAAATTCAATTTTTTTAATGCTTCTTTTAATATTTTTTTTTTATTTTACATAATTATATGCTGAGAAATATACAACAGTAGTAGATGTTGTTCGGGGAGATGTACTGGATTTAACTGTTGTTTTAGACTGGTCTTCCTAAACTGCAGATATAAGAAAATATATGTATAAGCAAAATTATTTGAAATTATGTGATTTTAAAATGCTATTGAAGTATCTATGTGTATGTGGCTATGGAACTCAGTAGAAGAGCTATGGTACAGACACTAGATTTTTTGTGTGTCTTTTTAAATTTGGGGTTTGCTAAAATTCTTTGATAGGTTTTACTTAAAATTATAGCAAATCAGATTTCTACAAGACTGTTGAAGAAAAATGTGCTCTCAAATATGTATAGCAAAGTGACTAAGAAAAAGAATTCCTGTGGAATGCGGATTATTTTCTTAGTAACTACATTATATTATAAATGGTATTTATATAATAAATCTTACATATTTATATTTCATTAATTCATGTATTCAATATCAGTGACACTACAGCTGGTATGAGTCACAAGGCTCAGCTATGGCAACTTGTGCTCCAGACACGCCAGTGTTATAACGACAAGATTACAAACACAAGCGTTTTCAACAGACCCTGACAATCTGAATACATAAAATACATAACAGAAATTTAATTCCAAGTCTAATACCCACCTACTCATAGCACATATGCTGCTGAAAGAAGCAGAAAGCTTTCCAGTAGTTTCAGTGAACCGTAGCTGGTGTCCCCTTCTTTCCAAAAGGCTGTTTTCTCTTCCCAAAATACATTTATTAGTAAAAATACCTTTCTCAGGAGCAACAGTTAAGAGAATTTCCTTCTTTCCAACTTGTATAAAGTCTTTCAGGACAGAAAACAGATATCATCAAAGAAAAAAACTGAATCCTGTGGGTCTCAAGAATTCAGAGCACTGTATTTGGCACTCCAACTGCTTTCATATTGCCTAGGCAGGGTTAAGTGTCTCATGGTAGAAATCAAAATAGCCTAGGTTTTCAGCTGTTCATTCCTAACACAATTGAAAATACTTAGGGGTAGAGCTGTCCACTGTAAGCAAGGACTTCTATCCATCCATGATGATTCAAAATGAAAGGGAAAATTAACTGCACTGAGAGAATAATTTATCTGTATAATAATGTTCTCTCTTCTGAAATGTGTGCAGCAGATATTATTATAACTGTAATCTTAGTTCCAGCCAAGACTACTATTTGACAATTAAACCTCATGTCCTTTCAAGGATGGAGTTTTTCCTCTAGGCTGAAAAATAAAAGTATTTGTGGAGGCATGAAAATTAACATTTGGTGGGGAAATAAAATGTACCCTTTACTCTAGGTGGCTTCTAAACTTTAGATGATGGTGCATATGTTCCCTGGCAGATTCCTCAGGGAACCACAAAACTGATGTTTGATAGAAACCTTTAGATGCAACTACTGTTACTAACTCATATAAACTGAATAGTTTCATCTTCAAGTATGCCAAAGTACTTTACATGATTATTTGCATATATCTTCTCATTTAGCAATAAAATGCAGCATTTTTTACAACAGAATATGATATGAGCATTATAGATAATATTTAGGACAGGATATTCACAAAGACTAGTTGCAAAAAGGCTTATCTTTTAGTACTCAAACTACAGTGAGCATTTCATTTACAGCACTGAGGTAATTATTTTATCAGGCTCAAGAAAGAATGAGAATCTTTTCCTGTAACACCAAGTTTTCTTTGGATTCATTTGATCTTGGCCATATTCAACCTGAGTTTGCAGTACAAGGGGGTATTTCCATAAACATTAGAAGTTAAAAATGAAACAAAACATCACGTCATAACATTCTCTACACAAATCATAAAGTTATCTTACTCTTACTAATTAAAAATCAGTTCTATGAAGAACTGAATGAGAATTTTTCAAAAAGATGTTTATCCTCACAGGTTGGAAAATACTGATGCACCAGAAATAGAGCAAGATTTAGTCAATTTAGGGTTCAGATCATTCACCTGAATCAAAATAGAACTAGATCAGACTCTCTGCTTTGGTTAACATTATGTTTAATATTAACAAACAAACCGAAACAAAACCCAACCAAAAACAAACCTAGAAAGATATAAAAGATAACAGAAGGTAGACAACCCCGGCTAGCTTCAGGACTGAATTTTTTTCATGAGGAGAGGAATACCTGGAGTTCAGACTAAAGGCTGAATTTGGCAAAAGAGAAATCTGAACCAGCAGAACACATTCTGCTGAATGCTCCTGGGTTTTCTGTGTTGTCACTCTTATTTTTTAGTCCTCACCAGGTTTTGGGTTAGCTTACTCCACAATGGGAAAACCCTTGAAACTTCAGTAAAGTTATATAAAATGGTAAAAACTCTTTTATAGCTCTAGTTGCAAACATTTTTCTTATAATCCCATCAGGAATGAGTAAAGGTTAAAATGGATTAGGTAAATCATATTTTACACTACCTGTTATCAAGAAATGTTTTTGCCAGCATTCACGTATGAGTAGCTTCATATATATTCTCCACTAAAAGGAAAAAGCCCTCAATATCAATACACTTCTCAATTAGAAATCATAAATTTATTTTACATCAGACAATGATTCAGTGGGGATTGAAAAATTAAATTTAATTCCACTTTTCTCATAAAAAGAAAAATAAAGTGCTTTAGCATTTCCCCTGGTTACTTAAAAATTGTATAATTTATTAGCTTCGAGAGGGAATACTTATTGAAATTAACCTCTAAGTTGTCAAAGATCAAAATGCTAAAAACACCCACATAAAATGCCTCAAAAATTTAAGCTTCAGTTTTACAGACTGTTACTATATCTCTGAGCAGATGGATAATTCCTTAAAACTGAGCTGATCCACTGTTTTCTTATCAGATGTACTTATTTCCTTGAAAAAAGTTCTAAAGACATGACAGACATGAATGCCTTCAGAAAGCTAATTTTTACAAAATCACAGTTCCTGTGATTTTTGAAAGACAAACTTCTGAACCATTTACTTGAAACTAAGTCTTATCCTAAGATAATAATAAAGATGTTTATTAATAATTAAGTTTTATCAAAGTGGTAGTTCAGTGTGAGTCTAGTGTCAAAATAAAAATTGGCAGTGTTTGACAGAGCTGACTAAGGCAGGAGAAAAAAAATAATTAACATTATGTTTAATTTGGTAAAGTTACTAACCTTTTTTTAAGCCATGGCAATGGCATCTTCTCACCAAAGTAAGACTGAACTGCGGGCTGAATACAGCTGGTATTTTAGGCTCTTTCTTTCTGCAAATACTTAAGTTATGGGAAAGATGACATAAGCAGAAATCAAGACTTAACATTTTCAATAATGACTAATATGACAGGAGATTCAAAGAGTACATGCTCCTGCAGACTACCAAGCATGCAGGTCAACTAATTGTTCTTCCCTTTAGGAGCTGCAATGGCTGTGACAAATGTGAAATAGCCATAGAAGCACATGCCAAGAACCAACATCTGCCTCAGTTCCACTCTCAGAAAAGGGTAAAATGTCACAAAAAAACTGCTTTAGAGTTTTGCTGGAGCCTTTGGAACCTCCTCTGCTCCCTTTGAACCAAAACCCTTCCCTGTTCAGCCTGAATGCTTCATCAGCTTCTTTTAGGCTATCAGTCTGGAGACACTCACTGAGAAAACCATGCAATCCATCATACATTTAGATCAATTAATTTGTAAAAAGCTAAGTAGAGAGTAAGGTGGAGATTTTTGTGTTTTCCTACTGTCCTCTCACCTTTCCAGCTTTCTGCAACAGGAGTGGATTCTCCCCTTTGCTCTCCTCAACTTTACAGACAACCTACGTTTCACAAGGGAGGTAAGTAGCATCATTTAAATTAAAGAAATGAAAGGAAAGGGAAGGCATCTTGTCACATGGGGTCAGAAAATCAACATCTAAGACACTTTGGGGACTGCTTTTAAAAAAAGAAAGATACAGAAACTGAAAGATAAAGAGTTAAAGGGGGTCTTCAGGTACAGAATACAAGGTCATTTTTTGTGGAAATCTGCTGGATGAATCAGGACTGTTGCACAGATAATAACTCTGAACATCTAACTTCAGTGGCATCACAATGGATTTACATCTGCTTGAGCATGACCTAACTCTGAACTGCTATCCAGGAGAAAAAATTTTAGGCCAATTTTGGTATGGTTCACACTGATCAGAATAACTGTTTTATCAGGGCCTCCAATTTCTCAAATTCATCAGTCCAGCGCTATTAGGACTATTGAAAACTGCACTTTGGCATCCATTTCTCTGTAGCTTGTAGCGAAGACTCTAAACAAACCTCAGACATGTTTTGCTAAATATTTTCATTGAGCTACAGAGATAAACCTGCAGGTTGAAATTTAAAAGCTACAGACTAAAACGTTATACTCATCTATGTTCTTTTGGGTACCAAATATAGAGAACACATGACATTTTGACCCTGTGGCTTCTCTTAGGACTCTAATTGATCTCATCAGAAACTGTGAGAAGAAACTTTTGAGATCTTCTGATCTTTCTTACTGAAAGAAGAGAAGAAAGATTTGCTTTTCTCTTTCTCCTATCTCTCCTTGAGCATACATGCATAAATACAAACTTGCCTGTGTACCAATATGCATACATTAGTGAACAAAATACAGAAAGGCTGCTTCTGTATGGCATACAAAATATTTAATTCTAGGAAAATTGCTTACAGACATAGAACATGAGAGAACAGTGAGAGACATTACTTCTAGAATGTACATCTAAGAGAACATAAGCTTCAAAATGAAGCTGACATAAGCATCAAAATGAGGAATCAGGCAACAATAAACTGGTGTCATTGCATATTGAGGAATTTCAAAAGGTACAAAGGAGTCAGTCTTGACCTTATTCAACTGTGCAGCATTCATCTGATGCCTGTGCAGTTGCTCCTTATTTTTACCAGTGGAACAGAGATTAGGTTTCTCTTCAGGGTGTTAATTTCCAGGTCTCCTCCAGGACTTTTTTTGGGTGTACGGAAGCCATATAAGCAACAGCAAAGCTGTAGAGACACCTGTACATAGCTGTCTCTACACAATGGGTTGGTTCACCAAGTGAGGAACATGCTTATGGATAAGTTTATTCCTGCACTGGAGGTGAGTATTGCCCTCTTACTCTTGGGCTAAAGTATTGCTTCAGAGTGAACTACATATGTATCCAGCATAAATTTCTCTTTTCATCTAGAGTAATTCTGCTCTGGCTGTGCCATAGGGCTTATAGGAAAGGTCACAGACTATACTATGCATCTTCCCTTTTTCTAGCTATAGATAAGCACAATCTGCTAAATGTTTGAGAAATTTTATAATGCTGCAAATACTTCTGTTGACATTGCAGATATGGGATGCTCCAAACCATTTTAAGTGATCCCATTATCTTCTTAAGGCCAAACAATAATACCCTCAAAACAGAAACAAAATCCTCCTTCCATTCATCTCTTCAGTCTCTTCAGCTTTTTTTTTTTTTTTTCCCAGAGTGTGTGTTTGTTATTTTGGTGTTTTTTCCTGCACGTTCCACTAGAAACAGTAGGAAAACTGTGGAATGCACTATTGAACATCAGAGCAAAGATACAGACTTGTTTTGTTTTGTTTTCATACCTTTGCCATTGGTCATTGGTTTTTTTACCACATTTGAAAGCTGCTCAGAATTACTCACAGTGGGCAACAGTCTGGGTTTCACTGCAATTCATTTGGTGCAGGACCAGACTGCTAACTGATAGTGTTTTTTTTCCTCTTACATTTCTTGCTTAAAAATTAGTTCAGGAGAATAGAGACAATCTGAGAATCTAAATTTCAAGGGATTAAAAGCAAGATTTTTCCAATTATGATTTTATCAGAGAGCTCTCAGAAGTTTTATCACACAAAGAACCAGAACCTGTTAAAATCCAGATTAACTGTAGTGAAACATATAATTAGACTGGGAAATGGTCTTAAGCTTTTAATCATAGAAATATCATTCAAGCACCTTCTCATTATAATAGAAAGCATATTATAAATTGGATGAAGAAAATATGAAATCCTTAATGCTTCCTGCTGTTATCCACTTATAAAACAAAATTTTATGTATCTTAAATTTCTGGGTGTGCTGTTCTTTGGGTTTCTTTGGCTTGGTTGTTTGTTTTGCAAACAAACTGCAAAACACTTATCTGCATTATCTGGAATAATATCTGTGTTATCTCTTTCCTGTTAGTTCTAAATTCTGGTTAAGTTTTAATTCTGAAAGTCTTTTGTCATTACTGCAATTATGTTTTCTGACATCAAACCTATTTGCAAAGAACTCGCACATCACATGCTGCTATTATGCATGTTACATGACTGGCAAAGATACATCACCAACATTCTTCAGGTAGACTGTTCAGGTTGTCTCTGAGATAACTGCATTCTTAGTCTTCTATTCAAACTTTTAAAAATAAAATACAATCAATTAACATGATTCCTTCCTAAAAGATTCCAGTTTTTTTTCTGAAGAATTGTGTGGAAATAACTGAACAATGAAGAACTTTGGTTGATATACTTAAAATTAAACATCACTGATAGTTCCACTGATAGACTTATGAGAAGAGGCAAAGGGAAATGGATTTGCTTAACCTGGAGAAGAGAAGGTTGATGGCAGCTGAACAGAAGATGAAGCCAGACTTTTATCAGAAACATACAATGACAGCACAAGTCAACATTTACAGCTGAAGAATTTAAATTGGATATATGTGGATATAAGCACTGGAAAAGACTGCCTGTAGAAGTTGTAGAACCTTGAAGATTTTCAAAGCTCTCCTGGACAAGCCCGTAAGCCACCTGATCCAGCTTTGAAGTTAGCCCTACTAGAAACAGGAGGTTTGACTTGATGGCCTTCCGAGGTCTCACAAGACTACAAATAAGCACTAGCAGAACTGCTAACATACATTGGAGAGAATAGGTTTTGTTCCAGAAAAGACAACTGCAAATAATATTAACTTCATACATTTCTGAAGTGTAAGTTGCATTAAACAAGTCTAACCTTTTCAGATCCATAGGCCCATGAAGTCATTCTGCATTTCCTGTCCATATCATTTGCTGATACTCTTGTGCACAAGACAAATTCCAGCCTGCTTGCAGAATTTTTATAAAGCTTTTCTAATACATATAGCAATTCTTTAATGAAGATACAAAACACACTTCTGGAAGGAAAGGGCAATCTGAGGAATAAAGCATAAATACCAGTTTAACTTAAAAAAAAAAAAAAAAAACAAACAAAAACCACGTAAAAAATGAAAGAATGTCCTAAAGATAGATCTTGACTAATCTTCCTTTCTTCAGCTTGTGTTTGGGCTCCTCACAAAAATTTGCTTTTGCTCTAATTAGAGGTTGAACTAAAAGTCTGTGGGCATTTTTAGAGACACATCAGAATTGTCCAGAAATGTTTGGGATAGAATACGGTATTCACGACCAAAGCACAGACTTTCACCGAAAACTGTTTTGCCCTAGCATCTCTGTACAAGCATTAGAAATGAGAAGGTGTTAACGACAAAATATATCTATTTCTGTGCAACATCTTGAACCCCATTTACCCTCTGTGCCCAAATTCCTGCAGTTTTGATATAGTGATTTTTCCTGTGGCAAAAACTGAACATTACTGTTTGGGAATGTAATTGACATTAGCTAATATGTCCATTACTCAGTTACATATCACTTTCTGCCTAAAAGACCAGTAAGAGAAAACACCTTTAAATGCTTCACCACCTGCCTAAACTACTTATTGTTTGACATGGTAGTTCATCTGTTATAGTTGTTTCTATAATGGTCTTGTACAGATATCTCCTTTGCACAGAATGTTTGTGCCAATGGGGAGAAACAGTTACAGGAGTGGCTTTGGATGCTTGTTTTCAAATTGTATGTGCAAGACTTAAACACACAATATTCTGAAAACTGAAGCAGAGTTGTAGCAGGTGTGGCAATTGTAAATTAAATGTCACCTTTTAATATTAAAATTATCGAGTGTATATAGTTGGGAGAAATTTGGAAAGCAGGAACCATATAAACATTATAAGTTATCTGAGTCTGTGTCACTGCAGCTTGCAAAAAAATGTAATCAAATCTGCAGTGCCATCTTCTGGAGTATTGGTCATGATTCTGACCTTTAAAGAAACATCATTCTGCTCATAGGTAATGTCACAAAGGACCACAAAGTACAATGGGAATGTTTTCATAAGTATTTAATGTTCTACTAGAATATGACCCATTTTGTATATTCTACATTCATGCAGTTGCTTCAAAAGCACATGCTTTAAACAGTATACTGAAAAACAGTTCTTTATCTTATCTTCTTTACGCTCTGAAAAGTGAAAAAATTGAAATTGTGAAAAAGTATGGTTTGATATAAGATGAAAGGAACAAAATAAAAATCACTTCAAAGCAGTCTAGCATACCTTGGAATCACAAACTCATGTTCCAGCATGTAAAACATGAGTTGATACCTAATGTTTTCTTTCTTAGCTCTAAGTGAAAAGACACTTATTGAAAATGCTTATTTTAGCAGAATATCCTTAATATAACCTTGCATTTTTTTTATATCTCAAATTTCCTGGGGTGAAATCCTAACTGCTTATAATTTTGGAGGGTCTGTCAAAGTATTGGAGAATTTCCCTTCTTTTTATTTATTGCTTTTTTCTCTTTTATTTCCATGCTGATTATCCCTCTGCACAAACCTGGCTTTCTAACATTGGTTCAGTCACAGTGAAAAGCAAAAATTGAGTGGACTACAAGAAACTCAGGTACACTTTAAGAAGTCTACATCATTGAAATGATCCACGAGAAAGTTAATTATGATAGGGTGATGAGGATTAACTTTTTATTTCATGGATCCAGAAATTCAACATCTAACAACAATGTTACCTTGCACTCATTTCTGATATGAAAATAACATCTATGTCATTTCATTAATACCAAATAACTTCCAAACTGATGAAGGGAAAGTAGCAGTTCCCGTATCCCCTTTCTAAACAATGATTATCATAACCAACTCTGCAATACTAAGAAAACAGAGATCAAGGCACTGTCCATGCTCTGGGAAGTGCCTCTTGTTACAGAACAAGAAGTAGAGGCTGAAAGAGGTTGCTCTGGCCCACAGAACCCCAGAAGAGATGGTTAGATGGGACCTGTGGACGTCTGTAGTCCAACTTTCCGCTAAAAGCAAGATTAACACCAAAATATACTGGGTTAGCTGTGACTTTGCCTAGCCAAGTGTTGAAAACCTGCAAGGATGAAGATTCTACTGCTTCTCTGGGTGACTGAAGAAATGTCCAATCTAAGTTACTCTAACTTGCAACTTGTGGTTGTTGTCCATTATATTGTCTGCCACAACCAAGAAGTGTTTCTTTTCAACTCCCTTTCAAGAAGTTGTAGACTGATGTGAGTTTGCTTACCACTGGGCCTCCCATTTTCCAGTCTAAATAAGCCCATCTCTGTTTACCACTCCTCATAACTTGAATGCTCTGGCACCTGACCTTTTTGGTAGTCTTTTTCTGGACCCTCTGCAGCTTACTGACACCCTGAATAACCCATACTGAATTGGATTATCAAGTCCCATGCTCTTCTATTACAAGCCACCATGCAATAGATCACCAATTCAGCAGATGCCAAAGAAAAGAATGTGCCTGACACCACACACTCAGTTACTGTTTACTGAAGGAATTCAGCTTTGGGAGCAGGGAATAACTGATTTCAGGACATGACAGAGGCAAAATGAAATATATATACATTTTAATGTATATGGTGAAAACACAGAGAAGACAACAAAAGTGGGTAAAAGACAGTCACAGCCCCTATAAAAATGGAAACAAAGGAAGAACAGATAGGCAGGAATTCCTGCAGTATTGTGACCCCACAGGACATTGCTCCAGATTACCACTAATTAGGCCTGACAAGTTCCTTTACTTTTGGTAGAGTGGTAGAGTGAAACTCTTTGAGTTGCCTTTCACTACATTTTGTTACTGCGGTTTCAGCAATCCTATTATCTTTTACTGTATAATAGGGTTTAGTAAATGAGATTTTTAAAGAGCAGTGTATGTGTCTGTGTTTTCTGCTCCAATCTTTTCCCATTACAAGGTAGCTGATACTGCAGCACTGAGTCAGAGTAAACACCAGTAACCCTTTTTCAGTATTCACTGTGAAAACATCCAGTCTGTTAGCGCTGTTGTTGTACTTTCAAATGCCACTGCTTCTGACTCATGCTGCTACCTGAGAACCAAAAATCACCAAAGGCCAATCATTGGGTTTCATTCTTCACTCTAGCTGGCTGGGTGTCAATATGATTCTGATATCTGAGTTTCCGAAAAGTTAGTGTGAGTCTTCCCGAAGTTCTGCATTATGTTGTGAAATGCTTTAAACTGATAACATGACACTTTCTTTGGGTCTAGCTAAAGATAGACACAATACAAATTAGAGGTAGAAACAAAACTTAATTTCCCAGAAACTTAAATAAAGTGATTAATAACCATATCCTAAAATCAACAATATCCTAAAATATTTAGTTGCAGGCAAATAATAGTACGTGAAAAATATATCTGATGTAGTCCTTTATAAGTCTCATCATTACAGATAATTACCAGAAATCACCACTTCTGCATATGAACAGCCCATTACAGCATTTATTTACTTGTTAATATTTATATTAAATATACAGATATGGGAAGAAATCATCCTTGGCTTTTAAACTACACTTCTCTCCCCAGTCTCTTTTTCTACAATAACACATTCAGATTGTTCTGCTTTCTTATATCATGTCAGGGAATTGTGTAATTAGCTTTTGCAAACTAATTGTATGATTTATTTCTGGATATAAGTACTATATATTGAACTCACTTGACTTAAATCAAGCAACCTAAATGTTTATCGTCCCTGTCTTTTGAAATGATAATTCTTGTACAGCAATCCTAGTTTTCAAACTGCTATCATTCCTGTCATGTATCAATTCCTTAGCAAAATCCATAATAGTGTAAAGTACTTAAAAGAGCTTTATGGCTCCTCTTTCAAAACAACATTGTTTTTAAATATATGCAGCATTTTCAATATTAGACAATAGAGCAGGGATGACAGGTTCTTTTACAGAACATGTCCTAGTAAATGACTCAATAGAGGGTGTAATTTAATATATATTTCTGATGCATTTCTCAATTAGAACAAAAGGATTAAGGCTAAAAGAATGGTCAAAGCACAACACGTGATAGTAAATTCCTTCTGCATTAGTTCATAGCAGTTTGGAAATTCTGTTTGTTCTCTGCAGGTCATACCTCATTCAAATGAGGGGAAGATGTGAGTTTCAAGACTGTAAAATACATTTTCATACAAGTACATTTTACATCATTCAAGTATTGAAATACAATAATATTTCTGCAGGAGTTTATATACGATATTATTACATGTACCTGTGTTGTATTGTTCTAGCAACAGCTTGGGGAGGAAAGGGTAGCAACAGGAATGACAGGAATGGTAAGAAAACCAGAGTAACTGCAATGAACTTGTCTTTCTAATCAACTCCTGATGCTAAGTCAGTTCCTGGGACAATGGCTTGTTTCATGGAAATCATGGAATCATGGAATTATCAGAGCTGGAAGGGACCTCTAGAGATCATCTAGTCCAACTTCCCCGCTAAAGCAGGAATGCCTAGAACGCATCACTCAGGACTGCATTCAGGTGGGTCTTGAAGATCTCCAGAGAAGGGGACTCCACAACCTCCTTTGGCAGCCTGTTCCAGGGCTCTGTCACCCTCACCGGAAAGATGTTTTTCCTCATGTTTCAATGGAACTTCATATGTTCCAGCTTGAGCCCGTTGCTCCTTGCCCTATTGCTGGAAACCACTTTAGATACTCATAAACATAAATAAGGTCTCCCCTCAGCCTTTGCTTGTCCAGGCTAAAGAGTCCCAGCTCCTTGAACCTTTCCCTGTAAGGGAGGTGCTCCAATGCCTTAATCATCTTCGTT
>JAOXNG010000012.1:84117928-84136405 GCA_028566535.1 Scolopax minor
GCCTGGGGTTCTTCCTCCCAGGTGCAGGACTCTACATTTGTCCTTGTTGAACCTCAGTAGGTTCTGCTCTACCCAGTTCTCCAGCCTGTTCTGGTTGCAATGGATGGCAGCACAGCTCTCTGGAATGTCAGCCAGCCCTCCCATTTTGGAATCATCAGCAAACTTGCTGAGGATACACTCTCCCCTCGCCCAGGTCATTTATGGATATCTTGAACAGGATTGGGCCAAGTATTGACTTCTGAGGGACACCACTGGTCACACGCCTCCAACTTGACCCCACTCCATTAATTAGAATCCTCTGAGTTCTGTCACACAACCAGGACTCAATCCATCTCACTGCCCTGTCATCTATCCCACACTTCATTAATTTTCTAATGAGGATGTTATGGGAGGCAGTGTCAAAAGCCTTGTTTGTTCCTTTACGATACAGGGTCTAAAAAAGCATTATATTGTCTGTTCCTTATGAAAGGCTTGTTTACTTTTTAAGACTATGGAAAGAACACTTAGATGCTAGTCAGTTTTGACGTCACTAACTTCTTTCCAGGTGGGAACTGGCATGAAAAAGTGGGGAAAGCACACAGCTGCTTTAGTTCTGACAACAGCAACACATTGAAACACTGTACCACAGGCACAGCTATGCTAGCTTTGCCATAGCAAAATCTTGTACATCATGGTTGTCTTTTAGACTTGAATTTTTGTTTTGGCAAGAACTGTGAGGTAGTTTTATACATGCTTTTAAAAAGGGGACAGACCCTCTGAGGAGGAGTGTCTAACCTTTGTAGCAGAGAGCAGCTGGAACAGATGGAGCTCTGTCTGGGGACAGATGATGAGGGCTTCCACAGGAATATCAGCAGCAAAGGGAAAACTAGGGAATACTAGAAATGTCCCAGTGCTAAATGGGACAGAATACCTGATGACAAGGGGCATGGAAACACTGAGGTACAGAATGCCTTCTTCAGGTCTTTATTTTACTGGCAAGAATTGTCCTCAGGAATATAGGACCCTTAGACCCATGGGAACGTGTGGAAGAATATAGACTTATCCTCAACAGAGCAGGATCAATTTAGGAAACATCAATGAACTAACTTGACAGGAAGCATGCTGGAGTACTAAGAGAGTTGACATTGCGAGGCCATTCATTATCATCTTTGAAAGGTTATGGTGATGGGGGAAAGCTCCTGAGCATGGAAAAAAGGCAAATGTCACTCCTATCTTCAAGAAGGGCAAGAAGGAAGATCCAGAGAACGACAGCCCAGTCAGCCTCACTGTATTCTCTTGAAAGGTGATAGATCAAATCCTCCTGGAAGCCATTTCCAACCATATTAAGAACAAGTCGATCACTGAGATAGTCGGCATAGATTTATGAAGGAGAAATGCCTGACCAACCGTCCTTATAGAATGAGATGACTAACTCTGTGGACATGGTAAAAGCAGTGGATGTTGTTTATCTTGACTTTACAAAGTTATTTGACCCCATCTCCCATGACACCCATAACAAATTCGTCCTTCTTCTTTCATGTAATTTCTTCTCCCTCTCTCAAAGATACATATATTGATGTGCTGAGATTTTATCCACAAATTGTGGAAATTATTTCCTGTCAAAGTGATTCAGCCTGTTTCATTCAGATTACCCCTTGCCCTCAATCCATGAACATATGCATACTGGAAACTGGCAGACTGACAGACTATGTATTTGTTTTGTCCATAGATTCAGTGAGGTTTTTAGCTTGTATTTATATTTGCTGTTAGCTCATGGAACATGCATCAGAGGGTCTGAGAATTACGGTGGCATAATAAAGTTGACAACAGAAAGATAATAAAGAAAACAGGTATTTTTCAACAGACATTAGTGTACTATGAGTTTGCCAATAAAACCTGAAGTCAGAGCAACACTGACGTATCACACAGAATTACTGATACTGAAACATCAGTAAGACAGCAGCAATGTTTTCAGAAATACCCCAGAATTTTTTTTTAATGAATGCCTAATATGCTTTTATCTGTAAAAGTAAAAGCTGCAGTAATTTTGATAAGGATGAATCTTCTGTGTTCAAACACTACAGTTCTTTGGTTTGTATCATAAAATCTTGTTTGTACATTTTTATGCCACAGATGTTGTGTTCATGTAATGATCTCACATACCCCATTATGCAGGCAACTTTGTTACACTTAACACATTGACTGAACTGTGCACATCTTAGCAAACCTCTGAGGAAACACTTTTTTAATTTGGAAAATTCTGAAAGTGACATTATAATCAACGGAGTGATAAATATGGAGAAAGCACAGGAAATTGGAAAGTTTTTAGAGGTTGGTTCTTTTGAGATAGTACAAAATAGTCTAGTTCCCCTGACCTTTATCTTACAAGTTATAAGGAGATTAGCAGTGTGGAAAAGCAGAGAGTGCAACTAGAGATGAGTTTAGGTGACGGACAAGAGAGAGAAGCTATAATTGGAATTAGAAATGGACCTGGAAACAGAGGAAGGATTCTACAGAACAGCATTATTATT
Organism: Scolopax minor; assembly: GCA_028566535.1. NCBI lineage: Eukaryota > Metazoa > Chordata > Aves > Charadriiformes > Scolopacidae > Scolopax > Scolopax minor. Next base: position 84,120,439 of record JAOXNG010000012.1, read on the forward strand.
GGTGCAAAAACACATCAGTATTTGTGTTTGACATTGGTGTCCAAGATATCACCACTTGTTTCACCAAGACTAGGTGAATCATCAATGAATTGCTAAACAACAATTTGAGGAAAGATGTAGCACAACGGCAGAGAGTCGGGAATCTTTATTCAAGCAATTATTACATTTCAACTTAAAATTGAAGTTGAAAATTGAAACTGAACCTTCATATATTAAACATGAAACTTCTCAGCTCTATAGAAAGGAGTAGAATATAGTGAAAGGAATATAGTGACATTCTAGCTTCGATCCATGCCATTTTTCAATAATTTAGAGAATTCCTATAAATTATCATCAGTCATATACTCCATAATTCTGTTAAAAAGCAAAACATTTTTACTTAGCCATCACAAGCATACAGTCTACTAAGTATCTGAAAGCCAACTTGAAGAATAGTCAACAGCAAAAGTTACATGTCTTCATAGCTTAGTTCAGGCTACAGTTTCAACATCTTTCTTAATGTAAGACCTCTGTTTTCAACATGTGGCAGAAAAATCTGCAGGTATAAAGAGCTGAAACAAAAATAATAAGATTTAAAAACTAACAATATTGTGCTTTTTGCATCTCATGTCTAGTACACTTTGGAATTATGCTCAGTAAGGAGGCCTTAAGTTTACAAAGAATTTGGATTATCTCTCTTTTATTGGACCAACAGAAATGCTTGGAAAGATGGATCAGATATATGTAATCGTTTTTTGGAGTAGAAATTCTGCTACAATTTTGACTCTTCTGAGAGATAACTGAGGCATCTAGCAAGTAACAAGGAGTGGTAGCCATTTCATACTGCTCACACTGCTCTATAAGGTACATATATAGTATATTTATGGTATCATAGAATGTGGTCAGGTCACTAAATTCTAGCTCCAGATCAGACAAAAGGTCCACCCAACCCTGCAGTCTGTGTGCTTTCTTGTGCATGTATAACATGACAGTAAAAGAGATAACAAATTTTTTTCTACATAAAGTACATTTCTGGCTAAGAAATTATATAGCAGGTTCTCAGTTCTGAAAAACTAAATAAGAAGATTAAGTTAAATTAAAGTTATAAAAATTCAAGTCAAACAAAATGTGCCTAGTGTCAAAAAAATAACATACTCAAGTGCAGGCATTTTTTTATGAAATGCAGTGTGGCTACTTAAGGCACAATATTGAGACTGATTTTTCTGTAGAACTGAAAAACACTTTCTGCATAAGAATCAGCCTGATGCTCATATAACACAGAGTTGAATACCTTAGGCCTGCTTGAGGTGGCTAAATTTTGAATCACTTTGGAAAAATTGTCTGTTATGTATATTTTTATTACACATTATTTTACAGGGAGTCCTAGAGAATCTAAAATGATAAATACCTGAAAGTGACCCAGGATAGTCACAGTCAGAAAACAATTAGACCATTCTGGAGATGAGCCTTGATAATCAGGCAATTCCTCACTTTTTAGGCACCAGTAACCTGGACAACATTCAGGTCAAAACTCTTGGTAATAAAATAATTTTTATTTCAATTATACTTTTAATTTCAGTTTGCTGTCACTTCTGCTGCACATTTCTTCTATCATCACTGCAGCTACTGAAGTGCAAAAGCACCCCAAATGCCACTTAGTTTAGGCTGAAGCTGTGGTTTTCACTGGAATCCTGAACATTAAGGCAGACAAAATATTCTGCTCCAAATAGGGCCTAAACCCCATAGGATTCTACATTCAAGCATCCTGATAACATACAGAGTCTCAAAATAAGAATGCAAAATTGCTATTCTTATTATTCTGTTCTACCCTAGACTAGTTTTTGTGCTGTCAGTTCTATATGGATTCATAGATATAATGTAGGAAAAAAATGAGAGATTAAGACCAAGTTATAGCAAAAAGCCTAAGATATCAGAAGAAATTATAAGCAATCATTTAGCCATTCAGCATCCTTTATAGATCACTTTGAAATTGCTTTCCTGTTATTGCAACTTCTTTTATCAATATGGGTGCATCTTGATATGCATCTTGAAATGGATCAATATGGGTGCATTTTTGATAAACGATCAAAAAGCAAGAAATCAACTTTCAAAGCAGATATGCGCCTCATTTAAACTTTGCACTTACTTTGAAAGGATGATTTTATTGTGCTGAGTGCACCAGTGAAGCAGATGTCATTTATTTCTATCCTAAAATTAACACTTTCTTGTCTGAGGAATCCAAAAAGCTAACATTTACATGACATCATAGTGTGAAGAATCAAGTATTCAAAATTCAAAATAACATATTCCTATGGCATTACCTCAGTCATATGGTACACAATGCCATCAAGCACGTGGGGTATGGAAAGTCTCCTTGGAGGTTTTCAAGATTTGGATGAACGAAGCCATGGCTGACCTGACTTTGCATTGACAGTAGCCTTGTTGCAAGGCAGGAACTGGACGATCTGTTCTAGCGGTTTCTTCTAACCATTCAATGTCTGTGATTCAACAAAATCTGGCTGAGAAAAGAGAAATGAACAGCAGCAGTGGCTGGAATGATCCCAAGAGTGGGAATGGGACATCCAATGCTTCAAATATCTCTGTATTTTTTTAATTCTCTCACTATGGCTCAGACTTCCTGTCTTATTAAATCAGAGAGGAAAATGCCTGCAATTAGGAAGTGCTTAACTTAACCCAATTACCAAATCCAACAAAACCAAAGTAATTTTCCCTTGGATAACTGAGCTGCCTATAGTCCATTGCCCAGCTGTTCATGCTTTCCTTAAAGGAAAGGTAGAAATGTGTTTTGGTGATACTGAATAGTAACCTACTCTTTAACATCTTTTGTTCCAACCTACTGTTGCAGGATAAAACCCCCAGCAAATATAATTAAAACTATAGCACACCTTGGTATGCTTTTTCAGTAGGATCTTCTGAAGATAACTTTGAGTTTTGTAACAGCTGTTAATCAAATTCAGCACAGCAACAACATAAATTCCTTTTGGAAGACTGATAACACACCATATATGTACTAGGATGATTTTTAAACAATTACAGTGATGTTTAAAAATACGTTTAACTCTTCTGTTCTGATGGAGACTAGTACTTACATTAGCTGCTGCTGCTGAAAAGCAGAGACAGCAGCCATTCAGAAACCCTTAATACTCAGACAACCAGCAGAGCATAAGTGCTGACAGCATTGCCACTTTTAGAACAACCATGCACGTTAATAATTTCAGCACCTGATGTACTCAATGAAATGCAAATGCTCTGGTTTCTGGTCTCCTCTGCCTGCCATCTAAGACCTTTAAAGGTGGAATTTAAATCAACAATGTTTTAAAATAAGTTTGTCAATATTATCTTACATTATCCTAAGAGATCAAGAACTGTTACTTCGCCTAACTTACAGAAGTGTAACTTGTCACATAGAAATATTAGAAAAGCTGAGGCAGAAAAGCACAAATGTTTAAACTGGGATCCAAATCCCAAAATCAACAAAAGTATCTGGAAACATTTTTACTTGTGTGCCTAATTTGCATACAACTGACCTTTTATTTTCTGGCAAATTTTATATCTGTAAATGTAGACCACACAATTTAGCTAGTTGTAGGTACAGCTATATATAGCCTATAAGAATCAGAGATAATTACAGCTGCAAATTGTTTGACAGTGACTTTTCAGAAGCACCTTCAAAAGGTTATATATATATATATATATGACTTAACAAAGGGCAAACAGAAAAATTTTAAGACATAATGAGGTCTGGAGAACTGAGCTTCTTTTTCCCCATTTTATCCATTGACATCTCTGTCCAGTAAATTTGTCAAGGCATGAGCACTAGAAGCTCAGCTGATAATCTCTGCAAACATTTATTCTTTCAATAAAAAAGATTTTGCATGAATTTAAGTTTCTGTGTAAAATCCATCACATTTTCCTACACATCTCACCATCAAACAGTGCCCGTATTAACTTCTTACTTTGTACATAATTTTACTACATCTCAGATCTCTGAGTGACAGTATAAGAGCAAGTATAGTTCTGCATTGTCCACAATATTGTACTTTAAAGGATCAAATATCTCAGGTATTTTCTTGGAATTATTTCTGATTCAATATACTCTTCTTAATAGCCTATCTTCTTATTCATTGTATTTTGCAAAATTTGAAGCAACTTTGAAGTTGAAAAGCAATATGATTACGGTCTATAAATACATCAACAGAAGTGCAAACTCTGGGAGAAAAAAATAATTTTAAGCTAAAGCACATTTTTTGGCACCAGGGCAAATGGTTCTATGCTTGAATCTGGATATTTAGTTCTACTTGAGGAGTGAGTTCTGGAACAGCTTTTTAAGTGACACAGAGGAGGAAACACATAATTGGTGTTAAAAATTAAGTTTCTATCCGTGTATGAAAGAGATCAGGTAGCGCGGCTGTCTGCAGCAGCAGGAAACTGGTCTCAATTCAGTGAGCCAAGTCTCCCCTTTCTAGTATATGTTCCTAATTATCTTGACAATAAAATTAGTCAAGAAAACTTAAGCCACTGGAGTACTAGCACTGCAAAACTTGGAAAGCTCTTCGTAAGGGATAACTTATTTATATTACTTTATAAACTAGTGAAAACTACTTTACCACACAGAATTTCATCTCATAGTAGAAATACTATATTCTGGTGTTTTCCACTCCAACTAACATTAAGCAACACTTGTAGAACTAAGACAGGAATTATTTTTCCTCAGTGTAAATCTATTTAGAGATGATGTGTATTAAAACCACAGACATACATCACTGAAGCAATCTTTTTTGAGGAGGAAAATGTATTCATTTGATTCCAACATTTTGTGGTAAACATCTTCCCAAATGCAAAAAATTGGCTCCAGTTCCCAGGTGGTGCTGAGTTCCGGATATCCCACTGCAAACTGCCTGGGGAACAACCTGGGCTGAACTTCAAATCAGATTTGCTTCAGTCTTGTGTTTCAACAGCACACTGATTTCACTTGATTGATCTGACTAATTTAATTTTAGATGAGTCCTTCTCTCTGGTGAGAATATGATACTATCTTTATCCAGGAGTTTTAAGAGGGAAAATGTGGCTGATGCTTCATATCTTACTCTGCCTTTCAAACTTGCTGACTTATCTGCTACTTTCTCTTCAGGAATGCCCTGTCTAGGAACTTGCAGAACATAAGACTTTTTCCTTTCAGTTGCATACATCACCACTGGCTGCTTTAACTATTTAAGTAAGTTCTCTTTATTTTTGATATTCTGCCATTTGATAATGAGAAACCTCTACACAAAACTTAACCATTGCTCATGTGGTACAACTTTTTGGAAGTATGTCATAAAAAAGGAAGCTGCAGTATGACCAAGATAGAAATACCAACATAATACTGTTGTTTACAGATACAATTTCCTCACACAGGATGTTGGAATTTGGGAGTGCTCTGATCATTACAAAATACTGTAATCTTGCAAGTCATTCTGTTAATTCACAGCACCAGAGCTCTTGTCAAAACCTTTCAATGCTATTTGACTTTGTACTGTTGGTGTAATAAACAAATCAAAGAGAAGTTGTACATTTGAACTGTGAGGTATTTTAAGTCAATACAAGCCTCCAAGCAGAAGAGTTAATTCAACACTTCTAAGCAGTCAATCAGACAGGACTTCATTAGCAGAGGTCAGGGTAAGAACCACTACATGATTTCTAGGATGCTCTTGCTTTCATTCTCTTTGCAAGAAACAGAATACCACCCACTGAAAGAAAAAATAGGTGATTTAAAGAGAAGTTGACTCAGTGTTGAGAGAACACCTTAGAGGTTCTTTGAATGTTAATAGTTACTAGAAATTGTTGACTTCACTGTTCAATATTTTCTGTTTGAAAACAGAGATATCCTTCTGCTTATAGGCTTTCTTAATAAATTGATATATACATGTATAGATACATTCTTAATAAATTGCTTTGTGTATTATGCTAGAGAACACACTAGTCTTACTTAAATCTCTGATGGCTTCTACCTGTTACCTCCACTGGAACAATTAATTAGCTGCCATGAACTTCACTTACAAATACTTACAATTGGTTTCAAACTGCAGAAAGCAATATTTTGTGGGCATGATGATGTCACCAGATACTCTCCTTATTTAAATATTTTATTTATTTGTCTTCCATGTCATAAATTCATAGCCACATAGAATCATAGAATGGTTTGGGTTGGAAGGGACCTTAGAGATCATATAGTTCCAACATTCCTGCCATGTGCAGGGACATTGTCCACTAGACCAGGTTACGTAAAGCCCCATTCAACCTGGCCTTAAACACTTCCAGAGATGGGGCACCCACAACTGCCCTGGACAACCTGTTCCAGTGCCTCACCACCCTCACAGTGAAAAAATTTCTTCCTACTATCTAATTTCCCCTCTTTCACTTTAAGACCATTACCTTTGTTCTATCACTTCATGGCCTTGTAAAAAGTCCCTCCTCATCTTTCCTGTAGGCCTCCTTTAGGTACTGGAAGGCTGCTATAAGGTCTCCCGGGACCCTTCTCTTCTCCAGGCTGAACAACCCAAACTCTCTCAGCCTGTCCTCATAGAAGAGGTGCTCCAGCCCTCTGATCACCTTCGTGACCTTCCTATAGACTTGGCTCAACAAGTCTCCATGTCCTTCTTATGTTGGGGGCTCCAGAGCTGGACACCATACGCCAGGTGGGGTCTCACCAGGGTGGAGTAGAGTGGTAGAATCACCTGTCTCTACTTGCTGGACATACTTTTTTTGATGTAGCCCAGGATGCAGTTGGCTTTCTGGGCTGCCAGTGTGCATTGCTGGCTCATGTTGAGCTTCTCATCAACCAACATCCTCTAGTCCTTCTCCTCAGGGCTGCTCTCAGTCCTTCTTTGCCCAGCCTGTATTTGTGCTTGGGATTGCCACAACCCAGGTGCAGGACCTTGAACTTGGCCTAGCTGAACTTCATTAGGTTCACATGAGCCCACCTCTCAAGCCTGTCCAGGTCCCTCTGTATGGCATCCCTTCTCTCCAGTATGTCAACCACATGACACAGCTTAGTGTCATTGGCAAACTTGCTGAGTGTACAATCAATCAATCCTAACATCCATGTCACCAACAAAGACATTAAACAGCACCAGTCCCAGTACCAGCCCCTGAGTTCTCCTACTCATCTCTAGTCTCCACCTGGACATCAAGTAATAGGCTGTAATCCTGAGTGCAACCATCCAGCCAATTCCTTATCCACCAAGTGATCCACCGATCAGATCCATGTGTCTCCAGTCTAGAGACAAGGATGTTGTGCAGGACAGTGTCAAATGCTTTGCACAAGTCCAATTAGCTGGTAGTTGGCGTATTCAGATGTTAAGGCATTAGGGTGTCATGAGATATTTCCCTCTGTGAGTCTAAGAGCTACTAGCAGCTGTACCACACCTAATTTTACAATAAATAGAGTTCAACACCAAACACAGTATCTGCAGGTCATTAGTCTGATAAGGAAAGCATATATTTTTTGATCATATGAGAATATTGGAGAAGTATTCTATTATTGGTATGCAGCACTTCTGAAAGAAAAAAAGAAGTACATAATAGCGGAAAAAAAATTACCATTTCGGTATCAAGCTTCATGGTACCTGAATAACTAGGTCCCAGCTTCTGAATTTCAGTTCATGAGGGAACCTGGCCACAGGGATTATGGAATTAATGTCTTAAATCACAGTTGCTCTGGGTTGCATTTCTTCTGAAGGGACACAAATGGATTCTTTCTTCAGACTGGTGTGCAGAAGGCTCTGTGGCACCCACTGGAGCAGCAATTCCTGGGAGCAGCTGTGCTTGAGAGACAAATGTTTCCAGATCAGCAGACAAAGGAGGAGACAGAGTAGGAAAGACCTACTCATCTGGGAGATTTCTACAGAATAAACGACCTGCAGGCTGTGGAGGAGAGGAGAGCACATGCGTCACCGCAAGGTGGCAGAAAAGTGGTGGGGTGGGTGTTTGCACCATCCTGTACGGTCTGCACTGGCCTGAGAGAAGACCTGAAAGAAAAAAGCATTTTAATTTAAAGCTCCATTCGGAGACGCCCACATTAGAGAAGAGGACAGTGTGCAGCCTGTGCAACCCAGCCCAAGCATTCAGCATGATCTAAGGTCCCACCACAGTTGCCATGAAGATATACAGCCCGCATGACTGTAGCCTTCTCTGTACCATGAAACAATGTCCATGTGTTAATCCTATAAATAGATTCCCAGAATTGTAATAATGTTGATGCTTACATCTTCACCTATTTTTCTTCAGTCAAAGAACTTGACCAACATTTCCTAATGCATCTGGGAGTTCAACTCTGTACAGGTAAGCATTGTTAGCACCCACAGCATCCTTGCTCAGTATGTCTAGAAGGTGTATTTTCAAAGTAAACAAATGCAGTTGCAAGTCAATGATCATTTCTACGTCAATGAAGAATTAATTCAGCCAGAGAAATAATGCACCACGAAGACCCACAGGCCATGGAGTAATAGCACAGCAGGCAACTTGAGTGTTTTCCTCAACTGTATTGCCTAGATGTGAGGAAAGTGCCATTTTTGTCTCCTACAGATGCAGTGTTCAGTCATCATTTCACTTACTGTGGTGAACTTACTGAGAAAAAGAAGATATTTTATGTTGCTGTCAAAAGTAGCTTGTGCTATTTTTCTGAGTGCTCAGACACCAGTACCGTTTCCCTGATGATTTTGTAGTGTTATATTACATCACCAAATGGGGCTGGGTTTGTCCCTTTTCCACTGCTCTGAAATCCCTGCCCTTTCAGCTGTTGAAAAGAAGGAAAAGACTAAGAGGCAGAAGAAAAATCTCCTCAAAATTTGATTAATAGTATTTATTTTTGTCTCACACATGGCCAATAACCAGTCACACAGAGAGCACATTTAATGTCTAGCTGAGAAAGTGTTCATTTACATTTATTCCATTTAGGTCATCCTTCATTTCAGCAGTGCACCTCTGTTGTGATTGAAATGCCAGGCTTTAATGTATCAGTATTAACATGCTGGATGTGGAGAGGGGAAAAAGGGGCGCTTTATCATATGGTCTCATATTTATTTGTTTATGACTTCAATATTCATGATGGGCTGACAGCTTTATGAGTTCGATTCCGGGGATGAAAAATATTAACAGGGCTTGTGGGAACACAGATCCTGAAAAGGTTTTACTTTCAAATTTTGCAGACACAACTTATATTCAACACACCACCATATAAATGATCAACCTTTAAAGCCCACAGGGATGGTTTCAAGCCTCACTCTATTGTAACAACATGTCAGCCAGAGAGTCATTAGTGAGCAGATAAAAGTGATGCAGTTAGCTAGTTTTGGAGGTCTCAGGACTGAAAGGTATGAAATAAAAATCGTAAATGCTGCAGCTGGAGTTACTGAGACTAGACTTTGCCATTGTTCAGAAGTACAAGGTGAAAATGGAGAATGTGATAACATGATAAATGGAACTGATCATCTCTGTGACAGTCTTTTGATCTTCAAAAACCCAATGGGTTTGAATTTTGCTGATAAAGCTTGCTATAATTACTTCATGTCATTCAAACTCTGTACAGCACAAGACAGGAGAAGGCTGCAGGTGATATTGTGGAAAACAAGGGCTTGTGAGCCTTCTGACAAGTAGGTTTTTACTGTTTCCCAGGATTTCTTGGGCTTTCAAGCAGCTTTTAGAAATAAGGCTTGTGAATCTTTTAGATATATTGTCTTTCAGAGAGATTTAACTTCTCCAGTTCAGTGAGGGAAATATGAATCCTTCAGTATTAAATAAATTCTACTGCAAATTTTTAAGTCCTGTGTTGATTTGCTACAGTGCTTTGACTTGTATCTTCTAATCTTTGTTTGCTGAAGTATGACTTTCAACCAGTGGTTAAGGTAAGCAGGAGCACTTGAAAATAGTTCCTGCCCCATGAAATCCCCGTGATTCCTCATGGTTTCTGTATGTGACGTCTGTGGTCACCAGACCTGCTCAGCAGCCCTCACTCTGGTCTGCTTTTCTCCCTGTTTGTGCAGGACAGGTGAGATACTGTTGACCACAGAAGGAAGGGAGACAAAACAGGTTGACTTGAGTAACATAAGAAGGGCTGTCTCCCTCCCTTATGCTGAGGATCCCAGCTCATGCAACACCACCTGGACCCTTTGAGGTCCAGAAAGGGTTGTCTGAAATGGGATCAAACACAATGACAGAGGGGCTTCTCTTTCTCTTGGGTGAAAGGCATTGCACGTTTGCACGAGGAGGCCAGCAGTTCCCACTTTCCCAAGGGGTGCCTCCTGTCAGAGAGGGAGAAGCATCCTGCATGTACAAAATTCTCACCCAAAAAGAAGGAGGAATATCTTGTAGTGTTAACCTGGAACTTCATCCCACAGGGTAACTAGAAATAAGTACAATATAGTATACTCTTTCAAGAGAATGATTTCCAGGAGATGATAGGGAACCCAAGTCAGAATGAGTGAATGTACATGACTGCTATACGCTAGCAGCAAAAGGTTTCCAGATACTCTCAGAAGATACTCCAGATTCCCGCAGAAGGTAAGGAAAAAGTATAAAATCCAAATCCTGTATGTACGTTTCATTCTGCATATTCTTAATTCATTTATTTCTAATGGGAATTTTGAGAAAGAAAGATTCTCAAAATGCAGAGCTTCTGTGAGTTAGAGACCTGTCTCAAGAAGTTTTATCATCACTCTACAGCAAAGAAAAATAAACATAGACTCTTCCAGTGAGTGATAACACATCTTTTCTGTGACTAATACAGAGAGGGAGCAAAAAGCAAAAACAGTAGCACTGCTATTTTTATTCCCAGCAGCAGCAGTCAGTTCTTTTGGACACAAACAAGAACAGTGATCTTTAAAGGGCTGATTAAACAAACCCTTTTGAACTAGGGAACCTCTGGAAAACACATATTCTGGAAATAGCAATTCATATGGGAAAAAAAGAATATTTCTTCCTGTGTTCTTCTTAAAACAGACTACAATAAATTTGACAGACTGCTGCCAGGGTGGCTACTTTGGCAAAGATATAAAAGACAGAATTCCTCTGGCAGAAAAAATGTGGTGTGTGGAGTAATTGTCTGCACCTGTTTGAGGAGTCTGTTCTAACTAATAAGAATTCCCTGAAGTAAAAAAATATTATACATGCAAAAGTTATCGATGTACCGATTCATTAGTCACAGAACTAATGAATACACAAGACTGAAGATGACTTCCTTGGTTAATGCACAAAGTATCATTAAAAGATGTGCAAAAGTTCATCAAGGCCAGTCCAGTTTGTCATAACTGCAAGTCCAGTCATGACAGCCATCATAGCACTTGACTGATAAGGAATCTGTGAGATTATGAACGTGGGCCTCTGTTCATGTCACATGGAAAACAAGTGTCATTTTCTTGTGAAAATAGCACAGACTTCATGAGGATAATGAAGAAAAGGGATTTTGTTTTAAAGAGAAAGGTAAATTTATGTCAGAATATAATTGAAAAAAATTATGTTCTAAGTAGGATGTGTGAAAAACAAAAAAATAATTTTTCCATGCTAACATAAGTTGGAAATTAAATTTGGCTCAAAATAAAACTGTAAAGGCCATTTAATATGAGGGCTTATACCTGAACTAAAGCACCAAAAAAGGGGAAGTTATTTGTTGTGTTTAGTCAGCCTAAAAGATGATGAAACACCATATTTATTAGTTTAAATTCTGCTACGAGGTGTTTCACCAATGATCACTGGTGTAAGAAAGATACATCATTACTAAATTTATAAGGTACATGCAGTGACATGAACTCTCCTAACAAGAAGATTAGAACTGGGTTGACTCCCAGTCACTTCCTGAAAAGTAGCTAACCAAATAGATACACCAGGCACTGTTCAAAATTATTTCAAAATAGTTCAGAGCTAAGATTCAGTACAAAGGTTTTCTATATAATCTAAAATGATATTATTAATGTCTCATTTTGAGGCATTGTGGCATCTACAGCAAAGTTAACTAGCATCATCTCTCCCTCAATGCATTCACAATCGCTGCTGTACAAACTAAAACACAGCTACATAACACCAAATAGACCAGAGGAGTACTCTGTATGCTCAGATCTGGATGGAGGGCATTCTGGAAACCTTATGTCAGAAAACGTTTCATTTTATCTGAAGGCTATGCAGTTTGTAGGAAGTCCTCCGTGTATTCAAACTTGTCCAGTTTGGTTAAAAACACCTAATCTTCAAATGCTGGTCATAATGACTGTGCATTTATATATGTATAAATGTATACATTACACAAATAATATATTAAATACTTAGATATATATTGATTTTATATTTGAATCTGAGTTTTTCTGTGACACAGAGATATGTGGCAAACACATAAATGCTTATTCAGGGCTTTTTTTAACTGATGGCATATTTATCAACTTTGTTTTCTTCTCCATCTAAAACAAGCTTTTGCTGCAATTAATCTGTAACGATTTCAGGTCACAAATCCCATAAGAACGTTTTTAACGTGATGCTCCAAAACTTGTAATATCACCAGGAGCCACCAGAGGACACTGCTACAGAAAATGACTAAGTAGTTTTTATCAACATTAGTTCTAATACATTCGTGTATCAGTAGAAAAGTCCGTGTCTACACACAAACCAAAACATTTTAAACATCAGACATTGGGAAGGTGGGGTTGGGTGGAAGGTCACTGCATTTTTCTGTTTCTAGTGCCTTGAGGTAGGACAGTGAAGGGTTTGTCCAAGCTTCAGCAAGTTGCACTAAGCCATGGCAGCTGTTTCACACATTTTCCCCTCAAATTCCAGGTAAGCATAAGTCCATTCAAACATAAAACAGAAGACATAACACTTCTCCTTCCACTGAGAAAAAAAACAAGTAGCTATTCAGACAATGATGAAAGAGAACAAGCTGAGGCAAGGAAGGAGGACCCCTTAAGGAAGGAAGAACCATGGGATAAAGCGTAGCTGAGTGAACAAACCAAGCACGGGAGAATGGAAAGCTGGAATAACAACCCAAACTGTTGGCTGAAAGCCTCAAGTCTGCCTGATGCCAAACGTCTGATTCTTCTGAGAGTCCCCAGCACAGAATCCCAGACAATACAGCCAATGCCTGTTTGGACTTGACTGCAAATTCCCATCTGCTTTATTAAGTTGCTCTCATTTGATCTTTAGCCACATACATCTCTGCAGTTTACTATCAATGGAAGGCTTTCTATCTTGCCAATGCCAATTAATGTTGCCTGCCAGGGCTGACAACTGGGAACTGTATAGACATGAATGTGTTTAGAAACACAGCAGAAAAGGCAAAACCATTTGCATCTTGATATTAATCATAACAATACCTGAATCAGAACAATACAAAGTTTATAGCAACATTACACTAGTATTTCAGTGATTGGATAGTGGAATGGAGTGAGTTAAAGTACCAGAGATCTATAACATGTCAGAAAGGCTGCAGAATCCACACCTCACAATCGATCAGGCAGCCAAAACCGGAAAATTAGAATGTGCCTTGTAATAACTCAGTAGACTAAAATGCACAGAATCAGCAAGTATATTAAATTGCTTGATTTTTTATAGTACTGGACATTTATTTACATTTTTGTGCTCTTTATATATGTTCTATAATATATTATGTGAATACAGCCTATTTACACTTGGGTTATTTGAAAAATAGATAAGTGAAATAATTGTATGTTGATGCTCTTGCCATCTCTAAAAGCACCCCAAATCATCTACAGTTTTGAAGTGATCTCAGTAATAAGCTTACAGTAAATTCCTGTAAGAATGGCAAAAAACTCACCCCAAGCAGCAACTTCCTTCAAAAGAAGTTCTTGATCAGAGGCGTTACCAGCTTCACCCACAGCTTCACGTAACGGTTTGGCTGCTCAAACGTTGATGATGAGACAACACCTGAGCAGAGGTAAAGCTGCTCCTGCTCCTACACAAAGAAACATCACCCCAGTAAATCCCCAGTGTGAAATCGTATAATCAGAAATATATAATAGACTTTAAGAAAAGCAAATTCTCAAATACAACAATGGATCCTGCTGAAAGGATGCACTGTTTCTCCCTCAAGCCTGAATGAGGAAGAGCCTCATTCCATGCGGCACAACTCACAGAGTCACTACACATCAAGGACCTGGCCCTCACACAGCACCCCACCTTTTGGTGGCAGTCAGTGCTAAGTAACTGAACCTCCAGAACTAGCAAATTAAACTCTACAAAGGGCAAAGGTAAAAAGTTTTGTCTTTGTGTGCCCCAGAGCCACAAAACAGCTAAGCTGCAGTTTCAGGAAAAAAAAAATCTTAAATCTCTGGCTGTGATTGCCAGAAAAGGAAACCTGACCATAATCTCAGGAGACTGGCTCATGTGGCTCTTTCTAGACACAGCTCAAGCCCCACGTTCTCAAATGAATACTCAGTCATGATTTCAACTAAATTACCAGAAACACTTGGGTTTCTCCAGAGTGTACACAATACTGCTGCCAGAGGAAATGAACCATCATGATGATAATACACGCTCGCCTTGCACGTGAAAGCAGCTGTTTGATCAAAGGTAGAAGTGGTTTTCTTATCAGAGGTGACAGGTTCCTAGATTTGCAGGCAAACAAGGGGCAGATTATCTACTGTAAGTCTGTTCATAATCTTGTTTGGTTTTTTTTTAACAGCTAAGCTGACAGGAGAAAAGGGGGGAGCTCTGCCCTGTTAAAACTCAGGGCAGAACAGGGAAGCTGGAACCAAGCACTAGAAAGCACACAAAAAAAGATGAAACAACAACAGAAGGAAGACATTTGTGTCTTCCCAAATCAGTCTAATTTTAGAAACGCCAAATGCTCTGGCAACCCCAGGCAGCCCTGCTATGAGAGCTCTGCCATCGAGTCCCAGAGACCAGGCCAGTAAACCTGAACTGAAGCTCAGTTCATTCAGTGGAACTCCCAGAAACACCCAGACCACTCAGATTTCTTCCTAAATCTCATCACACGTTTTTAAAATGGAACTGAACATTACACAGGCAAAGTGATTTCCTGGCAGCACACCAGTAACGTATTAAGTCCTCTAAACAAAGATCACAGAACAGTAAACAAACAGCCAATCTCAAAATCAGCTTCCAGCAAATGGGAATGATTTAAAGCCCTTGAAATTAGATCACTGCAGCACTGTTTGAGCAAATTCCTGTGTCATATTTTCATTGATTCTCCCCTTCCATTAGAAACAAGTAGAGGCAAGATATGAATTGAAATATTCAAGCAACTCTTCCAGTAATAGAATTGTTTTTGATTAGATATACTCTGACTCATCCCATGGAAGAGCCCTGATGCAATAGGGCAATTCCCATTGATCTTGAAGAGAACTGTGATTTCTTCTGCCAGGGCTTGGCTTAATAAGGATCACACGAACGTTTTCTAAGCCACACACAGAGGAACCAAACCAATCTGCTTGCTGGGACACTGTCAACTCCAGCAGAAGATTCAAAGTTAAGGAAACTGGAGAGCCAGACAGCATTTAGAGAAGCAGCAAAAGTGCTGAGCAGTCAAAGCTGTCTAATAAAAAAATAAAAAACCCAAAGAAAAACCCCACCAAACAAACCTGTGACACTGAACATTAAATCACTGAAAAAAAAAAAATTGTGTCAAGTTTATATAATGTCATATAACTTAACTGGGAATCCAGCCAGGCCAGAAACCCTCTTCTTGCATAAACTACGATCCCCTGCCTTTGTTCACCTCCACAGCCTGTGGGCAGCCACCCAAAAGCTGACTGGCATTTATACTCCTACAAAGGATTTCCCAAATGCCTGAGAAACAAAGTCCTCTAGAAGTCTGAGATCAGTAACTCCAAGGGCCTGACCTCATTAGCTCGGTGTGACCTTGGCAATGCCCAAATGCTGGGGACAGGGCTCGAGGATGTTCCTGCGTGATGAGGGAGCAGGGAGAGGCAGCAGATCCCCTCCGAGTGCATCCAGGGTCTGAACATCC
>JAOXNG010000012.1:84197711-84211241 GCA_028566535.1 Scolopax minor
CAGACACCAGTGATACCCTGGAGGAGCTGCACACCACAGCTTTAAATACCTGCTCCTGGCACGATGAACAGCTGTGTGCTACTGAAGCAATGATATTGACTACTTTCACCTCTAAATCCTCAAGGAACAACCCAACCTGGCGCTGGGGAGACCTTTCAAGCCTCAACAAAGTCTGAGGCTGCGTCGAGGCAGCGGAGGCAGAGTGAGGTGCAGAGGGTACAGCAGGAATATCAACACAGGACACCATCAGGGCTGGTCAACCCATTTGTTAAGTCACAGCAAAATCCCTCTAATTCTAATGACAGTTTTCAAACCCTCAGCTTATCAAGTGGATCCACAAAAGCAATCACATTGGACACACTTAGATGCATCCTCACATTAAAAGACCCCAAATTTTTGCTTTTCTCTCTCATTCCTTAAACCTCTCATCCCCAAGAGCAATGTGAAACACCCAGAAACACCAGGACAGGTTTTCAGAGACTACCCAGACACTTTCCTCCCAGCCTTTCCCATGCCATTACCCATACCCTGCATACCAGGACACAGCAATCTGCCCCCACCACCATGTGGAAGAGTGAGAACACCTGTCCCTAATGCTGAGGACAAGGGGTGAGATAAGTCCATCAATATTTTCTTTTGTAGTATTCATTTCCAGATTGAAGCTGAAAGCATAAAGTCCCACCCAGAGCACTCAGCCTGAGATACATCCATACCTCTCTTCCATAAATGACCTTGCTGGGTAGATCTACCTGTGGCAGAGGAAGGGCTTGGCCACAGCTCGTTATCCTTTGCACATTACTCTTCATGGGAACACGAGGTAGTCACCATGTGAAGCTCCTCTCCTTTTCCCCCCTCCTTTTTCCCCTTCTCTTCTTCGACAGGGCCACTGGCCCAAAACTTTCTGAAGGGAATCTCATTATGCACTCCTAGACCTGCTCATCACACTCTTTGCCCTAACCAGGGTTCAAGCTCTTGTCACGGACACTCTCTTCTTGCCGAAAAGCTTTGTGTATAAACTGTAATACAAGCAGGTAATTATAATGCCGTAGCTCAGTAATGCTACCAAGAGGTGCACAGACGGTAAGAGAATAAAAGTAACCACTGCTAAAATGTCAACATCACAAAGAGCATCCAGGGTGAAACCCTGGCAAAATTTAAGCTAATTGCAGTTTTGCCTCAACAAAGCTAATGTTTCACATTGAAACCCCTGGCAAATGGATGAAGTTGGCAAAATTAACGATTTGTACTTTTTTCCTCGTTGTTTTGCCTCCTGACTAGACAGTGTCAGACAATTAGTCTCCCTACCCAGTGGCAGTCAGGATCAAAGGGATCCTGATTTGGTTTATAGTAATGTATTTTAATCTTTAGCAATTAATTTTCAAATTAAAACCAAATTAAATCTAATTGAGTTTGTCCACATAGATTTAACTCACTTTAAGCCAGTCTGAGTTCACAAATTTACTGCTGTAAAAAATCCTGTCTAATGAGAGTATTTGCTACAAATGCTGTTTTTATTGAAAAATGCATAGATGTTTATGAAATACATTAAGCAAGGATTATTTTGTGAAATCTCGGATACAAAGTTAAGCAACCTGCCTGTGTGCTATTTGCAACTGCACTTCTGTGGATAAAACAAAAGTATTTGAAAAGGTTATGTTGTCTCCAGTTTAACCTTCACAAGACTCACAGAGTAATATAGGTTTTTTTCAAAAATCCCATCCTTTAATATTTAAGAATGGGCTTTGATTATTTTTTTTTAAAATTACAGCTTTCATGTATAAATAAGGTCACAATATACTTAAGATACTGAAAATTTAAGTTTTTTTTTTTGCAGTGGATATACAATTTTTTCTTTAAATTGATGTGATATTTATCACCAAGTTAAAAAAAAATATAATCTGGAAGCTACCAACCGTAGATATGGGTTTAACTTAGATAAATTTAGCTCAAAGGTAACTTTAACAGTTACACTAGTAACAGGTACACTAGTAAGTTGAATAAATTTAGCTGCTGAAATGTTTTCAAGCCAAATATTTTGTATGTTTTTCCTTCTAGAAGAATTCAAACAGCTTACCAACAGTAGCATTAAAAATAATAAACTCTTATTGACTTGTATGGTAATTTTTGTTCAGAGCATATAAATAAGATTTTCAGATGTAGTTTCACTAAGCTTCAGGCTTCCCCCCTCCCACCTGAAAGTTGAGTGATTTAAATTGAGTGAAGCAGGTTAACTCCCACCCTACAACATCTAATTCTAGGAGGTATTAGGAAATAAGAGGAGAGTTACTGTCTCATGTTTCTTAGGAACTGCAGTAGTCGTGGTGACTAAAGTCACTTGGGTTTTTTTTGATGCTACACTTGTGCTTGATTTCAGAATTGCTGTCTGTGTTGATGGTCAAAGTAGATTTTGCGTTAACAGCCGCAATCTGCTGGGAGAAGAAGCTATTAAACAGAGACATCTTCAATTACTTGGCTATGAAGTTGTGCAGGTAAAGTCCAAAGACAGCGGTTTGCTTTGGCTCTGGCTAACAAAACAAGGGAAAAATTATTATTTTATAATGCCTTAAACTGCAGTTGCAATTACTTCCCAATTGCAGATGTGGCCTTGTCCTTTCTGCATTATGTTCAGTGTGCCTCACTTTTGCCTTTTTTAAGGTGTTACAGAAATTCCTTTTTCTTCCTTGGTTGGATCAGTTAGTGTTTTCTGCCAAATGGTGGCTGTTTGAAAGAGCACTTCTCTGCAGTGATTAAGGTTCAAATCTTGACTAGGAGTTCAGTAGACTTGGGATTTTTAATTTAATACTTTTTAAGTATTTGATACTAAGATCTGAATTTTGAGTTTAAAAACAGTTTTAAAAAAAAAAAAGGGAACTGCATTGTATTGTAAATAATATTTTCACAACAGAGTATATCCTTTATTTTGCCTGTTGAATTATTAGGGTTACTTTTATCTTTAAAAATACTTTGGACCAAACCTGTTACTTTGAGATTTTGAGATTTTCTTTTCTATTTATAATCATTTCTCACATAAGCCTATGTCAGTTATACTTAACATAGTTTAAACTGCTATGGATATCACTTTTTGGTTAACAATAATCTCTATTCAGGTGATTTACAGATCAATAATATAATTAGGGTTAAATGTTTAATTTAAAAAAAATATAAATCTTTGATGTGTAATTTTATATATGTCTTACTGAGTTGTTTATTAGAAGGCATTTCCAGCAATCATTGTTGTTTTGTTTCCAGATTCCATTTTTTGAGATAGAGAGTCTACAAAATTGCAGAAAAATGGCAGAATATCTACACAAAAAAATCTTTCCTCATACATACCGACTTGGCTGCTGACACCTGGAGAATAATACTAAATCACTGGTTGCCCTCCTCTACTATAAAGTGTAAATGTTGTATGTGTAAGAACAACTCTGTTTTCTAAAGAACTCCACCTAAGATGATTTAAACTTCTGAATGTGACACCGTCCAATATTTGGAACAATTGACACGTAAAGAACAATAAAGAGCAACATATTTTCTTAAGTTTTGTGTCAATATTTATTGGAAGTTAGCAGAGGTAAGTACCAGACAGCCAATGCTGCCTTTCCTCTGTATTTTCACTGGTTCTAACTCACAACTGCACATGGACAGATGTGACTATGCAAGGATACTGGCTGGTGATGAATGTGCAGGACGTGCCATGCTACCTAGCAATCAGAGCTTTTCTTGACAATATAAAAAGAAATTGTGCAATTTACTCTTAGCTGTTCGTGTGATTTCCCAAGTGTTCCAGAAAACTAAAATTTGCAGTAGTTGCACAAACACTATTTGCTTATTTCTCAAAGAGATGCAGTGTCGTTCACTAAATAGCAATGCCTTACAAAAATTAGAGAGCTTTTAATAAAAAGATGCACTTTTCTTTGTAAAAGAACAGCTGCCACAGGGTAGTGAACTTACAAGCTGTTTCTGTGGGGGCCCCCTGATATTCTGGATATGTATTATTTGTAGTATTGTCTTTGGTGGCAGTTTTCTCTAAACTGGCTAAATGGGGTCATGCATGCACTCCGGAGTTCCTTAAGTTCACAGCCTGCCATTCTGGCCTAAATATTTATTACACTCTGAAGGTCTGACACAGAATTGTGTCCTGTGCAGTCCTTTTTTATGCAGGAATATCAGTTCCACCTTTCTGCCAGAATTAAGAAATGGAACCAGTAACCACTTCAGCAGGAACAAGCATGCCCGAACTTGAGTCAACACGTCACTTTACAGATGGATGAAGGGGAAATAATCACATAACTGATGCATATGAGTAGCAAAGCAGAATTCTCAGCATCACCTGGTGTGATTTTAAATATCACGATGTGATACAAAAAAGGTGAAACCTCTTTTACGTCTTTGAAGCCTATACATCCCAAATATATGTCCCCAATAGATACAGAACATGGCCATTTTCCTTCCAAGGTTACTGTTAGTAATTTGTGAGTTGCAGGTGTCTGTTGCTTGTCCCAACAATTCCTGGAGATTTTTGGCTGCAAAATCCAGATCCAAAATATAATTTCTATTGTGTCATGCTGCACATTCTGTTCATGATAATTTGTTGCAGGTGTAAAACCCTTACTCAGCACAGTATGTCAGCACTGACAGGTGAGGGAGCACCAAGAGGTAATATGAGATACTTTCCAACAGTGTGCTAGGGAGCTCACAGCACATCAGTGACCTAACAGTTTTCATCCTAGCATAAGTTGGAGGAAAAATGACTGGGATGTCTTTGCAGACTCCATAGGGAACTCTTCTCTAATACAGAAGAAATCCTCAGTAACAAGTAGTAGGAGGAATAGTCTGTGAAAAACCTTCAAAATTGAGGAGGGGTGAGAAGGAACCCAAAAGAGGAAGGGGGTGAAACAAGCAAAGAAATGAGAGAGGGAAACTGCTCCTGGTATTGATGACTCACGCCTTTCTCCAAGGTGGAAGCAAATTGGTGATGCTTATTTCTCTCACAGGCCAGAAGGTGGTGGTGTTCCCAAACAGATTCGATTTCCTGTAGTTGTGTTTTTTTAAACACAGATGGTTTGTAAATATAGTAAGACTACTTAAAAGAAGTAATTTGTACCGACTGTCCTGAACTAAAAATAACCTGTCTACAATACGGTCATATTCCATCTCACTCTTCACTGGTTATATACTTGATGCTGATTTTTGAAAAAGCATTTTAGTACTGTTAGAAAACATTTCCTTCTCACTTTGTTCTTACTGTGGATCCTTTCATTTAATGCTGCTGGATTTGTTTATCGAAGTATTTATTGTTGAAAAAGAATGTAGCAGTTGCTGTTCTCTTGTCCCTAGCTCAGATTATAGAGGAACTTGCTGGTCATGAATATATGAAAGTAACAAATGCCCCTCAGAATGGGCTGCTCTGTGTGCTCTGCTTCTCACATCATGCCAAACCAGCGCTATTGATTGCCTAATTTACTACTTATCTATGCCTTAGATTAAGAAGTTCTTTGTTTTCATTATATTTCACTAGGAGACTCACTGTGTTTACAAATGAGACAGGTTTCCTTTGTGTAAGTCACCCAACAGAACTCCAGCGTCAGTCAAAGCTGTGGAGTTACAGTCCTTATTCTGCTGTCATCAGTCCCTTTCTGAACAATACAGAACTCAACTTTAAACAACAGCAGGATAAATGGCTCTCAAGAACCAAACTGATGCGTACCCTGTAGGAGATATCCCTTCTCCTGAAACTGCCTTAAAACTTTAGTACTGGATTCAGTGAGAATACAAGGCACTAAATGTTTGAATGGTTGAGCAGGTTTAGACATTTACTCTAAATATGCTTTTTAAGTGACTCCTGCTCAAATCCTTGTGCTTCTCCATCCTTTCTACCACACTATTTAGTGCTTATTCTGCTAGTATTACCTTTTTTTTCTCTTTTTTCCGTCTTTTTTTTCAGCATTGTATACAGAGCCAGAAGTAGTTATTCTTGTGACACTCTTGAACAGATCAATCCCTCAGACACCATTCATAGAGCAAAAGCCAGCAAAACTGATGTCTGAAATCAGTTAAGGTTTTGTCTATTTAAATGCTGAACACTCAGAAGTTCCTGTTAACTTGACTTCCATTTGAGGTCTGCTGAAACTGCTAAGCACTTCTTTAAGTCAGCTCATTTCTTTCCTTGCCCATTTTGGAAAATCTGTGTTGAATCCCCTTTTCAGCTGTTGTGCAAATGGAATGACATCTTGCAATTCTGTAGCAACACTGTACAAAGGAAGAAGTCAGTGACCACTGATACCTTGAGAAGCAGCTTGCTTAAATGTTAAGTTGGTGAAGAGTTATGCAGAAGCACTGCCCAAAGTTGCAGAGACAGCTTTTGACCCAACAGGTCTCTCTTCCAGTGTGTGGCTGCCTAAAATCATAGAATGGTGGATGCTGCTTTTCATTAGATTTTTGAGATTGTAAAGAGAAGACATGCATTTGAATTAGCACGAGGAAAAGTTGCTGTTATTCCGTTCTAGTTTTAATCCAAATCATTAATCCAAAGTAGAGGAAAAAGCAAAAACACCATATTGCTTTTTGATGTGAGGTGGATTTTTGACAGATGTTTCTGGCAATGACACACACAAGAGATTTAACAAGGATCCAGTCTTGGGGAAGGTTCTTCCAATAAGCAGGTGATGCCATTTTTCCTGTAGAATTCTGCCTCCAGCAGATTAATTCTTGCATGCTCTCTGATCACCCGCTCTACGGGCTTATTTATACGTCTCCCATACTCTGAAGATGACAAAACAGCGACAGGTCTTGCCATTTCCTGTGAAAATATAAAAGTCTCCTTATAAGAAAATTAAAGAGTGAATACTTGGCAGTTATCTTTGCTAAATGTGCTGTGGCCAGGGGCAAAAAACCAGAACTGTACAGCATCTGCTATATGGCTGTGTATTTATTTAGCAGTGATCTGCATTCTTACTGTTCCAACCCTGACCTAGTTTTTTATGTATATTAATAAACTGTGAATGTATGACTAGATGACAAGATGATAAGATACAGAGCTGTGCCATGAGCTAACGTAGACTGATAATTTTTTACATGCACACGTGTGCACACACACACATATACACAGGTGATGATGATGGTATTACTGGCAAATTAAATGCTATTTTACTGGGAAGTGGCACAGACTTTATTTTCATTCTTATTTTTCCTGTGCGCTGGCTTGCAAGATTCATTTGGAAAATAGGAGAGATTTAATTTGTGCCCCCTGTCACAGGAACACCTACCCTACTCACACAATTCAGTGAAAGCACCACATGAAAAATAGCAAAGCCTGAAGAAAAACCCTGAGCAACTGCTAATCCACGCAAGCTTTCTCTGAATGGCATAAAGCACATACTACTGTATTTTTGCACAACGGAAGGTTTTACTGAAAATGCTTATAGCTGTAAGAATACAGAAATAACTGCTCTGCAATGATGGGAAGAAGTGGACTTGGTGAAAAAC
The DNA here is from genome assembly GCA_028566535.1 of Scolopax minor. Classification (NCBI taxonomy): domain Eukaryota; kingdom Metazoa; phylum Chordata; class Aves; order Charadriiformes; family Scolopacidae; genus Scolopax; species Scolopax minor. Next base: position 84,205,197 of record JAOXNG010000012.1, read on the forward strand.
AACCTGACCCATAAAAGATTACTTTAAGATTGTTCTTAGCAAACTTGCGCTTTACGTGACTGCGCAATCACTGTGTGCAGTCTGCAGTTCCTCCTGTGCTACAGCAACGGGGAGCTCTGCAGTCAGAAGGGAAAGGCAGGGTTGGTTTGTTTTTCTTTCCCTAGCCAAAGGTCTCTGATTTATCAGGCTGCTTGTATGCTGACACACTGGCCAACACAGTAAGCCTTGCTTGCCAATGTGTTTCCCTAATCTTATGATATAATACCTATAAGGAGAATCAAAATGCAGATACCACACCACAGTTCAGGTGAATAGAAAAGACTTATTTGCTACAACAGACACGAGCCACGTTGACACTTAGGACAGAACCCATAAAGCACACAAGCCCTTAAGTTTCCTGCGAGGATGAAGGTGGGAGCACTAACCTAAGGGGTCTCATAGGAGGGCAGGCAGCTGTGAGACATTTCCAGACTCATGGAAAGAAACAGATCTGAGATTCTTGGGAAGAGGCTGCAACCTTTTTTTCAAAAAAAAAAAAAAACTAAAAACACACCACCAAAACCAACCACAAAAAAAGAAACCCAAACCAAACCAAATCAAAACTAAACCCAACAGAAAAGCCCATTCCAAAACAACTATTTATCTCCCAACTCTCCCCCTACCTTTCCTGCCTACCCCACTCCACCCCATTAAAAGCTATTCAGTACACACCAAGTTTTAACACCACTGGAACAAAAGTCAAGAAGAGCAGCAGGCAAAAAATCAGACCATTTCCTCCCCCTTCCATTTCTGGATAAATGCTGAAAAGGAGAAATGACTCGATCTTTGTACCCTCGGGAAAGGCTTTGCTAGTGATGCGGGGGTTACAGTGCTAGCGACAGGCAGCAGTATGTAATGCCATTATTTTGTATTCCCTTTAAATAAATAAGATTCAGCTTTCAGCACCCTTGTAGCCCAGCACTGACTGTGCACAGAGGCGTTTCATCTTTGCGGGCTCGGCATTCGGCAGATTTCTGCTTTTCCAGCAGTTGGCTGGGAGGCATCCTGCCCCGTGCCCCCCGACTGCCTGCAGCTAAACCGGGCAGCCTGGGCTCCCTGGGTGCAGCCAGCCTCTCTGCAGGAAGGGAAGGGGTTACATCTAGTGGTTTGGTTTTTTCCCCCCTTTCAAGGAAGGGAGTGTACTGCGGTGGTAGATTCAGCCTGTCTCCTTTCAGCGTTGCACTAGAGAGATGTTGATTGTGGCCTTTTCTTTTTTAATGTTTTATTATATAAAGTTCTGCAAGGGCCACTGTGGTAATTAAAGAGCAGGAGCTGACTCTGTGACTTGCACTTAATGATGGGCAAGGCCAGTGTTGGGTGTCTTCATGTGCAGGAGGATCATGTTGTAACTTTCAACAGCTGTGGATCTGATGTGCCTCCATGCTAATTAAAGAGCTGGATTAAGGGACACCTGTTCAGGCAGAGGCCCTTGTATGCGCTGCCCAGAAAAGCTGGTATGAATTCTGGCCCATACACATTTGCTTTAGGAAGCAAACTAATAGGAAAGTGGGTTTTGTTGATGTGGAAAGGACACAAGAGCTCAGTAAAAAACCTTAACTCTGCACTGATAAAACTGTTTTGACACAAATTTCCCAACTGGAGGTTGGGCTTGCTATTGCGGGAGGGGGGTTGGCTGTGTTTTGTTTAGATAGAAAGGCTCATTTTTAATCGGAGTCGTCATTTACATGGCTTTCGGCCTGCAGCCGAGTTACTGGGCAGGAGCAGGGGACGGTAGGGGGCGCTCCTGGGGTTCCTTTGGGAGCACCTGGTACTCCCTGCCGGGTCTCAGAGCTGAAGGGCTGAGCACTGAGCTGCCCGGCGTATATAATGCTAGTGACATACATCACAAGCAGTGGCCTTTGTCACAAGACAGCAGCAGTCTTCTTACGTAGCAATTACAGTAATTTTGTCTCCCTCTTCCACCTCTGTCATATATAATCACCAATGCAGGCAGCCACGCCTAGCCTGCCCATGGCTTTACATGCCAGGAACCCACTGGGGCTTTGAGGCCATTAACACACGGAGGTTGCACTTCATTTGGTTTTTGACAGCCTCAGCCTATGTGTATGTGTAGATATATATATATATATGTACACACACTTGTGTATGTATGTGTGTTATTCAGATGCTGCATGGAAAATACTTATTTCTATATATGTATATGTATTATATATTCTCAGGGAGAAGAGCTTTCAAGCATCACAGAAACAGCTGCAGGACCACCTGAACTGCAACTCTTGGGGGCACAGACAGTTCAGAAGTCACTCTCAGTGACCCTGAAGGTCTGTACCAGAGGGTATGCTTTACTGCCTGTATTTCATTCCCCATACATATGACTTGTCAGCTGGAAATCTACAGGATGCCAAAGAGCAGAAGCTAACTCAGGTGTCTTCAATAGCTAATGCTGTTTTCTAAACCTCCCGGCTGAGAACAATGATGTCCTCCTTCTAATTCCTTTGATACCATATAGGCTGCATTACAAAGGGTAAAACAATGCCTATAGTCTCCACCCATGTCAAAAATTATAAAATACCTTTAACAAAGATTATGATTATCAAAGGGTTTACCTCCTCGTTAATGTGAAGACCACGACCGTTTGCATGTTCTCTGTCGCATCGGTGAAGTTTTTTGTTGTAACCCTCTGGTCTATTAAAAATGGAATCGTAAGTGGAAACATCTCCTGTCTTGAGAAAAGAGATAAAATGGCTAATTTGCAGTATTGCTTGCAGTATTGCTTAACTTTAAAGGTTACAGAATACATGTAGTTGAATCAATAATTAATAAGAATGCATCCACAGCATTAGCTGAATGGCAACTGTAATATTACTGAGCTACCATTAGCAAGTTTGGGTCACTCCTTTGGAATAGTCTGCAATAAAAACATCCAGTGGCGTGTGGTATCTCTTTAAAGTCTGTTCAGCTCTGGAATTTCCTTCATGGCAATCTGCCTCAATTTTTCCCTGAAATCTACTGTAACTTTTGGAAATTTAAGTGTTTTGTTTGTTTTTTGTTTGTTTTACTGTTCTGAACTTTATATTCTCTTTCTTAAATTCATAAATTTGTCAAATGATCTGGCACTGTAATGTAAAAGGAAACTGGCAGTTTCAGAATGCATTTGGAATTAAAAAGACAAAGGTATCCCACAATGGAATCACCACTTAACTTCTGATTAAAGCAGAATTGAGGAGAGTTCAGAAACACGCCGCAGTGGTAATCCTGTGATCCAGAAGTATGCATGTATGTAAATACAGCACACCCAAGCCAGAATATTATTGTGTTTGTGATACCTGTTGACATAGTTGCATCCAAATAAGCAACATTAAAGATCTGATCTGCTAACAAATGCAGGTGCGAAATCCAATCAAGAAGTTCTCACCAGTGGAATCAAAGGAATTTCAAAACCAAAAATACATTTTGAAGAAACGAAAAGCAAAATTATCGTTGAAATATGCTGTCAGTTGTTAATGAACTTCATTAAAAGGTCCATATTCTGGTAAACATGTCAATCAATCACTGGTTTTGTGCACAGCTGACTACAAATTTGAAAAATTGTGCATTTTGTTGGGAATTTTTTTACCTCTAATTTTACAATGTGCCCAATTTAGCCTTTGAAAAAATCTTGTATTTGGACTCTTACAATTTACAATGCTATCCTCCAAAAATAGTGAAGTCAGGGCAGGTCAAGGTGGCTATAATGGTTCCATTAAAAGTAAACCACAGGTAAGAGCACTAGTGAGGCACAGCTGTAATCACAGGCTGCATTTGGGATGGTATCTCCACTACTTGGTTCTGCCAAGAGGAGAGATGCTTTGATATTTAACATAACCATCCTAATTTCTCAGAAACCATCAAGCCTCACAGAATTTCAGTCACGTTCAAGAGCATCCCACATCTGATTTGTCACCTTAATAATAATATTAATACTGTTGTTGTTACTATTATTTCTGTGCTTCCTTGCTTCTCCTCTCCTCCCCATGCTACTAGTTTCAGAATTTTAGTAAGCATCTAATTTCTGCTCCCCACCAGGAATGTTATTTGTTCCTGTGTTTTTATTCATTACTTGTCCATTATTTGATGCCTGTGTCAGAGCAGACAATTCACTCTTTCTGGAACTCACAGGTAAGTAGCCAGCCTGTTATGTTAAAAACTAGCCCTGTCCCAGATGATCTGTTTAAGATCCACCAGATGTGTAGAGGCAACACTTTTGTGCTCAATATATTGATAAATTTTTGCTGCTGTTCCTCTTTGTTTTTAAAGGGTGACTTAGTTGGCCTAGGTGGTGGTGGCGGGGAGCTGTTTCTTAAACCCATCAGAGCAAGTGAATCACGCAGAGCAGACAACACATTTGCACTCAGGCTGGGTACCCTGCATGTTCTGCTACTAAAGCTAAGCAATTTGAAAACACATGCTAATATTCTCCATGTCACAGAAGAGGACACACCACACAAACTGGCTACTTTAGTAACTTACGTAAGGCAATCAACTGTCAGCCAAGGGATTAAAGGCAGGAATTTCTAGCTTCTGGACATGTGCTGAGCACATCTTCCTCTATTTCTCTCCCCTTCAGTCTCTGACATGCAGTTGGTTTTAGGTATTTAAGCTACAAAAAGGAATAAAATTCCCTTTCCTGTACAAATAAAAAATTTCAAATTATTTAATTCCTTATTTGTGCCGAAGAATGAGTTGAAACTGTTCCCTTCCCTGCGGCTAAGCCCTGTGCTGTGAAGAACCTATTCAACAGCTGTTATCACGTTTTGTTTCCATGCCACTGGAGGAGCACTTTCCACAAACCAGGTCATCAGGAGTGTGAAAGCAGACTTTATATTGTAAGCAAAAACTCTACCATATGGTTGGTAATTCCATGTAGATTGAATAGACTGTGAGCTCCACCAGCCCCAAGTGCACCCCACCAGCTCTCTGATCTACCCTTACCTGTTCTATCATGTTTTGTTAAGCGTGGTATGATCTGTGCCCCCTCACCTTTGGCTTAGAGTACTTTCCCAAGGTAAGGCCGAAATCAACATGAAAGAGCCTAAAATTACAAATCTACCTGTCTTTTAGCAGGGCCACCCAGTCAATGCTGGAAATCTAGTTTTGCTGCTCCTTTAATGCTCATCACTGCGATGTGATTTGTACCTTGCCAGCATCCCCACAGACTCTCACAAGTGGCCAGTTGTCCCTGCCCAGTGCTTCACGTTCAACAGCCAGTCACTTGGGTGGGGAGGGGATTCACAGGGGTTTTTTTGTTTTGTTTTTTGCAGGGGGAAGCCTCTAAATTCAATGTCTCACATGACTTTTGAGAGAGACAAGTTTGCTACCCAGGAAGTGTAGCCTACCTGAGGCTGAAGGTGTAAGATTGTTTTAACTTCTGATTTTAAATGAGGAAAAGGGGTATAACACAGCAGAGCATGAGGGGTAAGGCTCTCTGCTATGCCTACATGTCACTCGTCAGCGCAACACCTTCAGAAGCGTTCAGTGACCAAGGTATATATTGATGCCATTGTTTTGAATAGCTCTCTTGATTTTGTAGCTGAAATACCTAAAACCGACTGCGTGTCAGAAACAGAAGGGGAGAGAAATAGGTTTCTTCATAGCTCAGCATATGGAAATTTGCACAATAAATAGTGAACACCTTTTCTCTCAACTGAAAACAGGGCAGTTTCTTATTAAAGGATCCCCGAGAGCATGTGTTACCAGAAAAAAAACACAGGTGCCACATCCAACCCTAGGACACAGATGGTGCCTTTCCTAGTGGAAAGCCTTTCCTAGTGGTGCCTTCCCTAAAGACATCTCACATTTTGATGACACCCTGTGTCTGGCTGGTCCTTGGCAACCCATGTCTCTTCCTTCTCTTGCTATCCAGTGAAAGACATTATCTTCATTTTCCCATCCACAAGTACCAAACACCTGTTACACTTTGCAAAGGCCTCTGGATGGCCTAGCTAGCAGCAAACGTGTGGCATTTCCACTGGGCTTTGAAACACTAACAGGATTTTTTAAGACACC
>JAOXNG010000012.1:84251611-84268576 GCA_028566535.1 Scolopax minor
GGTTAGTGCTGGGCAGAAGATTTACAAGAGAATGGACCCAGGATGTTCCCTCTCTGCAGCAGGTCACACGGACACACCACCCCAGTCCTGGCTGCAGAGTAAAAGTTGGTGCATGCTCCTAGAGAAGGAAAGCTAATCCCTTAATAACTTTCCCAGGGCTAGACAGCAGTGTCAGTTTTTCCCTGTTAGCTTTCCTTGAGAATAGCAGAAACAGACAAAATTTCCTGTAAAAAATATATGTACATAATAAAAATTATGACAAAAAAAAAATAATCTTCCAAGACAACCCACATCCCCATTACCCTTGAGGGTTCAGGTATGTATTGTCATATATAGGTAAATCTGCTTTGCAGCTCTGAATGACTCACAAGTTAATGACTTTAACTGTTTTAACAAAATTGCAAACTTCCATGAGAAGAATTCAACTGATTTCTTTCCTTCCCCTGCTTCTTCTAAATCACAGAAATCAAAAGCTCTGGCTTTGCCTCATCCGAGAATGTTTTCTTTCCTGAAATGAATATTTAGACAACATATTTAGTTTTTAAAAGCCTTGCTTTTTTGAGACTGAACTTGAACTCCATTTACTGGCAAGTCTGCATTTACAAGGCTGCCAGCTAAAAATAACGCATGAAGAAAGAAGTCATGCGGAACAAGTCAGGGCACGACACAGACATTAAGAAATAAAATTCCTTGCAATATTCTGCACTCATACAGAAAAAGTTAAAGTTCATGGTCACAGAGGAAAAAGCCTGTAAGCACTCCAATGCAGCAGCCTAACTATTGCTATAAATTGAAATTCAGCCTACCTCAAAATGGTCTTTTCACAGTAGCATGCAAGTATGACAATGTAAGTAAAGCTGGGCAGGTGAACACTTTTTTTATGTATCCTGATGGCTGCAAGGGGATCCTGGATTTATACTGGACCAGTGGCAGAATTTGAAGGTACTGGTAAAGCTGTAGAAAACCACTGTCATGAATAAAACTGCACAAATGAGCTTGAAAGTGAGCCAAGATTTATTGTATATTCAGACTGAGACTGAGATGAGGTTTAGAAACCAGTTGATATGACCTGGGTTCTTCCAACTCTGCATAAAATTGATATGCTAATAATTTACCACTGGCCTGTAGCATAATCTATTGTTTGCAAAGTTCTTTGAAGCTTTAAGGTAAAGCCTGATGTGTAAGATATTAAAACATAAATAAAACACAACATGAAGTTTGTATATTGCAAGTATTTCAAGACAGATATGGGTGAAACAGTTTTTACTGAACTTTTGATGGTGAGAAACAAAGATTCACAAACGTCAGTTCTGTGGAATCTTCCACTTAGTATATCTTCCTTAAAAAGAAATAGGTCGTTGTCTTGAAAATATATATATAGACTCTTTCCAGTATTAGACATAACTATGACATAACAATTACAAAGTCCTCTTTAATCATTTTTAGGAAGATGATTCAATTTATGGTAGCTTTCTAATAATTTACATTTCAAAATAGAACACTTATTTTAGAATCATCCTTGCCATGTGGTTAAAAATTCTGCTTTTTACCCAGTTCTGTTCCAAGATAAGAAGGTTAAGGCTTGCAGACTGCGTGCTCGGGAAGAGCCATGTGCTGCATTGTGTGTAGCTGACTGGTGTATACATAAATAACTGCAGAATAAAGTGGATTTGTGAATGGGCCTAATCGTGTGCACACGCAAACCAAGAACAGTGGCCTTTTATCCTCCTGTTTGTGCAACACAACTCATGGATATGCAAAGCATAAATGTGCTTTTGGGCTACCAAGCCGCTATCGCACAACAATTTGTCTCAAATTAAATGGCTTCCAAGGTGCAAAATAAGCATGTCATTCACCTGCCATCCCTTCCTTCATTGTGCCTGATGCTATCATATTGTATTCTTCCTAATCTTCCTCCACGGGTGGACTGTTTGCACCACTCCTGGTTCAGCTCTGACCCATTTTAAATTTTGGTGTTGAGGTTCGTACAGGGCATTTCTGACCAATAAAAGTTATCGCTACACATAGAATGCTATATGAAATGTGGCATATCTATGAATACATAAATAAACATAGATGGGAAAAAAAGGGGATATGGAAATGTTGTCATCTCCCATGAGCCAAACAACACTTATTTCTGAATGATCTGTTTGTACTTGTCTTTCTTGTCTCTCATCAATTATCTACATCTGCTATCATGCTTTAGAGATATATATTATTCTTCAACATAGTATTTTTTTGTAAGAGACAGCTCAGTCCTACTAAGCAGTCACACCTACTCAAATGACTCAAATGAAAGCAATATTTTTTATGAATACAAATGTTTGCCAGGGAACATCTGAGCACACTACCATTAAATTCTCATTTTAACTTCATATTCTAACAGCTTTCTTCTAACGTGTTCATATAATCTGCAATCTTCAGTTTGAGTTTTTTCCCTCACATGATGAAAATACCTGCTGTGCTGCTATTACTTTCAGTAGAAACCATGTGGTGACAGTCCCTCCCCCCAAAACATGGGATAATCAAGTTAGTGCCTCTCTCAGTATCTGACCAAGAATCTGCACAAGACTACATAATACACTAGTTTAGATCTCACTAAAAACAAAGCTAACTTTCTCATCTAGGTACTTTCAACCCTTCTGCACAATCCAAAAGGCACCAGAACCAAGATTTCACAATGAACATGCTTTAATAGCCTGTAAATGTGACCGAGTCAAATGGGTCAATGGGTCAAACTCAGGTTACTAAGCAAGTGGGTGGGCTGATTTCCACATTAATGTGCATAAAATAGCATCCAACTAAGAAGAAGGAAAGGTGGCAGAGTTTAATAATAAGTGCACTAATCAAATGCACACTGAAGTAAACTATTATGGAATAAAAAATAAAATGTGTAAAATTTAAATAGTTGCTATGTGAATGAGTTGACAGGTGGGCAGGAGGGAGAGAGATGGGAAAAACCCTTCCGTGGAACTACACAGTGTAAAATCACAGAGTAAAAGGCAAAATTAATTGATTCAAGTGTCACAAATAGTTCAACTGTGGTCATTAACCTGTGTCAGCAGGCAGTCATGCAAGGCAAATGCTACTATCATTTTATGTGCAAAAATAAGGCATAGGCCTCAGAACACTAAGAAGTGTACTTTCGCACACCTGTGAGAAACTCCACATCCTAGAGGTAAGCTCTTTAGGAAGTAGATGTTCCAGGATCAGCAGTTCCAGAGCAGATCTGTGCTTAATCAATGGAAGTACAAACAGCAAAAACAAAGGTCTGGCATGCTACCAATAAATGCACCACAACGTCAACTCACAGCTTACATTTAATTTGATCCCATCACTGTTTCCTCTTCCTTATTATAAAAAATTATAATGGACATGTGAAGACTATAAAGAAAAGCATGGAAAACATCTTTGTCACCATCCCTCTCTCTCCCCACTACCTTCTTGCCTCCTTTGAACACACAACTATACTTGAAATTGATTTTCTGCTGTTGCAGAAGAGCTATGCAATCTCCTCAAGACACAATGGTCTACAGTTTTATAATGCTGTTGGAAACAGTTCTTCCGGTTTGTGCCCCTACTCTTTTGTTCAGCAAAAGAGAGTGAGAAGAGTATAATTTCAAGTTTGGCAGAAGCATGCAAGTCTAGTATAATGGCTGAACTAGAGAACTCACATTTTTCTTAACACACCAAAAAATGAAGCAATGATGCTTTTGTTCAGCATTGTTCTTTTTTTTTTTTTTTTTGATCCTCTAAGGCAAACATGCAGGACATCTCTTTTTTATTTTCAGTTTGCTACCAACTCTCCAAATGTCCATGTGCCTTAGGAGAACTTTCTTCTCAAAATGTGTATCACCACTTGCTCTGAAAAATACCAGTTGGTCTGGCAGATTAGTCAGGAATTTATCCCCAGATACCCACGTGAATGCTCTAGGAGTAATATGGAGAATCCCAGATTCTGATATCATTCCTCATCTTCATAAACTCTCAAGCAGAAGTTTAAGGAGCATCTGGAATGATAAGTTTCTATCTAGACTATTTGAATAAACAAGAGATGATGCTGAGACATTGGAAAGTTGGAAAGGGATGACAAAGATCTGGAGTACTGTACTGGACTGAATAGGAATTTTAGAGCATTTTGCCTCTGGGTTTGTACTGGACTTCTTAGCTTCAAAGTGCCCATGCACTTGCATTATTTGCTGTCCTGTGATGTGTCTCCTGTTAATAGTTAAACTTACCAAATTCAAGTTGCTCAATCATTTCACTTTTATAAAATTTTTTGTGCCAAGTGAAATTGTGCAACTATCTATGTGTCCCCATGTATTCAGGTCCCAGTGTCCCTGTAGATGCAATATGAAGTGGCAAGCAACTGCCTCGTTCAAAGCTCCCAGCAGCATTAGGTAAGAGAGATGAGGAGCCTGCTGGGCCATTATAGACTCAGATACCATCATGGTATTTGACAGATACGGAGTGATGCTCACTTATGTGGCTTCATCTTTTCTGGACTGTGGAGCAAATGATCGTGTGACAGCATGACTCTCTCTCTCCCACACACATTTAAAACACACCAGGACTCCTGTAAACTTTATTTCTGGACAGCTCATGCCAAGTGCTTCTATGTAACCTGCTAGTGCATCTCTGCCAGTCCAGCGTACTTAGACTGATAGTGATTTTAGTAAGTCTCTTAAATTCTATTGATTTGTGATGGCACCCTGCATGTGCCACTTAAATGACATGACTGCAGCTGTGCATACCCCTTTCTCCTTCTAACTCCTAGGTTAGGTCAAGCTTTAGGCAATGTCTGTTTATTCTTAAAAGAAATGCATTAAGCACCCTCCGAAATAGGGTCTTCAGTGTTCTAGGCACTGTGGGGACATAATTACAGCATATCTGTCAAAGAGTTCACCTATGAAAAATACAGCACTGAACAAGGTCAGCAACTGTATTAACAGTTAGCTACACTAAAAGGAAAGTATATTAAGTAAACCAACTTTCTACTATGAGAATTGAAGCAAATTTGCTTAATTATTTGTCATTATTAAAACATGAGATTTCAGCTATGACTAGTGGGAGAACAACATGGGGCCAATACTTGCATAATTTAAGGCAGCTCATGCTCACAGAGAGACATTAAACAATGGAGTAGAAATACTCAAATCTCTGTCAGTCTTCACATTTCTACAGACATATTATTTCAAAGGAAATAGTTCAGTGGTTGAAAATTCACTGGACGGAGGACAGGAGAGCAAGTCACATCCTGGCTCTGAAAGCTGGTACTCAGGACACCTTCCTGGCACGGTACAGCCCGGAGATCCTGCTGCTGTGCCAAGAACCATTCAGGCATGTGATGCAGAAGTCACCAAAACAAAGAGCTCTAGCAGGGCTCTTTCATCATGCCACTTTTGCTGAGATCACATGAATCCCAGAGGATGGTGAGGCACAATCATTTGATGCATCAAATAGGTATTCATTTGGCTTCCAAGAGTCACCCCTTTGCAGTCATGCTGTCCTACTCTCTCTCTGAGGGCTCTGCACTGTTCCCTGCAGTATACTTTCTCATGTTCTCTTTAATGCAGGTTGGCTTCACGAAAACAGTCTTTGCCAGGCATTGATTGCTGCCCTACTCTATATATGGCACCAGATCTAGTGCTCAATGGAAGCGGCATTAGTCACCCTCTCCCTTCAGCTAAGAAATATTTGATACTTATGTCACATTAGCTGTTTTTTCATCTTCCCTCCACTGAGCATGACTATATGAAGGCTAGATACAGATGTCTGCCGAAACAGCTAATTTGAAATAAAATTGCACCCCCACTCTTTTCTAATGTCCCTTGACCATAAAGACTTAGTTTTATTTGACTTTTTGGTCTTAATTATGATTTATTAGGTGTGGGATGGTTAGACGCTTTTTATCTCCATTAAATTCTAATGGCTACATTTTGCCTTTTTCTACTGAAAGAGTTCATGGAAATAAATGCAGTTAATGGACTCTGCTATTAAGTACATGTTGCTTGGAGATATAATAATGATACTTCAGAGTCTCTCCCACAATTTGCTATTAATATTAAGGAAATGCAAATTTCACAATCACATTTAAAGTCATTTTTGCTAGTCAAACTATTAAGGTTTAGTTTCAAGGTGGGAATTGTACTTAAAATTATCATCTCATGAATATCATGGAACATGATTATTTGCAATACTGCAGTCATTACTGATAAGGCACAAATACTTTAGAAAATAGCCTATTAAATTTTCCTGTTACATTCAGTCCACATAAAAATGGACTTGAACAAATAAAATTTAAATTTTTTTCTAAAAATTTTGTACTGAAAAACTCCTTTTTTTGCTAAAATGTCTTTTACTAGTTGAAAGCCAAATTTGAAGTGGGCTGTACACAATAGTAGAACTTAAGTATAAGAGAAAAACATTTGCTGACCATATCTTTTATACTTTTTAACTTAATAAATAACAATATGGTTGCATGAATTCTACCTCAGAATATACTTTAAACCCAAGTGGGTTATTTCATTTGTTCTTGTATGTTTATAGAGTTCAAGAAAAGAGAAAGTCTAATCTGACCTACATTTTACAAGATACTCCATCTCTGCATGTTGTTCCGTAACATGCCAAATAACTTTTGCTTGGCCAAAGCTTATTGTTCATAAAGGCTTACAGGCTTCAGCTGCAGACAAGAAGTGATGGAGAATCAACAGCTTTTCAGAATAATTTGTTTCCACTGCTAACTGCCTTCACTGCTAAAATGGGAGCTTATTTTCTCATTTTCCAGACACTGCTTCTTTGAATTTTTCCTCTACCAGCCTTTAATACCAAATTCAATTAGCTGAATTTTAAATTTTTGAGCATGGAATTGTTTTTGAGTCTATCTGTCTCCTCTCCTTAAAAAAAGCAAGAGAAGGAAAGGAAAATGCCTACTTTCCTGAAAAGAAAACCAATAAAAACAAGATGTGGATCATTTGATAGAAAAAATGGGAAGAAGGTTCTTCCAGAGATTTCAAATGTTCACATTACATCATTATATCATTCTGACAATTTTAGTACTTACTGTAACAAATGACTGACTAAATTAAATGTTGTGGGAAAACAAAAGAAAACACTGTAGGTATTATCAATCTTTAAGTCCTTTATGAACCTCAAGTAACAGAACTACCAGCAACTCAAGGAAGTGCTTAGAGTTGCAATTTCAAAAGCACTGAAGTGCAAATCTCACTCACTTGAAATGTGACTAATAGCTATGCATTAAGGCTGTAATGAAAACATTTCCTAAATAAATATTAAGTTCCCATTTTGCAAATAGAGAACTGAACCGGAACACTTTCATCGGTTTACGAAGAAATAAATCAAGCTCAGCCCATGGGGAAATAAAAGGAAAATTTTTGATCCCATATACTGCTCAATCCATTAGACAACACATCCTTCAATGCACAATAAACGAGGGCATTAAGATTCAGGACTTATGCATGATAATGACAGATCTAATCTGTATTTGTTATACTCACAAAAGAATAATAGAATTACATGGATTTTCCCTATTAGGAGCGAAAATACAAGCATAGATTGAAATGCCTAAAGCAGAGGTAAGCCCTAACAAACTTGTAGTTAAAGACTTTTGAAGTTTTGATGTAACTTTGAATTTTTTTCCTTTTTCAAAAATCAAAGGCAAGCACATGACATAAAATAATGTATCCATTATGATCATTTTGAGATGAGCAGAGAAGCATCACAAATGTGAATAAAGCTTAGTTTGTTTTGCATAGCCTGCCATACATCCTATGAGGAGATAATTCATTCTTTGAGGAATACTCTGTTTATCCAAGCAATGTGTAGATGAACAATGGATTTCAACTATTCAAACCTGGGATTTAACTGTCTTCTATTCTTTATAAATTATATTTTTCCTTAATAAACTTAGCCAAGATCAAAGCTCTTGCTGAACATCCTGTTTGCAGAGGTCCCCATTATACAGTACATTTTCTGTTGCTCTGCTTTATATTTCTGTCTCTGGAAATCATTATCATTTAGGCTCCTGGCATAGCCATGGGCCATAAACTGGACACCTACACACATACTGAACAGAAAAAAAAAAAAAGAATAAAAAACCAAGAAAAATTATCCCTTTTTCCCTTACCATGTTGAATACAGCCATGGTTAATATTATAGCAGTGGTGGTCAACGTAAGAGTGATCCGTGGCCAAGGACGGTTTGCAATTATTCCAGAGGATTTCAGGATCCACAACAATGAAGCTGATGCTTTCTTGCTACATTGCTAAATACAAAGAGTTTAAAAAAGAGAAAATAAAAATAGTTTTAATATATTTAATTACTGTAAATAAGGGTAGAATTCAGAAAGCTTACGATAATGAGGGCAACATTAATCTTGAAACATTGTACAGAAGTATTCAATTATTATACCCTCATAAGAGTTACAGATCATGATTACATATGAAACTAAATGCAAATTTAGTTAAAATATCTGCTACAATCTAAATTCTGTTAAATAATTATAAATTCCAAATAGCTTATTAAAAATCAATATGCATTTTAATAAAAGAAATGCAGAGTTGACAGCAGTAGCATTACTTATAAGTAAAAAGCAAGTGATCAAAATGACCTCCCTCATCTCAACCGAAAGAGCAACATTTAGTAGCCTCTGAAAACTTCAAAATGTGAATAATGACTCTGCACAGTCTTTGATAGAAAGACAGAGGCCTCTTCATGCATGATAAAGGCTGTACACATAGATATATCCCCACCAATCTACAAAATAGCGGGATTTCTGGGTTTTTCTTTCATTTGTTTGATAATTCATTTTAAGTGAAATGTAACTCAGAAAGCAAATCCACCTTCCCTAAAAATATCTAGAAAACAAATTAGCATTTCACGTAACAATTGGACAACAATTTTACACAATGAGTCTTTAGTGAATAGAACTTTTTTTAATATAGCAGCAAAAATGAACAATAAAAAAGTCTGACTCATTTCACCTGCATCCAAGAACACATTGCAATACCTTCCATTCACACAGGCTTATTGCCTAGAGGCACAAGATGCTCACGCAGAGTAAACAACAATTTGTGGCACATCCAATAAATATTGATTTTCCCAAAGCTTTAGCAATGAGGAGGTAAGGTTGCATAGAAGCATCTTGTGCCCTTTCCAAATGTCAATTTCAACTATACTGAAACCTCTGTAAAAAAGACAATTAAAAGTTAAGGAACATGACAGTCCCACAAAAGTATTATTTGCTTTTTATCAACTCATTTTCTCTATTTAATTAATATTATCGGAGATCACTTTACATATTGTTTTCAATTCACAGCAATGAGAAGACATACAATCACAGGAAGTCTCTGAAATGAGAACCCATGCACTAAAAGCCACAAAATATAGGATTTAATTTACAGCATAACTGTTAGTTCAAGTTCAATAGCTGTGGCACTTTCTGCTAAATAACACTATTACCCAATACATGTGATGTAGTTTACATTAGGGTCTTTGCCATACTGCACATCACTATTTGCCTCCTAATTGTACATTATTTGAACATGTCCGCCATGTATAGCTAGAATGTTTTTTACATATGGTTTCCTTCTGTGACAGGAAGTTCTGCATACTGGATTGGACAGCTTCTGAGTGAATGAAGTCAGTATCAGGAAGGTCAAAACAATAATCAGAATCTCCAGAATGGAAAAAGAAAAGAGAAAAAAATAAGCAGCCTTATCTACACGTTACTCTTCCTCCATATTGAAAAAAAAAACTACAGAAACTCAAAGGACCTATGTTTTTGAGCAAGAAACTCCTGCTCAAATGACTGTTTGAACTTTCAAATCTTGTTCTCCACCTATAAGTACATAACAAATTTTAAGATAATTTGAATCCACACATAGATTTTAGAAAGGCTTTGTCAGCCTTCCCACTTTAATAAAGTAAAAAGCACAGAGCCTAGATTGCTGGACGCAAGGGATGGATCTGTGTGAAAATGAATCATTCAGTTATCTGTCTAGTCTGCCTAAAAACTAATGAGTCAGTGAGCATGGATTTATGGCTAATTAAAACAGTCATGAAATCATGCCTTAAATTACTCTTTGTCTTTGTTATAGCACACCTGGAGCTTTACTACAACCTCACCAACATTGTTCTGTGATTTTCTTGGAAGTTTAGAAGTAGCTGGAAAAGTTTAAGTTGGATTAGGGACAAAAGTAGGCAAAAACACCAAGAAAGTATAAGGAATATAAAGAGGGTAAGAATCGATAAAGCAGTACATCATGTTCTCCTTTCTGAATTATGTTACAGGGAGCTACATGGTTCAAGAAAAGCCTTTAGGATAAGAAACTCCAAGAAAAGAAGCTAAACCAGATACATTTTATTATTAATTTTATTGGTTTTAGGTTATCTGACTAAAAGCTAATCAAATTAAACACAAAGACCTGGCGATGATCTAAAGAACAATGATCAGTGATGGAACCAAAATAACCTCATCAGTGAAGAACAGTGAAGAACCTCAACAGTGAAGAAAGCACTGAATCTGCTGCTTCTTAGACTATAGAAGGAGAATGTTTCAGCCACAGTTTCTGATGGGAAAAGAAACCTCAATTAAATGAACTCCCTTTCCAGAATGTCCTGCAAACTAAAGGCAATTACTGCCTGAAAGGATAATATGCTGGTACAGGGCAGATAATTCTGCAATGGAGCAGAGCAAAACTTCAGATTGTGTAAAATATTATGGCATGCTTTAAGGGCATTGGGGGTATATGGAAAACTTACGGGATGTTTAGGGGATGAGACAAACGTGGATCACAGACAAGGGCAGGTCAATGGAGAACAGAGGAAGTGAAAGGAAATGGCTGTACGTAAATGCTTTTCTAAATGTATCTATTGCACATTATTATTAAATCCTACCTCTAACCCTCTTCTGTGTAAGTGCAGCCCTTATTCTGAGCCTGCATGTGTGCAAATTTCAGCAAACTTCATGCTGGACCAGTTGGCAAGCAGCACAGAACGGGTGCCAGACACTGGAGGGAGAGAGATCGTGTGCCTGAGGCAACTGAGGGGGTGGGTGCCAGCAACTGCAGTGTGTCGGATCAGTCCCTGGAGAGATCCATAGGGTGTGTGTGAGAGTGCGTGTGTAACCATTAGGATACTTCAAGCTGGATTGGCTGGTAAGTAGGAGATCTACGGTTGGAGAGACCCAAGGTTTGAGCCAGTCACGGTGTAAGGTGGGCAGAGGCTGGGTGTGGATATTGTGTCAATTTGAAGTCCAGACTGAGTAAACCTCGAATGCGAGTGTGTCTGTGGATGACGAGAGTCAGGGTGTGCATATGTTCCACTGCCAAATGTCTCTCCTGATCAGCCAGAAAGGAGGAACTGGACCTTGAGTGTTGTTCATATTTACGTGACTGCTCCTTGCTTTTACATGGGTGCTGGTAAAAGAGCTGCTCTGTCTGTGTGGTTGTCCCACGTGTAGGGTGGATGCCTGCGTGCCTATGGGGAATACATCCTCAGCCTCGCTGCTGTTGTACCTGGGACACAGTACTGACAGCCTCCCGCCGATGGGAGTGTGACTGGGGCATCCCATGGGTCTTTAATCCCATCGTACTCCACTCCAGTGGACCAGGAAGAAGCACTCCCCTTGCTCTTGAATTCCACCAGATTCAACAAGCTCTAGCAGATCTCATTTGCAATTTCAGAACTTTAAAAAAGCATGGCTCAGTAACAGATGCAAAGATGTGTTCATGTTTTTCTAGTGCTAAGCAACGTAAATTGATGGTTTCCTCTGCACAAACGAGCAATATTGTGTCAATTCTGAAGAATAAATTGTTTCACAAAGAAAATTTCTGTTGATTCCAAATATCTAAATACACGAATGCTGGTGTCAAATGATGGAGACTTCTCAAACTTTTATACCTTAACAGTAACACTTTCAATTGTTAAATTTGAACTTTCTTCATTTTTTGAAAGTAATCATTGAAAAAATTACAGTACAGAATTGCTGAGGTTACTTAGCAATGTCCATGCTGAGAACTGCATTTATAGCTGAGGACTACTTTATTGTTTTCTGTATATTTTTGAACACACTAATGTAACTTCTGTACCAAAATTCCTTGCAATAATTCTGAATTTCCTTTGAAAGTTTTTTGATCACTATCACCTGACTTTGCTATTGTATTTTAGCAGGGAGGAACTAATTGGACTGATTTACTGTATTTCTTAAAAAAGCTATTTTTCTGCTTCCATTAAAAAATAAATTATGTTCTTTGGGTAAGTTTATCACTAAGAAAAGTTCTGGAGAATAAAATAATTTCAGGAAACAATATAACATTAAGCCAGTATGAAACAATATATCATTCAGCCACTGTGATTAAACAATAAAGAGATTGCATTCCTCCACCTGCTGCTGCTAAAATTAGAGATATTGCTGTCTTTGACCTGAAGAAAAATGTGAGCATTGTTAGACTGCAACTTCAAAAATGAAGTTGTAGCTAGTTATTTCCACTTGTAAAACAGAAGTCCACCAGAACTCAGTGATGCATTTCTTGACAAGCTGTTGCTCTGAGTTCTGGGGGAGAAGGACCACCATTTATTTGGCGCATCTCTCATGCCCACATAGTTTGATAAATAGTTCACAGGTCTCTCCAATAGTAGAGAAAGCAGCCTACACAGGTTAAGCCAGTGAGGCTCCGGAAAGGAAAGCTTGTGACAAACCCTTGATTTGCACAAAAAAATCTTTAAACCGTTGAGTAGAAATTCCTTGGAAAAAATGAAAGCATACACTGCTGATTTGTATTTATCTATGTGAATGTTCAAGTTTGCAGAACTCCATTTCACTTTTGAGCAGTCTAAATCCAGTAAATATAGTACAAGTGCAGCAGTTCAGTACTGCTGAAAATTAAGGGAACTTCTGGAAGTTGGGATGATCATCAAATTCAGACTCTTAATAACACTGGCAGAACTATGCAGGCTTATTTTGCTGACTCATTAGCTTACACCAAACACCTTTTCTTGTAAATGTTATGTCTCATTTAAAATTTTCTTAAGAAAATGGAGAATTAGATGAAAGGAAGAAAGCAATCATTTCTAGAAAGCATGTGAGAAGGGTAACATAACAGATCTCAATAGCATTAGCTTCTGTGTTTACTCTAAGCAGAGCTGGCAGAATATGGTTCAGTGTTTACCATTTACCAACCAGTAATAATAGGTATTTGTCGTACAAAAAGTGACTAATGTATTACCTTTTCATCTGAACATGTTAAATCTGATACAACAGCTCAGCATGGTAGTGAGTAATAACTTATTTTGAATATTATTAAAATGTATTCTCTGTTGTCTTTCCACACACAAAAACCTACTTCATCATTTAACAAAATGCTGTCTTTCTGAGTGAGATCAAGAACTGGTGCGAGAATTAATTGTGACAGCTATGTTGTAGATGAAAGACAGTGTCGTAAGAGCTGTCACACCTCCTTCACATGCTAGCAGAGGTTGGAACATCTTGACTGAAGCCCTCTTATTTACAGAAAGCCAGTGAATCACATTTTCTATAGTTCTATTATTGTTCTTTTCATTTTGCATTCAAATACAACTTAATATTTTACTAATAATGATATTACAAATAATGAAATCAAGAGAAACAAAAAGCCCCCAAAATCAAATTCTTTTCACATGCTTGTTTTCACTCAGACTTGAAGAAGACACCAAAGTTAAATCCAAAGAACTGTCTGACTGACAACGATTCCACTGACCTAAGTTTGGAAAAAGATGATTTTTGTATAGAGATACAAGCTTATACTTTACATACTTTCTAATGGTACTTCTAAGATTAGCAATGTAACACCAAGCTTTTGAACTCTATGGTGGCACTTGTAAATCTAAGCCAGGTGGTTTGGGTCACACAAAATGCATCCAGGTGAAGAGTCTACTCAACTTGCATTGGTTACAACTGGTTTGACAAAAGCTAGAAGCCTGAATAGAGAAATAACAGGAAAAACTAAATTTGGTATCACATTTTTAATTTCACCATACTTTGCAGTGTTTATTATCCTTCACAAAGGGTCACTTTAAGATGGCCATGTGGTTCCCTTCAACTGCTCATTCAAAGGAAAGAACACAGCAATGAGCCATATAAATACACCTTCAGGCACACAGGGTTCAGTCCTGGTACCTCCTGTGATACTTTCCTCGTTCAAAAAAATGTATATTTGCTTTGTTACACACTACTTTAAGGTTAGACGTCCTCAGTCCATCATATCGAAATTTTTATATTTCACATGAAATATTCAGAGAGCCACTGGTTTTGAGAAACTGCAAAGCTTAATGACTTTTTAAGATAGTGCTGAAGGCATTGAACTAGGAGTTCTGAATGCTACATTCTATGTTGACCAAGTCTTGATCTCCAAGTCAGATGCTACCACCCAAAAACTGCCTCATAAAACAGGAGCCCCAACCTGTAAGCAGTACTTACATATTATGGATACCACCTCTCAGGTAATACATGTAAAAGAACCTTCAAAACAATCTGGATGCTCTCTGCTTTTGTTCTTTTTATTAATTAACTGTAGGGAAAATTGCATACCCGACTGTTGGTATTAGGAAGCACACTCAAACATCTCTTTATTTTGAGGTAACTTGCAATCTCATCCTAGGCAAAGATACTGAAAGGCAGAATTACTGGATTTAAAAAAAGTTCAAAATAGTCTCACTCATAAAAAAATATTAAAAGGGAACTTATTGGCACAACAGACATAAGAAACTTGTTATTTTCCCCAGGTTAGGCAACTTCTTCAGTTGGTCATGATCATATAGGATGTCATCATAACCATGTAACTCAAGAAGGAGTAAGGAGAAGGATTTTTATTAGTGAAATCAGTGTATTTCTAACAGTTCCTGAAGTTTGAACCTAACTTAGTGATGATGGATTTGCTGCTGCAGTGCCTGTGCTAGAGACTCACCAGAATGACTTTTAGCTTTACTGAATCTCTATCATGGACCCTGCGTAGGTGGAAAGTGCCTCACTGGGTTCTTCTCACCTACCCCCATTCCTGTTTAAATCTTAATTTATAAGGAAAGCCTTATTGAAGACTATTGAAAACTATTGAAGAAACTCAAGGCCCTCAATCTTTCATTCATATCTGTGTTGAAAGACACATCAGAGATAAGATTTCAAGTTGAAAATAATTTTGAAGTAGTGCTGGTGCTGAAATTTCTGTCCTTGCAGAGCTTTTAAGTATCTTAAGTGTATACAGTAGTTCTGACTTCCAAGTACCAATGCCAATTGTTTTAGAGTAAAATACAAATCCCTGCAAACAAAAGTAAAGATTGTCTATCACTTTTTACAGTGGTGTGGTGTAATGCAACTAATAAATAACATGCTATCCTCTCGCAGGGACAGGACCGCTCACATACTGGCTGCACTTTGACAGATGCTCCAGTGACCTCAAATCAGAGAATCTTTCTCAACTGTGGAGCCAGTTATTTTCTGATGTTTGGTTTGTTGGTATCGTGTTCTGCTAATTCCATAGTCCAGTAGGGTATTTAAGAGAGGTTATAAACATGGAAAGAAATATTTTTACTTTGAATCTTCCTTGTTAGCTGGAGTAACTAAATAGGTTTGCAAGGTACAAAACCCCTTAATAATGGAAAATAACTGGCACAAAGAGTATATGGTAACAATTAAGTGCATGCATGTCACAGGTAATGCAAAGAAATTCTTGAGACAGTATTTGAATCAATGCATAAAGAACACCTGCTTGAGACTAATACTTCTTTAGCCAGCTACCTCAGCTACTCCAGAGATCTTTCCTTTACATGCTAACTCTACTTGTTTTCCTATTGATTTCCTATTGATTGCATTTTCCAATGTACCATTTAGGTAACCAGTTCTCTGCTTCCCTGCATTCACATCAGGAGGTAAAACACAGCTAACAGTTAACAGATCTGAGGTATTTCACACTCATTCTGTGAACTCGTCTATACTTCAAGAAGATAAAGAGAAGAGACACAGAAAATATATGAGCTAAAGGACAATCGCCGTCTTCTATCTGCATATAATTTGGGAAGAAAATTTCTCAAGGAATATTCAAAGAAAATATTCAAAAGTAATAAAAAAGAATAGCCTACACTTAAATGTAATATGAAAATGTAAGCCCAAAAGGAGTTTTAACACCAAAACCCACTCATACTCTTAAGATTTAACTCTGAATACTGTGATTAGCTAAAAAAGTAAAAAAAAAGTTAAAAAAAGAAATATAAAAAAATACACAGGCACAAAAAAGTAATCAGAACATAAAAGATAAAAATCTATCTCATGTTTCAGGACATATGCCAGTTTTACCTGGGACTGATGAAGTGTTAATGCCTATGGGTAAGGGACTGTTTCTAGAACTGTCAGCCCTGCCCAGGACACACCGCAAAGGCAGGCTCTGGGAGTCTGCAACCTCCTTATTTGGGCTACTGCTCTGCCCCATCATTTGATGGAAGCATTCCTACTCTAAAATTCCTAATTTAATGGCTGATGTTATCACTCCACAACAGAATGAGTTGGACTGTGCTGCAGTGCTGCTGAACAGTAAAATCAACTAATCATAAACTCAGAGTGAAAGAGTGAGCATAAATCTCTTCTTAACAATGTTGTAATTAAATTCCCTAAGAGCTAATTTTAGCATTGCAGCCTGGATGTTTTTTGTTCTTTTTCGTTTGCCAATGAAATGAAAATCATCCAGAGAAACTTGTTCCAAGTTGTTTTTTTGTGTGACTTAGTCTGAGGGGGTGATAGCCATGGATAATTAGTGGAGCCTGAGAGGGCAAAGCATCAAAGTATTGAGAGAAGCATGTTAAACGCAGTGACACCCAGGTGTCCCAGCTTACGCTTAGATTTTTGCTGTCTTTGCCAGGTCCCACTCTATAAATCTCCTAACAATCATGTAAATATTTGAATACTGCTCATTCAGTCTC
>JAOXNG010000012.1:84291390-84302958 GCA_028566535.1 Scolopax minor
AAGGAACAACTAGAGAAAAAGAAAGTCAAATGCTCCTACATTGAGACAGGTTCATAGTTCTGGCAACATCATCAGTCTCAAGGATGAGAATCATCAGCTCAGTACCTTCTGAATTACAGAATTAAACTGGCCTGCTTCTCCTTTTCTTTTTGAAACACAGAACTTATCTGGATTAATTTGATATGTTAAATCCTACATGTAAGCAGCAGTTCTCAAGTGTTTTTTTCTGCAAAAATGAAAATAAGAGGAGCATGACTAAAAGTATTTTGTTAAGCTGTGTTTTGCAGTTATTAAAGAGAGGAGAAGTTTTTTTAATTCCCTCTATCAGTGTTTATTGACATGTCTTTTCACTTTGCCATTTTACTCTTGCTCTTGTGTAGCTCAAAGACTTGAAAATTAACTGCTTGTATATGATCTTTGTAAGAAGTCAGCAAATAACAAACACCACTTCACTCTTCACAAGGAATGAGACACAAGCTTAACACATTGGGGGGAAAAAAATGTGCTTTGCAGAACTGGGCAAAGTGGAAGAGGAACAATAATCCTCTAGGAGTGCTTGTTGAAAGGTTGCCCTGCCATATCCTGCAGAGCAAGCCATAAAGTCTGCTTCATAATAAGCTCTCAGGAGTTAAGGAGGGGAGCAAGTAGAATATGTTCCAGAACTGAATCTTCTCTTCTACCTGACAAATTAAAGAAACCACAGAAGATTTTAAATTAGAAGTGTTACTCTGGACCAAATTAGGGTTTATTTCTTCTCTCCTTTATTTCTTGTGCTCCCTGAACAATTGCTATGACGATGCAGGCACTGAATACATCTAAGAATGTAGCCTATCTAAGAAAGTCCCTATAGGACACTTGCCCTACCTATGCAAGTATATCTGAAACTTCCCAATATTATTTAATTTTTTGCCCACATGGTCTCTCTGATTTCCCTCAGCACACCACAGTCAGTGTGCCCATTCTGGCTGGGCAGCAAAAATACTCATCAAGACTGTATTTTTCCTATTGCAGCCTTAAATTTGAGTTTGTAAGGAATCTATATTTTTCACAGGCATGGTTAGCTTGCTTGTAGCAACTTTACTCAACAACAAGCAAGAATTCAGGTCATTAGGAAAGCATCTACTGTGTTTATCTGAGCTTTATTCATTCATAATTCTGGACTAATCTATCTAAGACTCACCTAGTCCTGTTTTATGCACTTTAACACATTCAGTGAGCATTGAGCACTTTGTTCCCTACAAATCGCCAGCTTTAAAGGCATGGGTCCCTTTTGGATCAGACCTACAGGAATAAAATCATACCTAAAAAAAAAATATTTTATTTTGCATCTAGCTTTCAAATTGATTCAACCATCTCATCCAACAGTCTCTTTCACTTTCCTCTGACAAGGAACTTATTGCACACTACCAGATCAAAGAGAGCCTTTGACAATCTGTGGCTGAGAAATATGTAAATTAGGAAGTCACCAGACAGACAAGGGGGTGGAGTTTCGGCTGAAGGAAAACAGCCCATATATTCTTACAGAAATGCATTCTGCCTTAGCAGATAAACTCCAACCTTAAAGCACCCAGTTAAGGTGGCCAGACCATCATAGGCAGCACTGGTTTCTGTGGTTTGATGAGGTGAGCATACCACTACTGGGAAAACAGGCTGCAGACTATGAGAAACACTGAGTTTTTTCCAACATAGAGAAGCAAAGAAATTAATCAGTGGGACTACTAACATGTTTAAGTGGAAAAAAATCTGTAGCATAATGAAGCTGAATTGCTCAAAATGCAGCTACACATCATTAGGAAACAAGACTAAGGCTTTGTGGTACATACCACCTGGTAATTTGGTAGTATTCCTCCTTTTTGCTTCAAATACAACTGGAACTAAAACCATACTCAGGTGGTAAAATCTATACAGAACTGTTAATCTAAACAGGAAACTGCTTTAGTTCAGTAACTTGGGCACTGAGGTGTCAGCTTGCACCTCAGTGACTGAATATAACAAAAACTCTTATTTGACAAAAAAGATATTTTAGACAGAGTCAAACATATTGAGTGACACACTTCCAACAGCAAAGTATTACTAGTTTTAGTTTTACAGGCCACCGAAGTATTTCAGAAGATTCTTCCACACAAAGTCATAGCAATAACACAGCAAAATATGGAATTGATTAATAATTAATAGTTTTTATCCACATGCAGGCTGCAACACTTGACACAATGCCTTGGAAGCATTTGAAAACACAGGGTACAGATTCATCACTTCTTACAGAGATGTAAATAGACTGTGATAATCAGGCATCTGTATACAGGAATGTTGTGGATTCTGACTACAGTAACAAAGTCAGATCAGAACTAAAGATCTGATCAGATCATAACTAAAAGATAATTTTCTAGTCTATAAGTCTGCTCTTACCAAGGAGGACCTTATCATCCAGCATTAACAATGAACATACTCGATAGCAGCTTGAGCAGAAAGTTATTTCCAAGAAAATTGGGAAGTTCTGAAGTCTGAGGAACTGACAGATTGCTCTTTAAGTAAAGTATTTCATTCTGATGTGCAAAATTATACTTTCAGTTCTTTGTGAAGGGCAATTTATGTCTTGAGCTTAGCATTGTTTTTCCACCAGACTGTCACATTCTATACTTTTTTCTCTTAAGTGAAAAAGCAACAAGTTGACTGGAAACTCAATGCAAATATACAAGTACATGCTTTTAACTCACATGTATCACAGAGCACACAGAACTTTTGAAATGTAAACCAATTTTCACTGAAAGGCTGGGGAAAAAAACCCAACATTTTTAAGCCAGCCAAGGCGGGGAGTCAAAACAGACACTTCTTTAGCTACTGGTCTACTGAAGGGATACTAGTTTTAGTTCCTAATATGCTAGAGAAGCAATTCATGTAATTATAATACAGTTCTAACTAACCTAAATGAAAAAGAGGAAGCATCCATTGAAAGCAACTGAAACAATCAAATCTGTAGTTTTAATGCTTGGCAAGGAGAAGCACTCCAAGTACCATTTTAAAAAAATAGATTTCTTTGGACACATGGTCTAATGTATGACCATATCTGGATGGATGAAGAAAAAACATTTTAGAACATGCAGCAATCTGATTCCTGTACTGAAGTTACTTTTGCAAAAGATCCCTAAAGCCAAGAGTAAAAATCCCAGGTTCCACAAATACTACCTTTTCCATGAATACATTAGAAGGAAAAAACCCAAATATGCATTAATCAATCTACCCATACAGTTATTACCCTGAATCGACAAGGCAACTGAAAGCTGCTCTTTTGCAAGACTTATTTGAAGTCCCGTCATCTTCAGAACTTCTACAGTTGCCTATAATCTGTTCCAAATCTACTATTCAGTAATACAGTAGAGGATCCCTCACATATTTCTTTTCTTGTATCCTTAGATGCCTTACAAATGTTAACGCATCATATACAGCCATAGTTCTTTTTCCTCTTTCACAATCAAGCCACCTGTTACTACTTCAGTTACTTGAAGTAAGTTACAACTGTTATTTCAAAAGCAATCACATTAGAATTTTCAAATACCTTGTTCTGTTTTCTGTTTCAAAGACAGAATAAGCACAAAGATTATGGGAAAGAAATAAGGGACAAACACAGCAATCCACAAATCCGAAATACTGGTGATAAGCGCCGAATACAAAATGATGCCCTAAAGTGTTAACTGACAAAACTTTTTAGAAAGCCATCATCTAAAAAATTAATCATAGAAAATTTGAAACTGAACCTAAACATGGGTTTTAGTAAAACACGCACATTTTGTTGCTTATTTAGCAACATGGAAAGTAGGCCTCCCAACCCAGGAATCTGTAAACCTCTAGAAATGTCTTTGGTAGACATGATCAGTATCATTCCACAGGCTCAGGGGTTGAGGTATCTTAATTGTAGAGGGATAATTGCTCATGAACTTCAAACTCAGCAGGAGCCAGGAGCTCTCGCCTCTCACAGAACCCTTTGACTAACAGATAGGTGGCACCATCGTGATTCTGCAAAAAGCAAAGCTTCGCAAGTCCTAAGTGATGTCTATTGGGATATTCACTATCTCATAATCACAGAATCACAGAATAGTTGAGGTCAGAAGGGACCCCTGGACAAGGTGTAGCCCAAGTGCTGCTCAAACCAGGGCCAGCTAGAGCAGGTTCCTTAAGGCTGTTAACAGTTGGATTTTGAGTATCTCCAAGATTGGAAACTCCACAGCCTCCATGGGCAGCTTGTGCCAGTGCTGTTACCCTCACAGTGAAGATAGTGTTTCCTGATGTTCAGAGGGAACCTCCTGTGTTTCAGTTTGTGCCCATCATCTCTTGTTCTGTCACTAGGCACCAATGAAAAAAGCCTGGCTCCATCTTCTTTGCACCTTCCCTTTAGGTACTTAAAGGCATTGCTGAGATCTTCCCCCTCAGCCTTCTCTTCCCTAGCTTGAACAGTCCCAGCTCTCTCAGCCTATCCTCATATGAGTGATGCTCCAGGCCCTTAATCATCTTTATGGTGCAGTGACAAGATAGTCTGGCACAAGCCAACATTTTAAAAGATTTCTTTGCTGAGACTGAGATCTCAGTTTCCAAGATTACCATGCTGGACCTTGTAGTGAAACACACCAGCTACTATAGGTCTGAATGTTTCAACAAGCAGCACACCTACAGACAGAAGAGACAGAATTGTTGCTGTTGAATATTTAACAGAGATTTCAGCACTTACTTAATGGCTTCACACATGTCCAGTCCCATTTTCACACAATTCTTTGCATGATTTTGAAGAGATATAGGCAGTCCAGAAACACAGTAATAGCAGTCACCTAGGATTTTAATTCTCATACATTCATTTTCCTGGAGGAAAAAGCAAAGTCAGATGGTCACTTCAACTTGAATTACTTGAATACATGAAGCATTACTGTTACAAGGACTGACTTAAATGATATTATCAAAATCATTCAATTTAAGTTTGTTTCAGTAGAGACAGTAGAGAAGGATTTGTCTTGCTGAAAAGAAGGGCTGTCAGAGAGTTTTGTATGGATGATTCCTCTGTCTGTCATGGTCCTTAATGGCTAACCCAGGAAGTCAGATCACTGCAAAACCTTGTTCACATCTTAGATTAAATCCAAATTATCTTGTATTCAATCTAAAAAAAGGTTTTTGTTTGAAATCAAACAAAATCAAAAGACCTATCCTTATACATTTACATCTTTGAAGATGTACTATGCAATGCTTCCTGACACAAGTAATCATAATATTATTTCAATCTTTTATACTCTAAGGCAAGCTAAAGATTTTAATTTTGCTTTTTAGCCAATAATGGACAATTGGTTTTGAACAAATAAAAAGCCAGAAAAAATTTCATCTATATTTAATGTTTATAATTTCACTTTAACACAAAGAATGAAGTTTGGTGTAATTTTTATTAAAATGACACCTAAATAAACAGAAGAAAATCCTCTGATTATATTTTAATCTTTTCTTGAGTAATCAGGAGACTGTGGTCAGTAATTAAAATTGCTTCAATTAATATTGTCTTCCTTGTCTTACAGTCTCTAAAATGCTTTTTCAGAGATTAGAAAACTGGCTCTACCAGTTTTCTATCTGTGTTTCCTAATCCTTGTTTTTGTAAAAGATCTATTTAAAGAGCTGTTCACCTTCCATTAAGCTTTATAGGGCTCCATGAGCTGTCTCTATTGGTCCTATTAGAGAGAGCTATCTTGGGTTTCACAGATTGTCACACTGGCAGAAATACATGGTTGCACTCAGAGCCAGATTTTTTCTTCACACATTTCAAGTCTAACCTTCCTGCCAAAGCCTCGGAAATGCTGCCTGAACATAGAGGAGTCTCCAAGAAGAAAAAATATTTTAAAGATGACTTCTTATTTAAACTAACAGTAGCAGCCCAATAGAAACCCACCTTTGCAATCTGATCAAACTTGCCAAACAGCTCATTTAGCATGTGCACCAATTCCCCTGGAGAGCAGTCACTGGCCAGGCGAGTAAATCCCACGATATCAGCGTACAAGATGCTACAACAGAAGTGAAAAGAAACTTGATCACAGTTTCCTTTCACGAATATAAATCAACAGCAGAACCTGAAAGCAGGCATTCTGGACTTCACAGATGTATGCCCGTACCCCAAACAGTTGAATGCAGAACAATAAATATAACCATATTTATGGGCAAACCTACCTTTACCTTCATAGGCTTTACCTTTACGTTTATAGGTAATATATACCTGTATTTATCGGTATTATCTTCACAGGTATTACCTTTATAGATATACCTATATTTGTAGGTGTTTATAGGCATTCTATACCTATATCTGTTACAGTGTATTAAAAAAATAGAAAGTTTTTTCCTGCTTGCAAATTGGCAGTATAGTATTATTTAATAATTATTTATTATTAATAATAATTATTTTAATAATCATTTTTGTTATCAGAAATGGTATAATAACTTTTTATCATTGTAGATATTTTCTATCTAAATTGACCTGTTAATGGCATGCAGCATGTAAGTATTTGTTCATTTGTTACTCAGACTGTTAAATTCAATCTTGATTGCTAAGATACATAAATCATACACTATGTTTCTATTCACCACTTGACCAATTCTTAGAATTAGACTAAGGAATAAGTATTTGTGCTCACAAGTGAAAATTAACTTCTTCAGAACTCCTACAATACTAACTTCAAAAATACAGTATCTAAGAATGTGATTCTAACTAAGTTGTTCAATCAAAAATACCAGGCAAAATAACTTGTAAAGATGAAAGAATATTTGAAATAAACTGAATTATTTTCCTAGGTTCTAAAAATTTGTAATTAATAAATTATTAGATTTGTCATCAGAATATTTTTATCTAAGGTGCTATGTAAAATACATATGTGATACAGTTGCCTATTTACATTTCATAATGAAATTGCTCCAGTTAAGAAAAATAAAATTCACAATAATATAACTGATACAAATTACAATTTTGACTAGTATACATCCAAGTAGTATTTGGTACTTCAACCTGAAAAAATAACACATTATGAAGAAAACCTACTACTGCATGGCTTTTTCTAAACAACTTTTTGTACTATCAGCTTTGTTGCTCTTCTGGAACACAAAACTGTTAGCATTTGATCTAATTAAAAGATACTAAACATTAACTTATTGGAAAAATTACTAAAAAAGTTAGTTTGTTAATTGCTCTCTTAACCCTCACTTTTCAAGATTCTTCTAAATGTTGTTGATAGATATTTAATTACCTTACATTGGTGTGCCTTTTGACATACAAATTGTGGAAGTTGTTGGTGTTTTCCAGCTGGCCTGCCTTCGGACCTTGTAACCTCTGAATGATCTCTGCTTTCATTTCCATGGCAATGTGAGCAGGCAGCAAAGAAAGTAGAAGACGCTCCTAAAATTTAAAATAAAATGTCCACCAATTCTTTAAGGAGAACAAAATCAGCATGGAAGCAATACCATGCAAATCATATGCTGTTGTCAATACCTGAAAACATTTTGATGAAGGTTGCTCCCAGGCATTTGCCTGGTATGGTCCCCAAAATTAATCTGTTCCTTGACAAATTTAACAGAGATTACACACATTTCCAAGTAGTATCTAACTTCTTCAGGATTTTGTATATATTACAGAAAGCTTAAGGTAAACAACATCTGAAGAAGTTATGTACAGTAATCTATTCCATAGCTGAATTGGATGCAGGAAATACAGATTAGCAAAGAAAGCAAAAGGACTGTTCAGACAACTTCAGGGAAATGCAGTTCAGTTCCGACGAACCTAGGCTAAATATTTTTTTAAAAAATATTTTAAAATAAAGTATTTCAAATATTTAGCCATAGTTTTTGCAGTTGCTAGACTGAAAATGAAAAGATAAAATCAGAAAACAGAACATATTGAAAATGTTGAACTTTTGCAGACTATTTTGATATGTACTCTCCCCTTGCCTTAATATGGCATTTGACAAACTAAAGTTTTTGAATATATTAATATAAAAGGAAATTGAATATTCTAAAATAAAACCTACATTTTTTTTTCATCTTTTGTTGGTATTATACACATGGTCTTCTCCTTGCGAAGCTCTCCTACATTCTAATTTTCTTTACAGTTTAGTTTTGCCCATTTTACCCAACAGCTTTTCCTTGACTTCCTATTTCTCTGGAAAACTGAATCAACAAGGAAATAGCTAGAAATCTGCAAAAAAATCCCTTCCAACCTTCCTACTTTGATCATACACCACCTAAAAACTGAATAGGAATTTCTCATTTTCTTGAAGGCAGAAGGAAAAGGCTGATTCTGGCTAAACACTAAAACCAGAAACCTAGACCAGTGAGGAGGGGGAAGGCAGCTGTAAAAGCCCGTGATGGAGTCAGAGAGAGAAACAGCTGTGACAGAAAAGGTGATGACCTCAAAATGTGCCCTTTCTGCAGGTGTTACTCACAGTGGTGCATTCTCTTTGGTTCACAATGTGCATTTTTACAGAGCTTGCAGTTCTATTAATGAAGGTACCAGAAGAAGTGTAACCATTAATTCAATGCTTTGTCTGGGATAATTACTCCTATTCAGGTCTAATGACCTTAAGTAGATCATAACATTATCAGGGACACAGGCTCTCTGATATGTGCAGCTGCCTTGGCTATCTATTTCTGTAGTGCATAATGAAAACGTCCCGTTCTGCACAGCACTGGAGTACCTGTAGGCACAGCATCAACTTACACTAGGCCCTGTGAAACTGATCCTACACACCCTTTGTAAACACTCTATTTCAATGAATCCAGACAGCATCTTACTTTGTTGCTAAGTAATATTGAACTAAAAATATTTTTTTTTCTTTAAAAGCACTTTGGTGAGATCTAAAAATAATTTTGATTCACATATGTCTGGACTGCTCTTTATTTTGCAAAATAAGGCATATCACATAAGCAATAAGACAAGTCATGAAACAAATGTTCAAGGTAAAGCATATCTGTCTGTAGCCTGACTAAAGGAGGCAAAAAATGAAATAAAAAGGTGTACTGTTTTCCTACTGCTACAATCTCAGATTTGACACATTGTAACTGTGAAGAATATAGACAATTGACTTTTCATCAAAATGTTTACGTGGCTTTATTTCTTAAATGCAAGATTAATTTAGTATGTTTAGGCATTTTAGCAAATACATCCGAGAGGCCAATGTATTTTCATTTTTAATGTTATCCACTGGTCCTTGAGGGAGGTATTTTGCTAACTTATAAAGAGTGCCTTCAAAAAAATGTATTTTTTTTTACCATAATGATAGCTTACATAAACAGCAAGTTGCTGTTTATCTAACAGAAATTAGCTATTTTGTGATGTGCAAGACAGGTCAGCATTTGTTAATAATTATTAAATAGTTAAAAAGAGGTGAGTGATCTTAGCTCTGATTTTAAATCACTGTGCTTCTGTTGTACCCTGGCTAGTAAATTCCAGCTAGCTCACTATCTTCCTATGACTCTGCTACACTTCCAGACATGCAGCAAGGTAGATATTCAACGTCCAGGTTACTGCTTATGTCTTTGAAACCCAGAGAGGCTGGCAAATGGTCACCAAGAAAAGCAACAGAGGTTTTCAAGACAGCAATAAGAAATTTTTTAATAGAAAGCAGCATAAATTCACCTACAAGCTAAAGAATCATAAGAGGAAAGGGAAAACAGAATTCCCTATTTTTGTAGGGTACAGCAGGAGAGATGGTATATTTCCCCTCCTTTTTCTCTCCAGGCCAGACCATTCTGCTTCAACTTCTTGGTGAAGCTGTTTACCACACCGGAACTTACCCCCAATAGAATGTTTTCCTTCCTCCATTTCCACATTACAAAAGAGAAGGAGACAACCAGAGGTGGCTTCAGAGAACTGCAATTGCTGAAGCATACTGCTATATATCCTGCCATGCCCAGCTACACCTAGATGCTTCAGTCACCCTCTCCATCACCAAGGCTGCAAATGCTCACGTGTCAATCCTGAAGTTATCACTTGTGTGATAACATGTTATCAAGTCACATATTACATTTCATGCAGGTTGTTGATTTTGGCTTCTTTCACTAAAAGACAACTGTATAAGAAGCTGAATCATAACTACTTATGAAGATTATGGCTGGGCTGTTCAGCTATAAATACAAAATGGTTACAAACACATTGTACCCTCTCTTTCTGCTAAAAAGTCTTAAGAAATGCAAAGCATTTAAGAACACTTCGTCCTTCATGTTTCAGCATGGAAGGATCAAAACCAATTACCAATCAGATTGTAGTGCCTGATGTGTTGGGCACTGAAATTGCTGCAAACTGTATCAGTGTGAGGAAACACAGCAAATGGAGACTGCTGCTTATGATGGCTTTTTATTTGATAATACATTCTGTACTATTATATCAAAAAGATAGAAAATCTACACATCAAAGGTTAGGTGAACATACAAGACACTGACTTTGAGACAAAACACCTGCCTATCTGTAGTAGACAGAGAAGCCGCTCTTAGAGCTAAGGTATAAGTAGCCAAAGTAATTCTGAATGCAGGTCAAGATGCAGCATGTAGAAGTCTTCAGACTGAAAATAACAGTACCTGCTTCTGGTGAAAGAGAAACTGCTGTTCTGAGGGAATAATCCTCTCACAAATGTATTTCCCCGAAATATTACCAACATGACCTTAGAGCCAGTATATGTAATTCATGCACACTAACTAGTTCTTGACCATCCATGTTCTCTGGGCTATGCTTTCCTCTCACCATTCAAATCACTTGTAGCTGAGAATTTTTAAGTCCTAGAGCTAAAAGACAGAGCACACAATCCATATTGAATACAACATTATAGTGTCTTTCAATACTGTAGGGTTAAGTACTTTCTCTTCAGTCCATCTGGATCCCAGTAGATGGCTAGCAAGTAGTCATCCTCCCTTGAATCTCTAACTGAGGACTTTCAGGAGTATCTGAAAAAATGTTATTTGAGTTCCTGCTCTCTCAAATCCAAGTTGATTTCATTGTCAGAATTTCCCCTACATTACGCAGGTGACTTTAGCAGTCATTTGTAGTTACTCCCCTAAAGCTTGATGTTTGTTTAGCTAAAGTTAGCATATCTCAGTTAGAGATCATACCACTACATCAGTTTTTGCAAGGTAGCAATTGCATTTGCAATACTTTGCACAATGCAGGTCATGTTGTTGTTATGCGGTAAGCAAGCAAAATATCCTCAAATGTGTGGCACAGTACAGTTTCTTAAGTGTGTATTTCAGAAATCAAGCTCTGTTTCACCTGAGGCAATATTTGCTCATTCCCGTTTTGTTATGTAAAGTACAAATTATGATTCACTCATTTATACAATACTACATGACTATCAATTCTTTTCTTTACCAAAGTAAAAATAATTATAAGAATTTATAGATATAAAGGCCAAATATTCCTCCATCTAATCTGATCACTTGAATAATATGGACAACAAAACCATCATGGAGAAACAAAGCTATGCTGTTAGGGCTCACTACGTTAAAATTAGTTTAGTGCATTACTCTCATTGGAGAAAAGCTGTGCTTCAAGGTAATTCACATAGGGGTGAATTC
>JAOXNG010000012.1:84322998-84354460 GCA_028566535.1 Scolopax minor
GCGCTTTCTCATCCTTTTTTTTTTTTTTTTTTCCTGTTTTCTCCATGTTTCCTGCTGGGGATGAGGGGGTGGGGGTGAGTGAGTAGCTGGGTCAGAGTTTGCCTAACCCACCACAATATTACACTGTTTTCTAAATACTACAGGAATCTTCCTATTCAATGCTGCCAGAATGTTTGGGCTTGTCAGCCATCATTAAAGCCTGAAAATTCGTTATTCAGTGTAAAGTTATCGATAGTTTTCTGCTATCTGCTAAAAGCCAAAAATTAAAAAATGCTACACAGATTTGGTACTGTCTTACTACTTGAGCAGTCATATTTGATGACATATAATGAGAAAGCTGATAACTGCTGAATTTGAAAATCCAATGACAGTAGCAAGGAATACTAAACTTTAAAAGAGGAACACAGCGGTCTGGGCGTTAGACTATTTGAGACTTAAGTGGGCAACAAATAAAACTATGACTACAGAAAACAAAAGGAAACTATTTTTCACACCATACACAGCTGAGCTGAAAAAGTGTGCCACAGGATTTGTGGATGTCTAAAATTTACATTCTCAAAAAAGAGTAGACAAATTCATAGGTGAAAAATTTGTCAAGCACTTCTAAATACAAGAACATCAATTGTGCTCCACTAAGAACCTGAGCCATAGTTTTCCTTGCGCACAGGCAGATTATTGGGGAAATATCACTATATGCTAGGATTACCTATTCCACTTTTTCATAGGCATAAGCTACTGGCTAGCAACAAGATAGTGGACTAGATGGTCATTTCCTTTGTTTCAGAGTGCTTTTTTTAATGCTCTTTATTCCTAGCAATCTCTTTTAGAATGCTTTTCAATAACTTTTCTCTTTTGGTCTAATTTAGAATATTTTAAATAAATATACTTGTCCTCTGAGCCTCTCATGGAGGTTTAAATGGTCTCCATGACTCCTTTCTGCCTTTTCAGATTTGAAGTTATCTTCTAAAAGCTTTTTTTTAATCAGTTTCCTGATTTTTTGTGCAGTTCTTTTCTTTAAAGGTACCATTACTTTTGTGTTGGTTTTTCCCCCTTTTAACCATGCAAGTATGCTCACATACAATGTTTAGTACTAAATCAAGACTTACTTTCCTTATGGGACTGCTCTGAGCAGCTTAGTTAAAGAACTGAGAAGGAAGTTAGCTTAGTAAGCTTATGTCTGTATGCCCACTCATGCTGTATCATAACCCATAAGAGACTATGGCCTACAACATTTATTCAGCCCATATGGATGTGACTGAAGCCTTTTGATGTTGTTGAATTTGCCTCAGGGAAAGATACTCTCATCTCCCTGAGCAGTTCCTCAGCCTCAGTGAGAGACTGCAAACGTAGAGTAGTTGGGACTTGGCTTTAGCTTTTTGCACTTAGTGTTTTCAAAAAAATTTACCCTTCTTTGCACAGACTATCTAGGAGGGGGTAGCAAGCAGGTTGCTTTACATTTTTTGAGATTTTTATTGAATCACTGTTAATAACCATCGAAAAAAATAAGAGGTGGGGATAAGGAAGGTGAATAAAGTTTGAATAGGACCAGCACTAATCTGACTAATCACATAAAAGGAATACAGTAGTAGGAGTGAAACTGATATGTTCTCAAGAGTAAACTGGTCCTAGTTTTTACACAACTGATGGATTGTACAGAAAAAATAAAAAACTTCAAAGGAAGAAAGATATACACGGGGAATCTAGGAGTTGTCCCAAGAGATGAAAAGAGGCATGGAAGAAGACACCAATTTATTGGCAGAGAGAGACATTAAAGAAGGAAATAGAAGTATATTTAAGAGTATAAAATGAATTTTGAGATCATTTTAACCAGAATATCTGACAAAGAGTATGAATTCTACAAATGCAAATGACAGGAATGCTTCTTGATGAAGTCATTTACAGGATGGTCTTAGGTATTCAAAGTGATGAATCTGGGAAAAGTCAGTTGCGGTTCTTTGCTCCATCAGATTTCTTTACTTCATCAGTAAAAAGGAAATCTAAAGCACTAGATATAAATAACTGTGAGGGAGAAAGGCAATAATTAGTCTATTAAAATACAGAGCAGCCACAAATGAATGTTCACTGGAAGTAGAAGATTCTTATTCAGTCAAAAGAATAGGACTATGGAAGAGCTTTCAAATACAAGTGGTTGCAACAAAAGCCCTACCTGGTGTTAACAGGGAGACATCTAAAGTTACAAAAAGGCTGAGACAATGTGTCCTTGCAGTTCTGGGGTACAAGATTTCAGGGATCTTGCAGAATTTTCAGTAATCAACTAAAGAACATCAGGGTTGCAGCCATGTTGGTTTTTTTTTTTTTTTTCTGAGACCGGGGTAGCATCCTCCAGAGAGAGCTGAATTGTATTAAAAATATTTAAAACATGAACATGAACGCATCTTAAATTACAGTAAAGTGCCAGGGAAGATTTTCTTTTTTTCTCACTTTAGGAGGAAAAAGATAAAAGATAAAATAAGAAAATAAAAACCTACATATTTCTGTTAGATTTTGGTTACAGCAAATAAGCAAAAATAACTTGACCTTGAACTACAATCTTCTGTATGGCAGTTAAGTGCATGCTGGCTTACTTAGTTACACTCTGCAAATAGGAAAACTACTGCATAAAATGGATTGGTAAGAGATAATTAAACAGTCAAGACAGTTCCAGTCCAGCACTGGTAGACAACAGAAAACATTTAATTGCTGATTCTATCTGACGTCCAGTAATTTGATTTTTAAAAAACCTTTGGGAAATGCAAAGGTGAAAAGGCAATAGCACATTATATTCCAATGTCTGAAACGTCAAATTGAACTTAACAAGAGGCATAACTCTGCCAAAGTGTTGTAACATTACAGAAAATCACCTGGGCCCACTGGAGAAAGTATGCCAACACAAAATATTGGAGGTCTAGAAAATATGTCCTAGAAGGCACAGTGGAAGAAACTGGACTTGTTTACCCTATTAAAGGGATAACTGAGGGGAGAGAGGGTAATAGACTCCAGGTGCACAGAGGGCTGTAATAAAGAGGAAAAGAATAAACCTTATTCACATTCACTGTAAATTGCATTCACAGGTATAGATTGCACTGTGGAATATTTAAGTTGGGCAACAGGGAAAATATTCCCCAAAGATACAAGCTGAGGGGAAAGATCATCTAGGGAAGGTGTAGAAGTTCCAGAATTTGAGTGCTGTTAGGCAGACATCTATTGAGGATGTGTCGTGGTTTAGCCCCAGCCAGCAGCTAGGACCATGCA
The DNA here is from genome assembly GCA_028566535.1 of Scolopax minor. Lineage (NCBI taxonomy): Eukaryota > Metazoa > Chordata > Aves > Charadriiformes > Scolopacidae > Scolopax > Scolopax minor. Next base: position 84,326,251 of record JAOXNG010000012.1, read on the forward strand.
GCCACTCGTGCAATTCTCTCCCATTCCTCCAGAAACAGGAAGGAGGAGGCGAAAAGAAGGGGAAAGGAAAAAAGCCCTTGTGGGTTGAGAGAAATACAGTTTAATAGAACAATAGCAGAAGAGAAAAAGAACAATAATAATAACAGCAACAAAAAAAAACCATTCTGAGGAAGGAATAGAAATTTAAATTCATTATGTTTTGAAAACAGATCTGGTGTTGTCTACAATTTTGCTTCTGCTCATTAAAATTGGTTGAATTTTTCAGTTATACACAATCAGTTACACAAAAATCCCTCTTTTTAAAAGTAAAAAATTAAGTTCACAAGATGGGTTTCAGTAGCTATGTAAGAGGTGAATGTAAAAGTGGTAAGTAGTTAAATATGTGGACTTCTGCTTTCTCTCACTTCTCTTTTTCCTCTTTATTCTTTTTTGAATCTCTGTCATCAAAAAAAAAAAGGTTAAAACTGGAGGAGGTTGAAAAGAATTCATTAGCGGTAAGGATTTAGAAGGAAAGCATCAGGTTTCAGTAAAATAAGGAAAAAGAGAGAGAGGGAGTTCAGGGAGGGTATTTACTTTCACCACTACAGCATTTTGAAAAGGTTAAACGAATTTTTATCAAGATATCAGAATTACTTTCAGCTATGATCATACACAAAACTTCATTTCAGCAAGACCTATATCAAGAACTAAAGCAGCTCTAATTTTTGAGTTTGATTCCTTTAATAAAGCATTCAGACTTTTTTTTTTCTTTAATGAGAGTACATTTGTTGACAATAAGGACAACTGTTTATGTGACAATTTAGATTTATACAAACATATGATTTGATGTTATTCAACATTCTGGTTTAAAAATTAGTGCAGAAGCACACATTGAATGGTTTACAATCCAAATCTGCATTTTAAAATGGCAGACTTTAAAATGCAGTTTTCTGAGAAACATATTTTTAGGTTGAGTATTTTGAGTAGGATGCCTAAGGCATCCCAAGTTTCCTTAAAAATATTTTATAATCTGACAGAATAAATGAACACAATGCTTTTTAATAAAAAACCCACCTGGCTCAATGTCCATATTCTTTGAGAGCTGTAGTATATAACCATGCTGTAGATACATATATGCCCAAGTGTCTTAGGTTGGAAATGCACATTTTAGCTCTAACAGTAACAGTATCAGCATTCAGATTCAGGAAAATTCTACATTTTCATGGTTTGGAGGAAAGAAGAAAGAAAGAGAATTCTACCAAAAAAAAAAAAAAAGGTAATTGATTGTTGATATGGAAAGTGTTAGAAGTAATATCTAATTAGGCCACTGACAAGATATGAGCCTGCAGAAAAATGGCTCAATTTAGCCAGATTTTTAAGAAGACTTTAAGACAGTGAGCAAATCTCTCCTCTTATAACCTATGCACTATAGACCAAAGAGGAAAAATACAGTGGCACATGGGGTTAAAATGTCCCCAAGTTGTTTAACACATGTGCCCTGCCAATGTGAATGTTCAAATGGAAAAACACCCGAAGAAGAAAAATTATTTAGAAGCGACACAAAAGAATAATGGGATTATTAAAAATGTTAGAGAAATACAGGAGTATTTTTGAGCAGCAATACAAGAATGTATTTAAAATACCCAGAGGAAATTATTTCAGAATCAAAACACCCATTCACAATATGCAAGCCTGTATGTTGGAAAGCAGTAATTCTGGAAAGAAAGGAGAATTCACAGTACTTAACCTAATGAGCAGGATCTCTCAGCATGATGATGCCGCTAACAAGGCCAATGTGACCTATAGACTTGGAAAAAGAGTTCTTTATGGATCCTTATGTCTTTATAGAATATTCACGGAGACCCTTATTGACAGCAGTGCATTCAGATATGCTTGTTATAAAAATTATATAAGAAATCATGAATAAATTCAGTGAAATGGCAAAGGAATGATCAGATGCTTGGAAATATTTTGTTACAGAATCTTTTAAGATGTTCAATCTGGTTTGCAATATTATAAAGATGTTTTTGACATGACTGAGCAATTCTGTATGTAAATAAAATAAGATCAGAAGAGGCCTTTGGGTTATCAAAGTCTATGTGCATTTTTTGTATACTCAATAACCTGTAATGCCTACCTGTGTAGAATAGTTTTTAATGTAGAGAGGTAAAAAAGACAGCAAGGATGGCAAGGACAAAGAGATCTAGTTGGATTTAAATAATTTTTAATTTGAAATAAAACGGCAATTTAAAAACAAACAATTAATTATGGTAATAATGAACAATTGAAAAGTTTGAAATCGCTGTTGAATGACATTCTCTTTCTAAAAAAGAATTAAATTTCAGCTTTTAATTTTAGGTTTGTGATGTTGCTGAAAAAAACACAGGTGGCATGATGAAAATTAACATTTACCTGCCAGCTGTATATTTCACCATAATTATCAGGATATCTATGAAACCACAGCAATTAGTATCTACTTAAAGTACACATTTTACTCTTAAAACAAAGCAGCATGACTCATTGGTTTATCTGAGGATATTGGATGTAATAAATTACTGCAGATCAACACCCAAAGAAGCAGCTGAAATCTCATCTACTTCACTGCAAAATGGTAAATGACCTTTCGTGTCTCTATTGACCTGTTCAGTAAATACTTGCACAAGGTATTTGCTAAACCATTCATTTAGTGGACAGTATGAGTGTCTTCATGTAGATAACTAGACTTCCAATAAATATATCTCTCCCCCTAAAAATGGAATATACATTCACTAGGGTGAAAGGCACAGTTCATAACATTTCAAAACATGATAAGCCTTACTTCTACATAAGGGATCTCTCATAACTCCTAAAAACAATTTAGCAGAGTGAAAATTGGAAAATAGTTTAAGAAAAGTGGTCTTCTGTCAACAGTGTTTCTCTACAAATTTCAAGGTCATTTCTCAGATCCCAAAAAACCCACTACAAGGGGAGTATCCCACACTTGATGGACCTCTGAAGTTTTTCAAAGCAGCAAATTGAAAAGCTGCAGATGAAGAGGGCTAATGAACCACCCGTCTTTACAACTCCATCTCCACAGGGCAGAAGCTCCTATGCAACTTCTGAAACAGTGAAGTATTATGAAAGAATAACTCCATGAGTTTTAACAAGATGCAGGATGCTAATGCAGTACCTGGTCCATTTGCAGGCAACAAACTGAATATCTTTTTTACTTTACAAAAGCACTAATCCACAGGACCTCCTGTACCTCCTATTGCTACCCTTGATATTGTTTTTTGATCTACAGGTCTTCATCATGACAGAAGCCTGGAGTATCTGCTCTGTCAACATGTGATGGGTAAAGAATGTTCCACATTCACTTTTTGAGGCTCTAAAGCCATAGGAAATGGGAGATCATTTTTCCAGTAGCTACATTAATTGGCTAGTCTATTGTCTCAGACTTTTTTTTTAAAAAACACAGCAGTGTGTTTAGCACTATGAAAGCATCAATTGAAACAACAAGCAGCATGAAAAGGAATCAAGAGAGGAAAAAAAGGCAATTGCACAAACTGAAAACTGCCTAATGAATTTATTGAAATATTTGCAGCACTAAAAAAGAGGGTCCAAGAACTATAATACAATGTAGATGTGGAAAAAGAAGGAAAAAAGCAAACATCTAGAAAATATTATATTTTTATGGTATATCCAAAGGAATAAAAAATCCACTTTATTGTTTTCTAGATGCCTCTCACTTACAATATCATAACCTTCTTTCCCACAAATGACAGATACTTTGGTAATACCACAATGAAATACTTGTTATTACCAAATACATAATGTATCAAACTTGTGTAGTACCTTCCTCTAAAAAAAAAAAAAACAAACCACTAAAATTGATTTTTTTTCTTGTTTTCATAGTGAATAATAAATGCCAGCATGAAACAAGCTACATTTAGGTGCCCACAAATGCAATTGAAGTGAATGAACAGTATAGTCACTATTAAAGCAGAGTAAATGTCAGAGATACATTTACAGAACATGTAATGATGCTATTAAGAGAATTAGTCTATTTAAAGAAGTGGAAAAATCTCTAGGGTAATCCAGTGCAGAGTCACTACGAGTGATGGTTAACGTTTCAGTTGTTCTACTAATATTTCCAGGAGAGCCCTAATTATTCTCTGTGATTTCTTTACATGTACTTAAATACACAAAATGCTTTTTTTTTTTCCCCTCAGAGATATTCAGAAATTGAATGTATGTTCTAGAAAGTGGAAAGAATACTGTTCCACTGTACCCACCAATTTAATGATGAACTAATCCTTAAGATTATGAGAAGGATAACTGAGACTGAAAAAGCACAAAGATGTCATAAATATTGCATGGTCTTTTTTCACCATCAAATGACTGATGTGTGATGTACAATTACTACGTTATTAGCTATATGAAATTTAGATGTGACATGAAATTTAGAAATGACTAAAACATGACAGCTCAAAACCTAAACTAAGACGGTTGGACTATCAAACACTAGTGCCCCAAGCAGATTTTCAAATTCACATTTTGGACTCTTGACAAGTGACCTACTTTTTGTCAACAGTCTACACTAAATGTTTCTGTATCCAGAATATTTTTGTACAATACTGTCAAATTAAAATCTATCAATATGTACCAATTTGCTATTTTAAAATGTCATTTATGTGGAATGACTGGGCATGAAAATAATAAAGTTGAAATTCTAAAATGTAGAATCAACAGAAGTACTTTTAAGCCTCCAGGAAGGAGCCAGAAAGCTTTTTAGCTGTTTCTTGAAATCAAAGATTTAGATTTTTATTGAAATATCAAACCTTGTGAGCAAATCAGTTGCAAACTCTTAAATAGATACCAGAAAATAATCTTATTGTAATGTTATCATGCTTATGTGAGCCACTGCAACTTCTCCGGTGACTGGGTAACCTGAATGTAATGAAGTAATGATGGCTACCATTGTAAGCTCCTTCAGGTAGTAGGTGGATGTTAAGTGTCGTCCCCCAAGCCTTTTCTTCTGTGGGCTAAACATCCTGAATTCCCCAAGTCTCATCATTTGTCATGAGCTCCACTCCTCTAATTACTCTTCCCAGTTTGTGGGGGAAAAAAAAAAGAGGAATATGAGGAAGCCCTCAGAAAAACTATTCTACTTTCATGAAAATATTAGTAGGTGACATTGTAAAATGCATTAATTGAACTTACAGGAATCCAAATTTTATATATTATTCCCAAATAATATATTTCAAATGTTTTCCTTCTTTACTAACAGCCTCAAGTCTCTGAAATGTATGAGGTTTCTCTGTTTCAGATTAATTTAAAAACGATTTTGAAATAGTTCCTGTAATGAATGGCTTTGCTTCACCATGTGTCGGTGAAAAAATTAAAATCCCACTCAATGATTTGAAACCTCATTCATTTTCATCTGCTACCTGAGTGTTGTTTCTAAAACCGTCATTATACTGCCTCCTTTTCAAAGACAGCATTTTAGAGAACCCACTGAACACCAACACATTACAAACACCTCCCTGAGATGGTGTAAGAATTTCTCAGTCTATATTCTTATGTCTCATGATGTAAAGCACCAGAAGAGAGAGAGAAGAGCAATTATGCTAACTGCTTGTCAGCATTAAGATCTTGCACTCAGCATTAGTGAGTCATTACCCCTACAAACTGTCAGCCAGGCTGTATCAGTGAGACAAATAACGTTATGAGAAACTATTTTAAATACATATCTTGAAATAAGGCTGCAAATAAATAGAGGTCAGAATAGTTTTATGTTTCTCTTCTATACCCACTGAAAAGATAGAAAAGCTGTGTGAGAAATGCCAAAGTGGGCATTGAAAATACTGCTTTTTACCACAGGAGTTTAAAAGTGACTCTCACAACAAAATACACTAGCAGAAATAAAATCCAGAGTGTCCGGTGCTATCAAACACAGCCCTATGAAACCACCCTTCAAAAAGGTGTGCTTAGTAATACACATAAACATCTACACATCTACACCCACAGGCAAACATGCATTATATAGTGCAAAGTCAAGCTAAGCCTAAGGAGCCTTATGACTCCTATGCAATAGATCAAATGAAATTATAAAGGCCCTGGGGGCACATACTGGCCTTCCTGGCCATAACTGACCTCCCCTGGGCATCCACAATCAGTCTCTGCCCATGGTCCAAGAGCCCCATTTCAAGTCAGGCTTTGTCTGAGCTTTGCTGTAGGAGCTGGCTGTGGACCTGGTTGATCCTGGCACCTGGACTGACTTCTCAGCTTCACCTGAAACCTGCCTAGCATTTGCTGGACCTTGCTTGAGCTGTGCATTGACCTCGCTTCGCCTCAAACCTGCCTCGTCACCATAAACTCAGCTGGTGTTCTGGATTCTTTGTTGACCCTGGCTGGCAGCAATGGGTTTGCCCAGCTCACTCTGTTCTGTGGGACAGGGTCTTGGCTGGTGAGGTCCCTACCCTGTGGAGAGATATCATCGCCCATGGCTTCCCATCCCTTTGGGATCTGTCAGACTCTGTTGTGCCCTAACAGAAATAGACAGTGGTGTGGTACAATATGTCTGAATTGTACCTCAGCATATATATGCATACTCTGATTTCACTGGACACTCATGTATGATGTTCTCACTTGAAAACAACAAATTTAGTGTTTCTCTTGAGTTCTTTGGCATAATTATTGAGTGGTAACTCAATATAGTTATCTATTGCTACAATCAAAATGGTATTCTCAAAAAGGCTATTCAAAGACACACGCACAAAAAAAGCCCAGCTGAAAACCAACAGTTGGCTACATTTGTATGAGCCTATTTTCAAACAAAATAAGCGGAAATCTATGGAACAGTTTGGAACATAAATTGTACATCTTTCAAAGACAATTATAAAAGAAATTATATCCATGATCTGGACAAATTTGCAAATTTGGTGTGGAGCCCAAAGTATTGAAAAGCACATCCTATGCTCTGCATCTGTATAAAAGTAGCTTGTGTTACTTCTCACTGAAGCAAATTAATTTTTTCTTATTGAAGAGATGTAGAATCAAGGGTCATACTACAACCTTTCACAGGCTAATAAAGTCCTTGATCAAATTCGACATTTTTCAAAATGCACCTGCTCCTACTCTTTCAATGTATCCTAATCTTCTAAAAATAGCCAGCAATATTATTGACTTGCTAACACTAATGGTGTAGATGATATTCTGTATCTTCTTGGCAAAACAAGCAGTATTAAAGGACAGAGTACATCCACTGAGTACTAGTGGATATACATCCACTTTTGAACTACAGTTTGCAAACAAAGAAGTATGTTAACTCTGGGGGAAAAAATATCACCTTATCAAATTAATCTTCATTTACCTTTTCACACTTAAATATCTACCAATTATAATTGTTATAATAAAGATGTGAATAAGGGAGATCTTGATGCCTGCTATGAGGTTTGATTATGGTCTGCGTACATCCATCTGGCAGCTGAGGCCTAAGCACAGGGAATAATGTTAACCATCTTTTACAATGTCACCAGAAGCCATCATTGGAGACTGGAGTGGCAGTGCTCCCATATACTTGGCAATGGTTGCTCTGCACACACAAGGTGTCTCCGTGGAACTAATTTGGACACCCTTTCACCCATACTCTCAACAGACAGTAAAATGTGCGTTGTGTACTGTCAGATATAAAGCCTACTGTTTCACTGCACACAGCTCATGGTGGCAGAGATGGAAACTTGCAAATGACTGCTCTTACACAACCTCCCCTGCCATAGTACCTTATGCAGATCTTGCATCTAACCACCAAAGCTTGCCTATACTGTATAACATTCTCCTTAAGACTGATTTAAATGATTTGCAGCATCTTCAGTCAGTACGCAACCCAAGTACCCAGCAGAATAAGTCTAGCCCTCTGAACACACATCACATGTTAAAGTCCTGATATGGAGTCTCCATTTGCTTTATGTGAAATAACAGGTGTTGGTGATAGATCTTGAAAACCATTTAAAATGGCTGCAGATATTTGTGAGACAGACATGACAGTTAAGGTCAGCTAGGACATATGAGATGTACATCTACATGCACTTTTTGTTAAAACAGAAATGTGTCAGTGAAGTCTCTGACCCTTAACAATTCGTGGAAGTTTGAGTCTGGTGACCTTCAAAGCAAAATACACCTATCGTCTTTACTACTTGATGAACTAATTTGCATTTCAAATTATCTTAAATGAAGCACCTATCTGTCAAGATGATAGGCACTGTACAGAACTTGCAAAGAGAAAAAGAACTATATAAAGCAATCACAGAAGCCTTTTATTCAGCTGCTACAATAAATGACAGATAGTCTCATTATGCAATTCCCTTAGCTCCTCTTAACATACCTGACCCCTAGAACTACACCCCATGATTCATCAGTATTGTAGTTTCAAATATTGTTGAAAAACAGTGCAGTAATATCTTCTCGTCGTTATTTTGTAGTATTGGGCTTGGGCTTAAGGAACTGGTGATTCCCAAACCAGACATGGACATCTCACAGATCATTCAATGAGGACAAGAGGATGCAAACACAATCTATATATAGAGTTATCAACTTTTTTATCATAAAATATTTTCATAGAAAAAAATGAAAGAAAACATGTATCTGACACCACAAATAATTATAATTTCTTATATTATAGATGGCAATTGTGCACAACCCCATTCAAAAGACTTATAGTGATGAACAGTTAGACAGTGTAAAAACAGCAAAAGAGACCCAGACATGGGTGTGGCTTTACCTGTTGCCTCTTCTCAAATTCTAACTTGATACGGGACTTGATGCAGTTGCACGTGTCCTGATACGTCTGCTGCAGTGCAAGTTCCATGAGGTGTTTGTGGTATGCTCCTGCCAAGTTCCCACAGATAAAAATGATTACATTTGCCAGTATCTAGAGGGTTAAAAAAAAATAAAAGAAATGTTGGAGAACGTATTTAAGTAAATTAACAGAACACCTGAAATGAAAGGTTGGTTGAAGTTATGTATTTTTCTTGTTCTCCATTTCTAGCAAAGGTTCACCTTTCAAAAAACCTTAACACTTAGTAGCAAAATCCCAAGCAATAATATAATTTTCATTTAGGATTAAATAAGAATGATAATGAACAACATGTTTGCCTATTCAGTGAGGTATACATTTTCTGAAAAAGAAATTCAACTCGTATTATACATCCGTTGCTGAGTATTAATTAGAAGGGGTTATGATCGACTGATGTAAAACAATAGCTAAGCTCCTAATAACATCAGAAGCCATGTTATTGCCATGCTCTTTTGAAAAGACATTTTCTTTTGCAGCGCCATATGATTAAGGGGTTAAATGGTTCACCTACATCAACAGCCTGAATGCATTTTCTTTCAGCCTGACCCACTACTATCTGTCAGTCGGCTATAAATATTATCCACAGTGACAGAAAGCAATATTTAAGTACTGAGATCTGACATCTGTCTAATAGAATATACTTTTCACTACTACCAAAACCCTGCATTTTCCTAAACCAAAAAATTTAATCTATAAAATTTAGGGTCAAACTTACAGCATCAGATATTCAGTGCACATAAAAACAAATGAACATGGAAAGTAAGTTTGCTTAAATAATCCAGATTTATTTATTGATTATCTGGGGAATTTCAGAGAAAGCAAAGAGAGGAGAGAGGCATTGTACTTAAACTTTGAGAAGGACAGAATACTATGCAGTGATGCATTGCTGCAAAAAGAGACACATTTACCCATTCTAGCTTACTCAGAGCAGAAGAAACACACTAAGGAAACCAATTCTGAGTTCCATTAAAAAAAAGATATATTAAAAGGGAACTGAAGTTGAGATACAGCTACGATCTGATGAGAGCTGTTTTCTATCTGTTAGGCCCTAGCGTATCACATGGCCTTGATTACAAGTACTAAATGATGTCCTAGTGCTTACAGTCTATAAGGGAAGGAGTTAAAAAGGAGGCTAGGATTCCATTAATTCTATACAGTTGATCTAATCATGAGGTTTAAGATATATTTCCCCATTTCATGGTTGGTTTTGGTGTACCAGGCAATCCTTTATGGACTGCCATCCGTGAAAGAGTCAGAGATGTCAGAAAAGAAAAGACAGTATGCTACAGTGGTTCAGAGAAAAGAGAGAAGTTGTCTTATTAATAGAAATCCATCTCATTGAGGAATACATTTTATTCACCAATAAATACAGGAAGCTTTAATGCTTTAAACTACTTTAAAAATACTGTTTTAAAGAAATGCTGTTATTTTCCTCACAGATTATAACATCATTGCAGACAATACCTTTTCCTCCACTGACCTGTCTGACATCTCACTTCTTGTGGATCCACAAAGCTAAAAGCAGGAACTATACACCTTTGCCACAAAAAGGATTTGTGTTCTCAATTTGATAAAACTTCTATTTCCCTAAAAATTTAGGATCACTGCATTATGATGCTTCTAAAAGGAACATTTGAGTTCTTAAAATTTTCTAAAATACATAAATGTAAACACAATGAGAAAAACCTACATTTCTCAGTTTCTCCAAAGAATCTCTTTTACAAATTAGAGGGATAACAAATAGTTTATATGAAACATTTCACAACTGCCAATAATTTAAAAAAAAATGTAGGAGATGATGGTATACAGAAAAATATTTGAACTCAACAAACTTTTATATTTCTATGTAAATCACAACAACTTCATTCTGCTTTGATGCCAGGAACGTCACGGTACTCTTAGCAGACAAGGATTAGTAAACAAAGATCCTGCATGAGAGGTTACAGTGCAGGCGCAGGGTATTCCAACTGGCAGTCACCACTGTACAAATGCCCAAAAATAAAGATTGCTGGGCATAAAAAATTCTTAGACATGCAGTTGAGAAGGTTTAGTAACAAAATGAACAGTGACTTGAACTGAAATCAAGTGTGTTGTCTTAATATCTATGCAAAGATCATTGTTGAAAAGCCACACACAGACTTAATAAATGTACTGTCCAGCTACCTAAAGTATATAGATTATTTACAGCAAAACTTCAGGAATATAACCAATCAAAATAAAAAAAAAAAGTATACTGTGAGAGGTAGATGGAGGAGTAAATTATGAGTATCATCTTCACAGCCATAGAAAAACAGATTACAGTTTTATGACTTAACTAGCTGAAGTGAGAAAATAGATGGAAACAAGTGACTGACAGGCAAGGAAGCTAATTAACCAGGCTTTTCAGACTCTCAATGAGGCAGTTCAGCCTACATGAAGCTCTGTTCTGGCTTTCAGTACCTGAATTAGGCTGTTCAAAGACAACTCGGATATCTCAGCCATTGCCAACCTCAGTGTTGATGTAACACACAAGCGTAGAAGTGAATACGTAGACAGAAACTGTGTTCAAAACATTGCTAATTCTTTTGGCTCGCATAGAGTTCATTCAGAAATGTATCAATGGGGTATTAATTTAAGAAAAAAATTTCCAAGAGATGGATGAATTGCTTTCTAATTCAGACCAACAGATATTTTTTTGCCTGTATGTAGTTTGGTTTGACTGAATGTTTCTGTTTCTGAATGTCACTGAAGGGTTATTGAGTGAAATATGTATTTTCAGAAGACTTGTTCGATGGAAAATACAATTAACAATACTAAACAAAAAATAAACAACAAATATAGTTCTGAGTATTTAAGTCTTGTGTATTCTTCTGAACTTTAGTCTAATTTCAACATATGAGCTGGAGATGAGCTCCGTCCCAAGTTTGCTCTAAAGTCTCACTGGCATTCTTCTAGAAAGAACAGGTTCTAAGTTTTCCTCAGTCCGAGCAAATTAACTGATCTTCCTATTTCCTAAGCAAGTACTCTTATCAGTGAACAATTGTACAAAATGTTCCTTTTGTTCAGACACCAGCTCTGAGAAGTCCCTGTGATATGAATCTTTTCTGGACTGAAGCACTTGGAATGAAATCCTTAGTCAGATCAGTCCTCTGCCTTGTCATTTCTCTAGGCTAGGACTGTGCAGATCTTTCTCTTTTCCTCTTCTTTTTTTTTTTCCCTCCACACCCCTGCCTCCCACCCCCTAGAGGAATGCTGGATAAAAAGAGAAGATGTGAATCTTCTGTTAAGAAACTGCATCTTGCTGCAAGAGCTCTGAAGAACTATGCAGATAAAACTGTAGCTGAGAAGTTCTATAAGGGAATTATGGGGCACCTGAATAAACTAAAAAACATGGTTAGGGCGTCTGCCAAGGAGGACAAGCCTGAGCTGTGGAAAAGGGTGTAACTAACGATGATAACCCAATAGCAGAAAAAGACCAGTGGTCTTGGAGACCGCTCTCCAAGATGGTGTTGCATCTGCACCCTTTAGTTATATCCATCAAGCATAAACTGTGGTGATGTTTCTGCTTAATCAATGAATAAATTCAATGTCTACAGAAGGTGAACTAAATATGAGTCAAAAATTAATGCAAGGAACATCAAGATGCCACCAGGAAGTATCTCTAGGTACTCCAAACAGCAGCTTGTATCTCTAATCACTTAAACAACATTGTCATGCCTGATCTCTCTTCCATCTCTTTTGACCTACAGAAAACTGTGTGCACGTCCAGGCAATGGGGCATTTTCTAAATTGTATTTTTACATTCAAGCATATGCATTTTTCAGTATCAGTGAATATAAAGTAATCTAATGTCTAGTGCTTAAGTATCCACATAGAAAGCATTTAAAAGTAGATGAAGACAAAGGTAACTAGCTATGACTAATTTCTCAAGAGAGTACTAAAGTTCAGTGAGTTGCTCAAAAAAATGTAGTGTATTATAAAGAATACACAGTAATGGTGCATCTTCCTAGTTGAACTGATGAAAGCTGCCTACAAAGGTATATGAATATAAGGATGTACTACGCTATAAGGGAATAAAAGAAGAAACCAGTCTGCTGATTCTGAACTGAAGCATAAATCATTTGTTAAATATCTTAGTAACTGTTGTTCAGATACAGGAAATAGAAATCAGAATTCTCTACAGTTTCCCTCTGTGGAAAGGCTCTAGCATATCAGTTATTTTGTTGCATTTCTTTTCTTTTACATATTGTAAAGATTCTTCCTGCAATTCTTGCGTTAACAGAATTTTGACCAACCATCACCCCAACACAAACAATTAATAAGTTTTTTTAACAGTTACATACCACTTTTCATCTGGATAAGAAATCTAAGGAAATAGAAGCTGACGTGTGGGCAAGAAAGGCTATAATTTATAATGTCTTCATGGAAATTAATGGGGGAAAAAAACATCTTTTGTATCACTGCCAAGGTGCAAATTATTTAGCTCTGCAAAGATGAATAGTCTCTCTCCCCGTTTGATCTTTCATTTGATTGTTTGTGGCGTGACTAGCCAAACTAGAGAACAAGTCTCTACTTCTTTGGAACCTGTACGGTTTTAGACCCAGTCAAAATCCAGCTAGAAAGAACAACATTGAGTACAGAGAAAAAAAAACAAACTGACAAGCAGAATTCTTTTAAAAGGAAATACTTAGCCACCATGTAAATTAGTCATTCACATGGTCATTATATACTATACCAAATACCATTATTTTAGTATGTGTTCAGAAGGTTCTTCAGCTGAATAACTGAAGTTCAGAGAAACGCTCTAGCCCATGGAGTTCTAGCCAGCCATACAATGCTGACTTGTTTTCTTTCGTATTTCCAAACCTATGGAGGTTGCAGTTCAAGAGTTCTGACATTTTAGTACAGTTCAGTGTCAGCAATATCTTATAGCTGAGTGATAGCTAACAAGAAGGATGACAGAATTGAAAACAGGAAATGGCTTGTCTGTATGGCAATCACTGTTGGTTGGTGAAGTTTTAGATAATTTCTGTGTAATATACATAATCGATATCATTGACTCTAATTAATGACTCTCCATATTTTTAATCTAAAATAATTTTTTGCCAGAGAGGAACTCATACTATCCTTGTTCAGAAGGAACCAGCCAGCCACTCCACTTCCCTTCCTGCTACATGTGTTCACATGAGCCTCTGGGATCATTTTATTTCATTACTACTAAAATTGCTCAAACACTTTTGCATATAAAATTCAAGCCCATTCAGACATATATTTGGGCAAAACCAAAAGTAACTTTGGCTTTGGCTTGAAATTTGGAATAGGAATCTGTTAACAGCTGATACTCTGTCTTTAGAAGACTGAGATTCATTTTAAGGTCCTAGATTTAATATAGGAATGAGTACTAGTACGCTATTAAAAAAGAAAAAAGACATTTAATACCATAAAATTTAAAACGTTTACTTAAAAAATATCTATCTATGGGGTAATACATCAGTCTTCCATATATCACAGAAATAGTCCCATGTCTGATTTTTTGAGGTGCACTCAGTCTTTTCCAAGGAATTACTCTGCTTCACTCTTTACAAATAAGATGAAATTCTGTAATATAAATATATTTACTTATGGGACGAGCAATACAATGGCAAGTTAAATGTGTAACAGTAGATGTCTCCTTCCTTTCCCTCAGCAGGAGTATTATTAAGCTAACTCTCCAGTACTATCTAACAGGCTTCATAAATTTTATTTCATATAGTATACACCTCTAAACATCTCCCCTTCTGGCAAGTTTTACAGAAATTAATCAGTAAGTTCAAATGCTACCAGGAGAAGGCATGAAAAACAGACAAATGAACTGATAATCGTACACATTCTTTCTATTAAAGTACTAACTTCTGGCATACCTAACTGGAAATGAGACTACCCTCAAAACCATAATGGTGGTTCCAGCTTTCTTCCCCAAAACTGTAGTTTATATTGTGTGTAACTGCACTGCATATTACACATGCCACATACTCTCTGTTATCAATACATAACAAAATTAAAATAAATGGACAGTTTTGCATTACATTAATAACTTACAGTAAGAACATATACCCAATATAAATTTCTATCACATTGCAAACTTTTTGGCAATGTGGCTATTAATATGTGTTTTAATCTAATTGATAGATAACAGTAATTAGACATTTCAAAATAGCATTTTTACAATCCCTAACTAAATGAAATTATGATTTATATAAGAATATTTTTCTTAGGTAATATTTTTCTCTATCAGTATTCATAATGAACTGGGTAAACTTTTAGCAGGAAATATTCCTCAAAGTATTTGTTCTGCTTGCCTGATGACTGTGAAAATTTTTTATCAAGTTCATTTTTCATAATTTGCCAGCCTGTGCTAGGAAACAGTGGTCTTTGGTTATATACTTCATAAAGAATGATATGGAGCAGCAGAATAATGATAAAGGTGTTTAACCAAGAATAGTGATGATCTACAGAATTGGATTAAACCTATTGCAGAGCGTCCTCAGAGCCCAAAGTTTTTATGATGACACTGCTATATGTGCTTGTAATGTTTTCTAATAACTTAGTTACCATTTTGAAATATATTGAGATTTCCAATCAGCATTTGGGTTAATTTTTAATTGGAAGGTATCTAACAGCGAAATTTACTCTTGGAATCTTGAAGTTCAATTTTCTGGTGTCAGAAACATGCTATCAAGAGTCAGCACGTCAGCACAAAGAAAGTACTTAATTTGGTTTACATTCAGGAAGGAATGAAATAAATACTAAAACCTCTTCATGCTGCTGCCACCAACTTCTTCCATCTTTACACAGAAGATGCCAATTTCTCTCCTTCATGCCTCAAAACTACCAAGATGTCATTATTCAGGTCAGGCTTTCTATGTTAAAGCCTTATTGTGAAGCACGTTGGACACCCTGAATGATTTTTTTCTAAATCATGTGGTTTATGGGGATACATTCTGACTGACACCTCAAAAGTTAGTACAGTACCTCACATTCATACCACTATTAGTGACAAACCCTTTATAGCAGCATGTGGTTATATATTATATAATGCTAAAAGACTACACAGCATTGTTAAGAATAGGCTGTTGCTCTAAAACTAGCTGAGAGCCATGATTAAACAAATGGAGGTACGCGTCCGGGGAAAAGACATTTTCCATGCTTCCACACTTGATCTATTCTTGAAGTTTGAATATAAGAACCCATCATTCACTCTTACCTTCCTTGTCTTTTAAAGAACTATTTATCCATGCATGGATCTTCCCTCCTAGCTACTCATTTCCCTGAAAAGGCTTGGGCAAAGGACTCTATCAAAGATCTTTTTGAAGTCCAGGTAAAGCTATCAATTACATCAACCTCATCCACATGTTTGTTGACGGCTTCAAATAACTTCAAGATAATTTTAAGGAAAGACTTCTTTTTACTTCTTTCAAAATAGGGTGCATTTATCCCATTCTCTATTCTTACATCTTCAGTTTTTGCCTCATGAAGACATTGATTTTACAGACCTACAGTTTTCCCAGCTCTTTCTAGAACCTTTTTTTAAAGTTTATTTTCACATTTGCTACCTTATGGTCTTCAGGAATAAGGTCTATTTCAGACCATCTATGTCTGCCCTACTTCCCACATCTCTCTGAGAAAGATTTTAATATGGGATTTTCTTCAGTTTCTTCTTCACTGATACAAATAATTGTTTCTCTGCATTGTCCTTGTGCCATCCCTGAATATTTTTATAACCTGGATGTCAAATAGCTTTACAGACTCTCCAGAAGGCCTTTTGTTACTCAACTGCTGAGCATGCAAGGAAAAGGAGATTGGTTTGATTCACTGCCATGGCTCTAGATGGTATCTAATATAAATTATTTGCTTTGAGATATATGTTCTCCAAACTTCTATCTGATCGGTGTAACTGCATACAAAGGTATTTTGCACTTTAAAAACACTTTAACAAACATTTGCACAGCTGAAATATTTTCACTTTGGCTTATTAACTTCAGTGGAGCAATTAGATTCTAAAATTCCTATTATAGTATACCATATCACTGCTAATTAGCAGAATGACTTTTTCTAGCAGTAAAAATCGCAACTACAATAGACACAACACATAAGGTGAATTGACAGAGCTCCATAAGCTTTTCTGTAGTTAGACTACTGAGATTCTAAGGCAAATGTTATTGTAACTGAATTACAATTTTAAACTGTTTACGATTATGTAATATTAAATAAAAAAAAATCATTGCTGTACTACAATTTTCTGTATGATTTTGAAATATTTTTATTGCTCATATTTTAATTTAATCTTTCCTGCATTAAAAATATTCTGTAGAGGTTTTGCTTTAGGGATGAACATACAAATTTTGTGCACCATACAAGAAAGAGGTTTTAAGGTTGTGAATGCATGGAGGGGAAACTAAATTCTGGCGGTAAACATGACAAAGTCTTCCCTTCCAAGGAATATTTTAAAAATCAGATGGTTTTAATATTGTGAACATGAAGACAAATACAATTCCACTAAACTGGCAATAATGCCATTTCAATCAGAACCTTGTCTGTTATTACTTATTACCTCTGCCTTATTAGTAGATTTTGCATTTAACACTTTTCTTACAGATTGGTTTACAGTTTCTACACTGTAGAAATACTATATTTCCAGATAATTTAGAAAAGACAAGCTGTGAGTCTATTATTGAAATATATCATGATGCTTTGCAAAAACTGACAGGACTTCCTCCATACAAAGGTAAATTACCAGTAATATGAAGAAAAGAATAGTCCAATTTCCATATAAATGCGGTCATATTGTTATTATATTTATTAATTTCTGACTTCATTCCCAAATTTCACTGAAATAGTATTGGAATCCTATGAATAAAATAGAAATACTCACATAAAAATACAATATCTTTCTAAGAATTGTGATGCACATGTAGGAACAAAAAGTAAATAAACAATTTCCCTTCTCTAGTGTTTTTCAGCTTCCATCTGTATTAATAAAAAGGCATCTATTTTGAACATAGCATGTTATAAGCTAATAGAAAAATCACATAATAGGTTCTCCTAAGCAGTAATATGAACAATGTAGAAAGTACATTTGACTTGTGGGGGTTTTTACTATATGGTCTGACTACGATTTTTATTCTCTACCAGAAAAATAATCGTGTACAAAAAGAAAATTCCTACTTACAATCCACCAGTTTCAATCAGTAATACAAGTTATCTTTTACAGCAAAGTGAAGTTTCACTGCAGCCTGCCTTTTAATAGTACTGCACGCCATTAGAAAGATTTGACAATACATGAAGATATAAAGTAATACTACACTAGAAAGCACTTGGAGCAGTATCTCTTACATGCCATACTTTCTCAATCAGAGAAGGGTACTGGAAAATCCATATGTTGCAAAGTAATGGGCTATCTCAGGGAAGCAGTTCTCAGCACAAAATGGCAGGTATAGTTTGATTTTCAGTAGTGTAAACCAATCTTTTAAATGCTCCTTCCCAAATCTGTAAATCCACATAGACATTAATTTAGTTATTCATTCCCTATTTTTCCTCACTTAACATTCATCTTAGATGAATTTAAGTGTATGGATGCTAACTACGTTCACCACTACGTTCACTAGGGTTGCAGAACAGTCCCTGCTGTATTTCACTCACTAGTTAAACATCTTTATCTAAGTGTTTCTCAGCTCTCTCAATGGACATTCATTATCTGGCATATTGAATATGCCAGTCTGATAAGCAAACTCTGCTACCTCATTATTCACCAGATTTGGCAGAAAAAGGTTTTCAAGCTCCTCTCCTCTCTGAGGAAGCAACAAAATCACCGCTGGGGACCACCAGTTACCCAACGGCTCTGAAAGAGCACACAAACTGGCTCTTTTCCTTCACCACTCCCATTGAATATGCTTGTTAGTAATTTCTACAGGCTGCAGGATGCTGAAGAACAATACAGGCTAAGCTAAGTTCTTCACAAAACTTCTCTCCAAGAAGTTTTCTGAGACAATCTGCAAAGAAATGTAGCTTAAATATCCATGCACAAAGTTGAAGAGGTTAGTATTTGGGTACTGGAGTCATTGGAGGCCAGTACAGGGACTAATTCGGTGCATTATGTGTTGCCAGATCTTAACAAAAACTGACATGCTTTCTCCCTTTTTTTCCAACACATAAATCTGATTAAGATGTTCCAAGACTGTCTTGAGATTCCAAACAACAGGCTTCATGGCAAATAGCTATGGACACTGTAATAGTAGACTGCAAAATGGCCAGGCAGGATTTACTAAGTAAACTCCAGCCTCTGAATGGCCAATTAGATGGGCAACAACAATAGGACTGTCTTTTGCAAGAGCTCAAAGGCAGGACTGGCCCCTGCCATCAGGACTTCTTGAAGCAAAAAACATGAGAAAGAATACCATCAGAAGCTCATAGAAGAGAACTTTTAAAGCTGGGCCCAAGCCAGCATGAGGGGAGCCTCATGTAAGGATCACACAACAGGACAGACAGAAAGACACTCCAACACTTCATTGTTCTGTGCCAGAAGAGGGACAAAATGAATAATCTCTTAAAGGGTCAGAAGAGGATTGCAATGAGTAAGGAACTTTGATTTCTCTGGTTAAGGCTTAAAAAATCCTGCTTTGGGTTTTGTTAGTGCTCCTTGATTCAGTCACTTTCTTTAGACTTTTAAATTGCTCTGGGTTTGGGTTTTGTTGTTGTTGGGTTTTTTTGTTTGCTGATGTGTATATATTCCAAATTGTGACCTTCTTTTATCTTTCTGCAGATTTCTTCATCCTCCTCCATCTCTTGCTGACTTCTGTAGTGTAAGAAAGGTATACAAGTTTTCACTGTGCAGGTATTGTAGATGGTGTCAGTGGCGGTAACACAAAAACAGGCAGTGAATTACTTCAAAGTGGTCCTTTACAAGGCACTCTTCAGTAAAAGCAAACAGTAGCAAGAGTAATGGCTATTTGAGGCAGTTATCTGGGCAGCACTGAGTTTGAGAGGCTGAATCAGTTCTGGAATCCCGAGGACTGATTCCTAAGTTGTGCATGAGGCAACCATCTTTAGCAAGGCAAATGCAGACCCAGATGCAAACCAAAATACCAATGAATAGAAAATTAAATTTATGCTTGACAGAAAATAAATATTTGCTTCTCTTTTTCTGTTACAACTCTGAAAGAATCTTCATAAGAACTATTTCATAGGCTGACAAAGAAAACAGTTGTATGCTCTTTTTTTGGCATGTTGTGGAGCTGCCAACATTGCTTGTGTGGCTGAGGGCAGGAAGATATTTCCCCACTGCAGTTAAAAAAAAAAAATATATAGATGTTTCTATAGTTAGAACTTTGTTGAACATATTTATTGCCTGACAAATAATAGAAAAATATTTGAGAAAACACAGTAGGGCAGTGCACACCAACTATACAAGCACTGCTACCGAGCCCCAGAGATTATTTCCTGGACAAAGTATTTTTTTCCTCCAACAGAATCTGAACATTCTTTCTTTCATCCCATTCTGGTTTGGGAAGCTACATCCTCTTAGATAATGTGAAAATGTCTTTTAGCATCTGACTTTATCCTAAGGATAGAAAGGAATAAAATTGAAGTGCTCTCTTGTTAGCAAGACTTTGCCACAGAAAAGGAATTTCAATATTTTGGATACCGTAGAAGCATTCTGAGCCAATGTCTTACCTACAATACCACCACAAAAATTAGCAGTGTTATGTCAGTGTTGAATGTGGTTCTCTCTTGTTAAAAGATCTTTTTTTCCAAAAGCAATCTTCTATTTCCATATCAAAAATGGATTTTTTATGTATATTATCTCCACATTTACATACCACAGAATCTAGATCAACAGATTTTTCTTTGTCTTTTCTAAATCAGAATGCCTGGAGATGGTCTCAGATGAAAAAGATACAGTGCACCATCTTTTCATTACGTTGTTAGAGAATTCCGTACAGCTCCATCTGTAGGTCCAATTCAACAACACAGTAGGATGCAACCACAAGATCTGAGAGAGCCTGCTGATATCATTACAAGGCCACTCTCAACTACCTCTGAAAGCTCACGGTAATCAGAGTAGGTTTTTGAGACCTGGAAGAAAGAAAATGTCCCTCCTGTCTTCAGGGAAGGTAACATCACCCTGATTCCTAGGAAGGTGATAGTGCAAATCCTCTTTGAACCTATTTCCAACCCTATGAAGGAGAAGAAGGTGACTGGGATTAGCCAGCATAGAGGTATGAAGTTATGGAATTATGAAGGGGAAATCATGCCTGAACAACCTAACAACCTTGAGCACACTCATAAACAGCCCTTAACAGCCTCAGGTGGGACTTCCACCTACATCCACAGTCCCAAGAGCTCTATTTAAGCATAGGCTAAGGACTTCACCTCCTGCCTGAGCTGTGTTAGAGGAATGTTGGTCTCCAGTTCAGCTATGCCTGACCACAGACCACCTTGATCCGGACCTCAACATGTGGACTGACTTGATCTCAGTTTGGCCTTGTCACTGCGGATGCACCCAGCAATTGCTGGATATGATTCGGGCCGCAGAATGACTTTCTGGCTTAAGCCTTCACCTTTCCTCTTGCCATGATTTTGCCTTATGATCTTGACTCTTGGTTGAACCTTGGTCAGATGCTGTGGGACTGGGTCTGGGCAGTGAGGCCCCAGCCATGCTGCCTTGTCTCTTAGCTGTTCCCTTTCAAAATGCTCAGGCCTTCCTGAGCCCTAAGCCGAGCACCACAGATGTTCTGAAGAAAGCCATGAGCCAGCATGAGAGGGAAAAATTATTTTGACCGTCCCTAAGAAAAAATCTGTATGATCTTGGAATGATGATTTTCAGAGAGTTGCAGCTGCCTCTTGTACCATTTTATCCTAAGACTCAGACACAATGTTACACTGTGAGTGTTGTTATACAGCTGTATGTTCACAGGTTACTCTGAAAAGAAATGAAATTCAATTCACTCAATTTTCATTAAAAAATATGAATCACTTAAAAAATTAATTTTACTGCCTTCAAGATTTTCAAGCAATTTCATTGGATTTAGTATTGAAAATGTAATCGGTGCTTCATAAACAAATAATGAAAGGGAAGAGGAAATTTGTGAGATGTATTTCTACCTGTTATACACATGAAATAGCATACTAAGTCAGGAATAGGACATAATGTGAACAGTATATATTCACTTTCTGTAGTATAGATATATCAGCAGGAATATTAACACAATTGTTCTATGCAAGTGTCTTTTACTTACTGAATAAAAGTACATTAAAGCATTAATAGTTTCCAACAACATAATCTCCAGTTACTCTAATTATAAACCATAAGAATTTCACGTGTATTAATGTTTAAGAACTGCCTTTATGTCATCATTTCCAGAATTCACCAATGTCCCCCAAGTTGAGCTTCAGTCATTGCTTTCATATATGCTTTGATGAATAACAAGCTATATATCTGCATGAATTTGTGCAATAAATTATTTCACTGAACTAAAATATAAGCATAAATATTAGCTTCAGACACATAAGAAAAATATAGTTTTCATTTAATTCCCGTATGTTGGTAAACATCCAAAAGTTAATATACTGTCACATGAAATAGTACTAAGTATAAGGTCATCTTTTAAACTGCACAGATGATACAAGATTGGGAACTTCAAAATGGAGTTTTGACTAACATCACTGCTAACTAATAGGAATGTTGATTTTTATACCTTCAGGCTTACTTCCCTGGGAAGGTCAAATATCTTGAAACAAAGCATTAGAAAGAAAGTGACATGAAACAAGTCCTATAGTCATCAAATCTTTCACTAGTTTCCATGTAACTGCAGTAACTTATTCTATGTTTGCAAATAATAATGTTACTATATATATAACAATACATTTAGAAGTTATAAAGGCAACATATAGTTTGGAAAAACACAAAAATCTATTTAAAACTGGAAAATATAAAGTTCTAAAAATACCAAAACATAACTTATCCATCAAATCCAAAATATTTTTTAAAATAGAACAGTTAATACCACTGAGGAAACTCTAAAATCCTAAGAAACAAATCACATATAAAGTACTCATTTATGAATAATGGTTGTTTCATCTTAACCAAAACACATCCTGCTTAAAAAACATAATTTTATTATTTTGGTAAAAACTTAAACAAAACATCATTTTAGCAAACAATAAGCTGCACTGCTGTATACTAAAAGAAAGAAACTACAAATTAGTTGCACAGCCTGCAACTAATGAGCATGGCTGAGTTCTGAGAGACACTGGTGTTTTATGAATTTTACTCATATCCTTTAAAGGTGGAACTGTATGGCACACAGCGAACCACAAATCTGCAAGACCAAAATCCAAAGTTAAAAGCCTTAGAAAATAGAGATTTTCAACCAAGGACAAAAAAAACTCAACAGTAAAGCAGTGGTCACTTATTATTGCCAGCACACTACAGTATTAAATGTCCTAGCAACCCTTCCCAAATTATATCACATGGCCCAGCACAGGTTAACGCTCCTCGAACATACGCTGGTACCCTCTCTGGGACATAGCTATAGCATATACCATGGTCAGACACTTTTGCTTTGAGGTAACATAGTTTGAGGCATATGAAACACTCTCTTACAGAAGAATTACAGAATCTCTTACAGAAGATCATGAGTATAGTTCATTCTGAGTCCCACTACTGCCATGCTGAAAACTACCCAAGCTTGGAAGTGCTTTATGCAAGTCAACCAAATATCCCACCGTGTAAAACATAGCATGACCATACCTCAAGTGTGGTCGTGCAGGGGAGACACAATAGTGGTCTCTCCCTCCCTAACGGGGTGGAACAAGAGAAAAAGGTCTGAAGATAAGAGCTATGAGAAATACCTTTCAGCTTGGAAAAAGGACAATATTGTGGAAACATTATGAAGATCGACACATTCCTGGATGGACCAAGCACAGCGTGCACAAGGTCTAACTGTTCAGTGGTGTCACAGTAAAAGATCTAGAGGACAGCAATGAAACTGACATATAGGACAGCAAAATGTTCAGTTTCTTGGCATTTAATGCAGAGGAAGCTTAAATGGAACCTTAAATGGAAAACTTATCAAAGACTAATTGACCAACTTTTATTAAATACGAAGATACTACCTCTCACCTAGGACTTACTGGGAGCTGAGGAAGTAGGCTTGGAAACGATTATTTTATTCTTACACTTTTTTTTTTATATTTATTTTTCCGTAGTCATTCCACCACTGTGCTGATGACAGGAGAGCTAGACAGAGCTTTGCTCAGGTTTAGTAAAGCAGTTTTTCTTGGTCTTTATCTTTCCCCAACCAGCATGGTTGGCAAGCAGACTGTTCTTCAGCTAGAGCAAGCTGTTCCAGAGCAAGGATGCAGGGTATGTCACCCAACTATCTATAGGTTGATGGCACCCTGCAAAGAACTCTAGGTGCAGCCTCACATGCACAGGTAAGTGCAGTAAACAGTGAGGATATAACAATGGACTATGCCAGGCTAATGAAAACATACAGATCCAATGTATCAACCAATTTCTACAAAAGTACTGCTGGGCAAATGGCACTCTCAGGTTTGTGCCACACACTGCTCTCTCATTGTTGGACAGCAAAACTGTGCTAAGCAATGAGAGAAATTAAAAACTGGCCTCTGTATTTTTACCCCTCTTACCCACCAAAAGTAGTAATCTGGCAGAATACTCACAGTGGTTCTGAACCCAGTACGTTAGGAGTGTGCCAAACTCAAATGCTACAAAGCTAAATGCTTTTTCCTTGGAATTTCCTGTATTTAAAGCTCAAAGGGATCTTTTTTAGTGCAATGCAAAATGCTACAGAAGACTACAAAATTACTTTTGTCTTGGTTTCACTGCAATACCTGAAAGCTCATAATTTTTAAAGTGTTTATTTCCTGAATTATTTAAGAGGTAAAAAATACAAATTCTTGTATCCTAAATGGAGGTAGACCTGAGGTAGCAAAACTGCACTTGAAGTCTTGAAGTACGTGTAGACACAATACAGTAATTTTCCCATGTAGGTCACTGCAACTTTGTGTTACCTTCCCACCCTACAAAAATAAGGGTAGGACTGTAGAAAGTAAGCCGGGAGTAAAATTGTCTTTGTTTACAAAGAGTATCAAAGCTGTACTGCTACTAAATGAAGCACCTTTATGTTTCACTTTCTTTACAGGTAATTCAGGCATTCAATGCGTAAAAATGAGGTACATCAGGTACTTTTTAAAGGGAGCTACTATAATAGATGGGTTACAAGAGCAGTTTTATCTACAGATTATAAACAGAGAAATTACTCTGTCTCGTGTTTGTGAGGAGGACACACCTATGAAAAATCAGAAGAGAGGGTGCCAAATACCAGACAATTCTTATTTTAAAAATCAATAGTCAAATCTAGCTGAAAATGACATAGTGAGTTCCTCCATGCTTTTAAAATACTGTTTTGCTATCACTTTTTCAACATTTCTTGCTAGCGAAAAATTGCTATATATGTTCAATAAATGATTAAATGAATGGAGCTTAAAATAAGATTTTTTTTTTAAAACAAATGCCACAATAATCAACAAAGAGTCAAACAAAGAGCTTAACAGGAATTAAACTGATAAATAAAACCAGAGTTAGAAGAGTCCATTAATATATTTAATGACTATGCATTAAAAGCATAAATTAAAATTGACTCTAAAAGCATTTCAAAAAAAAGATCTAGCTGGGTTTAATGAACTTCTATTCACCAGTCTATTCTTTCATAAGTTCTTTGTATGCTTGCCTACTCTTTTGTATTGTAGGCAATATTAATCTGATTTCTAAATGATCCTCTACCAGTGTTTCCATACGTACTTAATATTCAATATACAATTCATCACAAACAACATGCTTGAAAATACTCAATGGATAAATCCAAACAACCACCAATTCAAACAAAAATGAAAAGAAAAATCCAACTCGCAACCCAATACATTATCATTTCATATGGTTAAAAACATATCTAAAAATAAATAAACTAGTGCAGAGTATCTGGAAGTCCATTGAAAATTTCTATTAGAGATGAAAGAAAAGATTAATCTCCTCCCACAACTACAGACTATTATTAGACAGATAATTAAGGACTAAAGGAGACAGGGAACACAAAGATTAACACAACTAAATATACAGAACAGAGAGTGAAAAAATTTGCTAGAATTATTGGAAAAGTATCTTGCAGTAGAAGAAAATGTAAGACATTTTAAAATACAGAAATCATTTACTTCATCATACTAGCTTCTGTATTACTTATACTTGGGAGAAATATTGAAAATAAACCAACTTCCTTAAAGACTCCCATTTAAACATGATGCTGACTGACATGGTTATAAAAACTCCAAGACTGTCACAGACATGTTTAAGAAAATGCCATAGACATGGCTGTAAAATGAATCCTGGACTCTAAACAGCTCCCAAAAGTAATACTTTATTTCACATAAATTATTTTTATGCTCTCCAGATTTGATATTGTCAGTTTGTTTTAATAGCCTGATACTGGAAATATAAAAAAAAATTATACCCCACCACCATCAAACAACCTGTTTTCTTCACGAGTCATTATTTTTCAAGAAAGTTAATGATGTTACATCCATGACAGGCTGTAGAGAGGCGGGGGTTGGTCTCTTCTCCCAGGTCACAGATGATAGGACAATGGGTAATGGCTTCAAGTTGTGCCAGGGGACGTTCAGGTTAGATATTAGGAAATACTTTTTTTTACTGAAAGGGCTGTCAGGCATTGGAATGGGCTTCCCAGGGAGGCGGTTGAGGCACCATCCCTGGAGATATTCAAGAGAGGAGTTGACATGGTGCTTGGGGATATGGATTAGTGTTGGGTTGGTGTTGTTTTGTGCATGGTGTGGGGTTTTGTGTTTTTTTTTTCCCCATTGGTTGGACTAGATGATCTTAAAAGGTCCCTTCCAACCTAGGTGGTTCTGTGATTCCATGACAGAAAGATTAGAACGAAACTGGCAAACAACTTAGCTGTCAACCTTCTTGCTCTGCATCCTGTGATGGAGCGTAGCAGTACCTGTGGGCTGGCAGGGTAAGAGAGCTGGGGAAGGTGGTGCCTAGGAAGGAGGGTACCTTTCCTCTGCCGTAACAGCACAGTGACTTCCCTTCTCTCCTCCTGTGAGCCCCAGGCAGCGTGCCCAGATCACACGCTGGAGTGGGTCCCTGGGCAAGGAAGAAATTACAGGCTGCACAAAATAGCGTATAATACAGGAACTGCAAGGAAAAAAATCAAAAGGGAGAGTAGGTGGTGGCAGAAAATGACTAAGTTTCCTGTGCTGCATTTTAAACAAGACATGCCTGTTATTGATGTTAAAAAAAAAAAACAAACAAATTAAACACTCCAGATTTGTCTCCCATCTAGAGTGCTTATGGTAGTTACAGGAAATTCTATCATATCATGGGAAATGTTTCCATAACTGAGAAAATTTAAATCACATTTGAATAAAGATGTTTTGGAAACAAATTAATTCCATGTCTTTCAGCTTGCCTATGCTGTGCTCAGTTGCTATTTTTTTCAACAACTGCTACATCAGGTGACTATCAAATAGTGTGTGACGTTACCTGGCATGAGGTGATTATGATTTAGTCTCTAATTGAGGTCAGCATGACCTAGATCACAGCAAATATCTCCAAACCTTAATTCTGATGGGAAAATCTATTCACAAGATAGAATCAAGTTCCCTCTATGTTAAGAGAAACAAATCAATCTGGATTTTCAAGTGCAGGTATAGCAGTGTCAAAGTGGATACAGAAAGGCTCTTTAAAAGCTTCATGACGGATGAGCAGGAACAGATTCTACGTTTCTTCTTTTTGTCTTCAAAGATTGTCAAAGGCAATCACCATCAACACTTACTGCGTGGCGATGGGGGGAGATGAAACCTTTATGGGAATTGTCAGGTCAGTAACATAATATCTGAGCAACACTCACAGGCAACTGCCTAAGATTATTTCTTACTCTTTTCCCCTGATTATCAATCATTTCTATCTCAGGCTCTATTCAGAACCCCAACAGCCTCTTCTTGTGTTAGTCTTCAGAACAAAAGGCCCAATCAGCACTACAACCTTCTGGTTGTGTGCCCCACTCTAGAAGCTCAAAAAACTTCACAGTTCATTGGAAGGCAAGCAGGAAATCTGTACCTACCCCACGTGGAAACTAAAGCATTTTATAAAATATTCATAAGTGCCTTCTAGGCACACAAATAATCTTTGAAAATTTGGTCGCAGTTCATTTACACTGAAAGAGCCTATTTGCACTTCAGTCATGTCTGGCAGCGAGCAGCTCAGGGGACCGTTTTATTCCAACTCATCTCATCTTGTTTCCTTCTGCCAGTCACTTCCCCCTCCTTTGAGCTGATCCT
>JAOXNG010000012.1:84370169-84396710 GCA_028566535.1 Scolopax minor
TCACGTAACGAGCAGAGAGTGTGTCAAAAGATTCTTTATCCCAGGAGACTTTTATCTCAATATCTCTGACCCCAACCAACACCCTCTGACGGTGACCAACATAATCAAGAGCATGCTAAGCCTTTCAGCTTTACTGAAGTTAATTTTGGGTGTAGAGCTTTACAGATAGACTGAAGGTATGATTAACTTCCAAATGCCATGGGTTGCCAAACAGAGTCAATGGAAGATGCTGAAAAATTGAAGAGGATCTATCACAGGGCTGCAAAAAGCATTGTAAGGCAGGACTTAAAAAGAAAGACTGAAAAAATGGGATTTGTTCATCCAAGAGAAGAGAAAGCTCAGAGAAGATTTAATCAAAGTGTTCCAGTATATAGGAAGTAGTTATAAAGGACATGCAGATGATCTCTACAGAAATATACTTGCTATATATACAATACTTGTTATATATACAATATATATCTGATATTTACGTATGGATAAATTTGTTACACCCTTGTCTTCCTGTTTCTTAAGTGCAAACTACTTGTTCCTTCTCTGTCCTCTTAAAAAAAAAAATGAAGAAAAATACACTGTTCTTTCCTAACATCGCCATGTATTTTTCTGATTTGTTGAGACAAATCAGCAGCCCTGAAAACAAAATAATATAGTTTTGTTAAAGATAAATGTAGATCCATGAGACAGATTTCCTCTACCTAGTCCTAAATATGCTTTTGAATTTCAATCTACTGGTAGTCCCTCATCTCTGAGCTTGCAAAGCAGCTTCAGTCCAGACCTCACCAATATATTATTTTTTTTCCCCAAAAAGAAACATTCAACAGCATGATCCTTTTAAATGGCTACACCCCAGCTCTTTTTTTTTTTTGTTCTTAATTACACACACTTTTACTATACTAACTTGAGGTATATCACTGACAAATGTTATTTCTCCTTTTAGTGTAATCAGTATCTCTAATCTAGTCCTTTATTTGTGGTCTCGACTTTCAAAAGCAAAAAACACAAAACAAACATTTTTTTGCTTACACTACAAAGTATAAACAATACTAAAGTGCACAGGGGGAAAATTAACTGTGATAGTGACATTTAGTCCTTTCCACACTTTCATATATAAGAATACAGTGCACTTAACTCCAGTAACTCCAATCTATTCAGAACATTTAATACATTTGAAAGAAAGAATAGACAATTGATAACATCCTGTAAATTAAATACTCTTAACAAATTTACAAATTGCTTAAAGACTTCCACTTTTTCAGAATGAAACAGAAAGTTACAGAGGTGACGAAAGACAGTAATTGTACATCACAACTCATGATTTATTTCTTTTGAGTTTGGAAGCATGATATGACTAAAAATATAACATCTTTTGAAAGTACTGTTTTAGATATACCAAATATTAATGGTCTAGAAACATAGGCAGGGAAAATAGTTAAATTCTGCAAACAGCAGCTTTAACCCAAAATGCTTTTAGGGAAGGAGTGTCAAACATTGATACTGTTTTAGCAGCATAATGTATGCCCAGAATAAAAGCCATATGTCGACATAAACCCAAGAATAACATTCTCCCTGATTTATTCCACTACAATTGCCAATAACTGTATTCCTGAAGTATTAAAATAATACATTGAATGCAGGTGACTACAGTCCTTGGTTAACATATAGCACAACTTGGCAACTACCACAAAAAACCTGCAACTAACCCAAATCAGCAAGAGAAAAGCAAACCCACTTATGTCACTGTCATTGAAAATTTCTACAGAGTACTACATCCTAGAACATATATTTGTTTATGGGACTTCAGTTTCAATATTCCATGTAACACAGATCTGCAGCCATATCTCGAAATAAAATATATTTTTCCTGAACAACAACTTACAAGTTACAATCGTAAAATTACTGCAATTGTGAAGTGACCCGTTGAGGTACAATGTTTCTCCAAGTAAGACTCAAGTAATTTAAAAGGTAAGTAGAAACTATTTGCTCCTTCTTCATGCTAGTCACAATAAATAGCATGATGTCTATCTTTCTTGTTCTAAAGAAAGAAATGTTTCTAAAAACGTATGTATTTTTAAGCTTCAGTGACATTTTGATGCAAAATTAAAATAATTCTGTTTCCCTAAAATGATATAGTTGTATTTAAAACCTCCATATATTTTCTTTTCAAAATTAAATTAAATATTTACTTAAAAATACACATTTCTATCAATGTTTTATCATTCTCGGTATTTTATCAATCACAGTATTACAACAAAACCTGCAGTATTTCACCACTTAAGATATATTATGCAAAACAGTAAAGAAAAACAACTCCTAATGTTTGGATTTTAAAGAATTATTAATCTACAGTATGTCATGTAGTAAAATATAAGAGTTGACTTACAAGCCAAGACCCAACTACAAACACAAATGGGTTTCCTGAATGTCATGGAGCCTGGAGCCAGCCAGTCCCCTTCAATCAGGGGGCCAAACCAGGAGGAGGATGTAAGATACCTATTTCCCTGAGAATTACAGAAGGAGGACAAGCCCTACAGCTGACTTGGAGAGGGCAATGTCTTCACAACAAATCCTCAACACAGCAGACCTTAGATTATTCAAAGGAACAATGATTTTTTGAGTCAAAGATGACACTGATACCTGGAAAACTCGGCCTTGGAAGTTAGGTTTTAATGAGCTGAGGAAAGGAGCAATGTGGCTGACACATCAGCATGGTAATGCATCTAACAGAATATGGCTGCATCACATAATTTTTCAAGAAATGTTAGTTTTCACATCAGTAAGCACTACGTGACTGTAGATTCTAGCACTTAAGTGTGCAGTTCAGTGAGACATAACATTACTGGCACCCTCATTATTAGAAAGTGACTACCTTTGAATCAAGTCTGCAGCAATTCAGAAATTAAGAGAGAAATAAGTTTATACTCCCAGGCACCCACTGAGGCACTCCCAGATCATTTACCAGGTTATTCAGTGCACAATTAATCATCAATTCCACAAAGCACCTACCTGCCAAACCAAGTGTTCCTTTACAACAGCTGTACCTGATAGACAGACGCTCAGCACAATCGTATGAGATGCAGAGGTCAAGACGCTGGCAACTATAGCGTCCCTCATGTTGAAGGGCAGCATGGTATACACCACAAAAATAATGAATAAGAAAAATGACACCTGTGCAAGACAGCAAGACAAAAAAGAAGCATGTCAAATTCACTTTGGAATAACACTTAAATAGTAGCATTTAATTTTAACTGTCTTCAGCATAAAGTTACACATCAGTTTTTCACAAGAAAGTTACTGCTAACCACTGCAGAAGATAAATTTAGGAAGAATTCATTTCAAAAAGCGTTGGAAAATTTACATTATATTCGATTTAAGAAGTTCAGTTTCAAGATACTACATCATGGTTCAAGAACTACACAATACTCCAAACTTTTAAAATTTAACTTCAAATTTATCTTTTATATTTTAGCTTCATTAACACTCTGTTTGCAGTTCGGGTGTAGTTCTCCTGAGAGTGGTGGTTTTTGATTGTGAACTGCATTACAAAACAATTTGCCAAAACCCTCCACAGGGCCTAAATTTCAATGCAGAGGGCTTTTGTTCATCCTCATGCACTAAAAATTCACAACTTAATATAACATCATATTATGCAAAAAAGCCCAAGTTCGGCCAAGCATGTTGGTGTAATTATATTATACTTAATGTATATCCACATGATGTATGTCAAATTCAATTTTAAGGTAATACATTTATTTGGACATGAAAAAAAATCAGACAATCACAGCCCATAAGCAGAATTTACTGCTAGCTTCTTTTTAAGGGTACTAGCATCCACACTAACTTTATGGAACAAATTCTCTCAACCTTTAACAGCAAAAGGGATTTCTTCACTATACATACAAAAGTTTGACTATTTGATGGTATGCATATGTTCTAAACTCCACCACATATTTGAGAAAACATAACTAGATTTGGTACACAGATTTTGCAGACATAAGTAGGCAATTCTGAAAATGTGCCAGCTTGTGTATAATTATATCCCTACGTAAGTGTTTCCATCAGTTTTAGTTGACTTATAAGCCTATTCATCATCTAACAGTTGTATACACAGTATTTAACTCAGAAAGATCCCAAGCAGGTATGAAAAATAATTTGCTGATATCTTCTCTTCTTGTCAGTTTGTTTTCTTCACATCTTCATGTGATGTTTCCATAGTCAAAACTGAACCATAATGTACATGCCTACAAGGCAGCAGAGGAATTCTTATCCATCATGGAGACAAAAATGGCTGGAGAAGGAAGTCCACTTCTGATCTCCACTCATCTTTTTCCAATTCCTCCATTAAGATTAATCCAGCTCCTCCTGATCGCTCATACACTTTTTGATTCTGACAACTCTCCTGTATGCTCAAGAATCAAAAATTTCAATGGCATGGAATGAAACAGAACTGCAAAGGACATGAGGGAAAATAAGAAAATAAAGTAACAAAAAAGCAAGAGGAAAAGCTTTGAATTTCTACTCTGTCATTCTACCAGCTGCCAGCACAAGGAAACAGAAGTGTTCAGTGTCTGCTTAGTTTCAGTACTCCCTAAAAGTTTTAACTGTGATGAAACGTTAGTAAAATGAACAGCAAAGGAAAGCATGTACAAACTTGGTCTAGATAAGAGAAGGATTATGTAAGTATGATGCTTTCAAGTTGTTCTGGACAGGTAAAAATCAACTGTCATACTAAGGGAACAAACTGATAAATCTCAGAACTTGACAAAGATGTAGAAAGTTCTAGTAGGCTAGAAAAGGCAAAACCACCATGTGTCTTTGAAAGATTGGGAAAAAAGCTTAACTTCAATTCCTGGAGAAATATCAGACAAAATAATAAACCAATTCATAATCAAGAGTTCTGAAAGTTAAGAAAAATGTAAGGAACAGGCAATGTGATTTTACTGAGAACAAATCACATTAAAGCAATCTCACATTCTGTCATGATAACAGGTATCACAGAAGGGGGAAAACCTGAATAATGAGTTAGGCAGCAACAAGGGATGTGAAAGGTCCTCTAATATAGGCATAAGATGAATGGACGGCAGAGGCAAAATACCTTGCCAGCATGTAAGAGCAGCTGCCCGACACATGTTTCCAGTCAAAAAATGGTTTGAAGAAGAATCCTGGACCCTAGTTCTGGAAATATTTCAAATGCCTCCAATCCCAATGACTTTTAATGGAAACAAGGTTTTGTTGTTTCTAAGTTTAGCTTTCTAATTAACTAAGGGGAAGATGGCATTTACATATTTGTAAGAACTTTATGATTAGAAAATTAAAAAAAATCCTCCTCTGTCTTCTCTCCAAAAAATAGAACTTGCAGATTTTCTCTGCTTGAATATGGCTCACCCTACTTGTGAGGTACATAAAATCATACGGTCGTTTAGGTTAGAAAAGACCTTTACGATCATCAAGTCCGACTGTTAACCTAGCACTGCCCAATCCACCACCAAACTGTATCCCTAAGCACCACATCGACACATCTTTTAAAATACCTCCAGGGACAGACATTCAACCATTTCCCTAAAACTCATTAGCGGATATAAGATACAATACAATGCTGTTACTGTTTAACTGTGACATAAAACATACTGCTAAGCACGGTAAAAAGATTTTGGTATATTGCAATGCTTCTAGTGGTATAAACTCTATCAGCTCCAAATTTGTTATACAGCTGTATACAAGTATCTTTTCATTAAGTTACCCCCTACTGTCCTTGATTGAAAATACATGCATAATTTCAACCCTCCTCAACTACAGAGAGAGATTTTAGAAGTTTAACCCCTCTTGACACTACATATTCAGACTTCAAACTCTTCGTTACTCAACATCAAACAGGTTGAGTTGGACTGGAACTGTATTAAAGAACATTCTTATGTTTTCTTCTTGAAATTTGTGTTCAAGAATGCTGTTTGCAAAACAGGAGAGGTAGCAGTCATGCTAAAATAGAAACTCATCCAAAGTGCATGTAGGAACGGCTCCTGACAATAATTCTTGACTCTTGGCCAGACTCCTCTTCTCTTATTTCCAGTAATGGTCTAATGACCCAAGGAGATGAGAGCTCCACGTATTTCACCATGGCTCAAAAATATTCTCCCCAAGTACCCTGAAATATATTGCTTCTACCTTTCATCTTGATAGCAGACATACATAGGTTTGGGACCATTCAATATATTTCAAGATGTTGCCCTGTTTAATTTTGATACTGTAGAAGTTGATACTCAAAGGCTTCTAAGTCGGGTGGTTCTTCAGGTTGGAAGAGAAGACAGGCTTTCTGGACTCAGTCACAGTCAGCAGAAAGGACAGCAGCCTTTTATATTTTTTTTTTGTAAGAATTAGCAGAATATTGCTGAATACAAACATTAAAAAGCAGCAATGTCAAGCTCTGAAAGATCCCCACTATCCCATTGCAAGAGCTGCTAATATGAATCACATGCATGTCTGCATTTGATGTGTGTACCCCTCAGTAAACACAATATTAATATACAGTGCACTATTTCTCTTACTTAAAACCAGCCTGTTCCACCAAAGTGTGCCATAACCACAAAGCCTGTCGCTGTTTTGAAACTGTGTTGGAAGCAATCTTTGATATGAGTCATCACAACTACTGCCTAGTTGAAACATGCTTTTTGTCCTGAACTGAACTTAAATTGCTTAAGGAATTTGACTCTCAGAGATTTTCATGATGCTTTTATGTTATCAATACCTTGGAGATGTGGAGTATTGGGGCACTGATGGTATGCATATTAGTATGTATATCGATTAACACCAGTGTAGCACCTTACATAAAAGTATGTGGCTTTCCTGTTTTGATTGAGGGGTACCCAGGAATTTTGCCCATCATTCTTGACTGTCAGAGCTTAGCAAACTCTGAGTGTGTTTGTTGCTCTGGGTATCTCTTCTCCCACACTTCAGTAGTGCCACATTCTCATCTACTGTGTAAGCAGTCCTTTTCCATAGCAATTTAAAGGATGAAAAGCTGCACTAGCGCGGCAGTCTAGATGGGCATTTAACAGACTATTTTTCTGCACATTTTGTGCAGCTGCTTTCAGAAAGGCAGCAAAAGTTCTTATACAGCTTGCTGTAGTGACACCATTAGAGAGACTTGGACACCAAATGGTATAATGCCAGCATGGTATCAGAATTAACTGATGATCCACGACCACTCACAAATACTCATTCTTCTTACGGAACACAACAAAAAACTGTAGATAAGCACCTTCACAGATGTTGAAAAATAGAAAGATTTTGGTTTTACAGGATAGAGAAGTAGTTCCTTCTTTAAATCAAGTCTATTCTGAACATTTTTAATGATGGCATTTTTGTGCCAACATCTCCAGATATACGTTGGCCACTTCAGCCTTTGACCTTTACTAGTGACTGTGATCTGGGAGAAGAGGTATGAAGTTGATGGAAAAGTCACTGGTTTGGACTCTGATGCCACAAACTGCAGGGGACTCAACCCATGGACCAAACCTGGTTTTGGAGCCCAAGAACTCCACCTGTCCTCAGAAACCTCATCTCCCTGCTGTCATCAGTTTCTATTCTGAGTGGCGTCACCTTAACTCTGATGGGTATCTGAAGTAGAAAGTTTAACGTATTTTACACTTTAAAACTGTCTTTCCTAACATAGTGGGTACCTCAAGGGATGTTGCTTTTGACAGTGAGAATGATTGTACAAAAACATACTAATCATTCATTGTATACAAATTATGTTCCAACACTGACTCACTAGCTAGACAGCCTTTTTAAGATTATGTTAAATGGTTAATCCTACCTGGCCTAACAGATGTAAAATTAATTCAATTTACTGTTACTCTGACCAGAATTTCCCCACAAAGAGTATGACATCTTGGTATTGAAGCAGGCACAGAAACCAAAATGTGCTGTTTCAGTAAGAGTTAGGGGAAAGCACTGCTGTGGACACAGACAGCAGTAATGAGGCTACAGCCAATAAAATATCTGTAGCTCTTTGGGACAAGACAAAGAAGTGTAATGACAGCAAAATGCTTGGGAAAACAGTGCTAGCTCTTCACTGTGTAACCAGAAAAGACCCTCTTCCCGTAATTAAATTGTTAGACTACAAATATTCACCTTAAGTAGGCCAGCCCACCACAGGATCCCTTTTCAGAAGTTTTTCAAGATCAGCTTCACCCTTACTGTGTCAAGAGAGTAAAACTTCATTGAGTAATTAAAGAATTTTCCCTTGGAAAGACACTTAGATTACAAGAGCTGATTTCAAATTTTGTCTGCATACATATATCTAAATAAATAAAAAGGTTTCATAAAATAATAGTAGGTAGGACCTACTAATCTTACCAATAGTTACAAATATTATATTCATAATTTAATAAAATGTATGTATTAAGGTGTCAGAAAGGTATTTATAAAAGCTAGAAACTGTACGTTAAAACTCTGTGTAAGCAGAGTAAAGGTTGGAAATATTTAAAGGTCTTTGTCATTCTACTTCTGAATTCCAGACCTCAAATCTTCAGACTCAGATTTCTAAAAGATGGGCAATGTTCAAAGAACAAAACAAGCTACCCACATAGAACAAAAAAATTCATTGAGTACAAAAATCAACTTCTGTTCTGAAACACCTATGAACAGGATTAAATTATGGAATCGTTGGATAAGGTGAAGGTGGAACTGTTGTTCACCAAACCCTGTAACACTAGAACAAGAGGGCACTGAATAAAACTACTAGAAGATTGATTTAAAACAGATTAAAAGATAGTGCATCTTTACCTAGCAGATAGTCACCTTCTTGAACTTGCTGCCACGGGTGGCCAGAATATACCAGTAGTTTCAAAAAGAGATTAAACAAATTCACGAACAACTTGTCCATAAACCAATAATGAAAAGACAGGGCAGAGATGTACCCTCTGACATCACTAACACAACTGTGGAGGCTGTCAAGGTATGAAGGGAACAGACCCCAAAAGGTGATCACGCTTGTGTGCTGCCTTTTGATAGCAGCTTCTCTTGCCATTCTTGGAAATAGAATATTGTGCTAAGTGGACTGTGGTCTGACCCTGCAGGAAGCTTCCTGAGCTCTTTTGCTACAAGTCAAATGTAATTCAAAGAAAGAGAAAAAGTAAAGAGAAAATAAAGAAAGAATTG
This sequence comes from Scolopax minor, assembly GCA_028566535.1. Classification (NCBI taxonomy): domain Eukaryota; kingdom Metazoa; phylum Chordata; class Aves; order Charadriiformes; family Scolopacidae; genus Scolopax; species Scolopax minor. The sequence continues at coordinate 84,379,323 of JAOXNG010000012.1, forward strand.
GGAGGGGAAGAGGGAAGGAAAAGAGCAGTTATGACACGGTATATGTATAAATATAAAAAAGCTACATTTTAAGTCATATAAAACCAAAGTTTAGAAGTGCCAGGTATATGATAAACTTTAGCAATAAAATCAACAAGGAGGACTTTGCTTGTTATTTACTCCACAAAATTATGTCCACAATAAATTACCAAATGTAAACTTTTCTTTTTCAATAATTATCATAGCGGTAGTAAACAACCCTGTAAATCATGCCTTGTTCTTGAGCATGGAGAACTCTCAAACTAATAATCCCTTTCTTTTGTGTAGAGGTCTGGGTTTAAATGTCATCAGGAAGCAGTCATTACAGCCTCTGCCAAAAAATTAACTACAACCATTAGCAAAATAGGATAGAATAAAAGCAAGTTGACTACAAGGAAATGGATACTTTAAAATAACTGCAATAAGGGACCTTCTTATGTGCTGTTAAAGTAGCAGACTGATATGACAATAAGACGAAAGACTCCAGAAAAGGAAGGAAAATTCACATTTGAACTAATCAAGACATTACCTGATTGCATGCTGTCTACTGGGTGATTGCTTTCTATGTCACAGAATTCTTTTTATTTCATTGAATGGAATCAGTAAAAGTGATATGAGATATCTGGAAGGAGTGACCCAAGGACCAACAGCAGTGACCCAATGATCCATAACAATTTTTCACCCTTCCTGCTACAGAAAGAGAAGATTGATCTAACATCATCTCTAGGAGCTTTGAGATTATTCCTGAACACATTCAGAAAATAATTTGGTTCACTCTGTAATGCCTATTTGTACTATCATTCTCTTCCTCACTTAATTTTCCTCTTTCTGCTGTATCTCCTCACCCTTGTTTTAACCACAAGATAGCCTAATTAGTCAAGAAGACAGATTTGTTCTATTACAACACTGATAGGTCCCCCGCAAGCAGTAAGGCAACTTCATAAAGCACTATACAACAATGGCATGTGTCTGCAGTGACTTGAGTCACTGACAATAAGCTATATCTTTCTCTTTTTTTTCAGTAATGAAAAGCATCAGATATAGAGAATACGTTGTTCATCCTTGTTGTTCTTCCTTTCTGTTTTGCCCATAAACACTAAGATTAGAAACGTACAACAACAGTAATAATTCCAGATCATCACAGCAAGCATTTTCTCTAAAAGGGATAGTGGATATCATTATTTAATCCTACCTTAATTTTCCTTAATTTATTTTTTCTATTTAATCTAAGGCCAGTGAGAAAGGGACTAGAGCACACTGTTAAAACCAGTTTTGTCTTCCCATGCCACCATAAAAATAATACCAGACATATTTAACTGTGGCTAAGACCACACTGCATCCTCTTCAGAACAATACCACACAATTCTAAAGTAAACTGCAATTAAATTAACACATTTTAATGGTGGAAAATCAAAAGAGATCCAAATGATTGTACAGTATATGTAAACAAACTGAACTCCAAAGCAATATAAAAATAATTTCACTGAGACTATTAAGGAGATAATTTTACAACACTCAAACACTTGTGCCTCAAATTTAAAAGGAGTCTAATAAGAACATACATTGAAAACTTCTCAAAAAGTTTACCTAAAAATGAAGAACTATACACAACTGGAAAAGAAGCATAAGTTGCATAAAAATCTAACCTGGCCTGAAAGTATCTGAAAATCTGTGTTGAAATATGTATGCTTGCACATACACAGGAAACTTGAGCAACGACAGCAATTAGTTTAAATCAGAATTATAATAAGGGCAGAAGATGAATACACTACATTCCAGGAGATCCAAGGGTATTTCTGCATGTTAGGCATGAAAGAAGTCTAACAGTGGATTTGATCAACTATTATAAGAGAATGTAAAACTGTTAATTATATTAAAAGAAAAACAGAACCATCAAATTAAAAAAGTCTGTTTTCTACTAAGGGAAAAGCTAAATGATATAGTTACATTATGATAAAGAATATTTGTGATACAGTTTTCTGTTCCAAAATATTAGTTCACAAGTATATAAATCCACATACACTAATGTTGAGACATTTTTAAATGGCAGTGCCAATAAACTATGCTCAAGCATCTTATAAGAGTTCTGGACTATGTACGTTTATAATCAGTACCTCCTAAACACCGAGACAGTTCCAGAGAATTGCAGGCAAATTTGATTAGTAAAAGGTAAAATTAGGAAGTGAAAAAACCAAATTGTTCAACTTTTACACTGAAGGGACTATGTTGGAGGACTCAGAGAATTTATTCAATGACCTTCTAAATGTTTCGCAAAAAAGAGTGGAATAGTGATGTGGCAATGTTTAATGGATTTTTAATATTATTCAGGGTATTCAAAAGTAAAAACACATGGGAAAAGTTGCAGAGGTGCCTCATGCTACTGTGACTGGGCCATAAAATAGCAGACAAAATACAACATAATAAGTACAAAAAAAAGGCAGGGGAAAAACAACTTTAACTGAACACTAAAAACTACAAAAAACTGAACTACAAAAGCAGCTTTCACCTTAATTATTACAACCTCAGAAAAAGATAAATGATTTGATGTGAGCAGGTCTTTGAAAAAACAAATAGCAGCAGTGGTTGAAAAGGCAAATAAAAGGGCAGCAATTATTAGGAAAAGAATAGATAATCAAGCATCATGATGACATTGTATGAATCTATGATGCACATATTTCTTGATTAGCTCATGCAATTTTTTTCTCCCCATCTTAAAATAAAACCCAAAGAACAAACCCCCATCTTGATAACATTCCCCCTAAGCCTTCTCTTCCCCAGGCTCCATCTCTCGTAGCCTTTCTTCAAATGAAAGATGTTCCAGTCCCTCGGTCATCTTTGTGGCTCTTCTCTGGACTCACTCTAGTAAATCCACATTTCTCCCCAGTACTGCGGAGCCCAGGACTGGACCCAGCACTCCAGATTTGGTGTCACCAGCAGTGGGGAAGGATCACCTCCCAGCCTGCTGACATGCCTCTTCCTAACGTAGCCCAAAGGATGATTGCATGACCAGGTCCAGCAAAGTACCACCCAAACCCCTGAGGAAGTCTAAGTCCTGACAGATCAATGCCTCTGATGTACTGACTCACGGTAACATTGCAACTGTCAGAGTAGTCTTGACAAGACATCAAGAAGCCCTGAAAAACTTCTGTTTTCATGATTATCAGGGAACCTACCAAGAGCAGTACTTGAAAGCGAAGAAGGGAAAAAGAGGGTCATGGTGAAAAGCAAAAATGTAGAGCTGCTAAGCAGAGTAATTACACCTCTGTGTGCTGAGGAACACCTGTGCTGTTCCAGAGAGCAAGAAGTACCCAGTAACCGAGCAACATCCCAGGGAAGAGGGCATACCTCTCCCTCTCTGTCTACTATCAAGCAGGAGTGTGCAGAAAATAACACTGAGAAGAGTAGTCACTAGCCCTGGAGAGCAGAAGGCCTCTTTTCCTTGAGACTCGCGAGGGTCAGCAAAGGACAACAACCCTGGTGAACTGATATTTGTTGTGGCAGGTGCCAGAACGAGCAAAAAATAGCCAGAAGTGTGATAAAGAGTCATGGCTGGAGTATATCTGGTAGAAAAAAAATCAAAATAGTGAAGCGGTTGAACAAAGGAAACTTAGATTTCCTCGGCACAGATCAATAGTGTCAGTTAACAGCTCAAGACAAAACCTGCTGCAAAGGAAAGAAGGGGTAAATTGAAATGACTGCGCAACATGACTCCACTTACAGAAACCTGATAATGTGAATGGATTTTTTTTGCAAATTTTTTCCTAAGCATCTATTTTTTGGGCAAACCACAGAAGAAACAGAAGGAATTGCCAAGGAAAGGAGGCTCTCAATGACTGCCGTGAAATAGAATGACTGTGTAGAGAGTGGTAATAGCATAATGTTAATGGCAAGGCAGGAAACAGATTTCTTCTTGAGGAGAGCTGCCAAAATACAACATAGCACACCTCTTTGGAAAATTTTATTAATCATAGAAACAACATGTTTAGATGTGTATTATGTCAGAAGAGTAGACAAAACTGTTAAAATAATCTAAACTTTGAGGGTAAAAAGAAAAACAAGGGAAAAAACCAAAGCATTTAATTGTCACGAGGCTAAGACAGGTTTTGTAGTAATTACAAAAAAATCTTTGTTATCCCACTGTATTCCCAAAGGTATTCAGATCATCTCCTAATATATTCCCAAAGACTTGGTTGAGATTACCACTTTGGTTGCTACACAGTGCCTTTGGGACCTCAGCCTTTCATCCTGATCAGGGCTTTCTATTTGCAACCCTGTCTGTTTATGCCCATGAGTCTGCACATGCCAAACCAAGCAGTGTTTCTTTGGGCAGTTCTCATGGGAAAGGATTGCCACTGGCATGGGTCTAACCTCTTTTTTCCCCTTTTCCCTCTCTTCAGTTATGGTTTTTGGTTTACATTAGGGGACCCAATAATGAGCATGCAGAGAGATTAACAAACGAGTAGCGTCCAGCACCCGCCATCACAAAAGCATGTTCCAGTCAGCACTAACAGCATCATGTGCATGACAACCATCTGGGAGTCTGAGCAGGCCCTGAAGAATACCTTGTAGTCACTATGGGAAAAGCACTACAGGGAGTACCAACCCCTGCACTAGAGAGGGACATAGAAGGAAGGATGCTCATCTGGAGTCTCCCTGATACTTCTCCTCCTAGCAGGCCAGTAGGGAGAGTTTGTCTTTCCCTTTTCTGTCTCTGTCTCTCTCTGTTATTTTTCGTGTTTCTTCACCACTAGAGTCAAGGCATGCCATCAGCTACAAATCCTGCCAATAAATCTTTGTGCATGGGAACTTGTCCCAACATTCTTTTCCCAACATTGTCCTACACCTCAATTTTTGAAAACCACAAAGTGATTTCCAGCTTCAGAAAGCAGTCAGGTTTTGGGAGCCACTAAGGCTACAACCTTTACATGAACCCTGGGGAGAAACAGTGCTAGCAACTTGGATGCTGCTTCCTTAAGAAGAAAGTACTGTTGTTGTGAAAGTGACATCCCAAATTTGCTTTCCCTTTTCTCTCCAGACAAACCTTCTGGCAGGGCAGAAGGCAGAGTAGTGAGATGGAAAGGCTGAACGTTAATGAACATATGTACTTAACCAACTAGTAGCAGTAATCATCATCATCTCTTTTGTAGTTTTGACATCTAAAAATTGCATGTATTTTTACTCATAACATTCCCCCAAGCAAAACAGAGAGGGTACCCACACTTTTATTTCCCACTGCCTCATTTTTAAAACAGCCTTTTCCAGGAAAGCTAATCCCTAATAGATTCAAGGATACAGATCAAAGCTGTTCATTCTCTAATAGGGATTTAATTTCAATTGCAATTCAAGAAAAATATGTGGGTAAAATAATTTCATTGTAAATCATAAAAATTCAACTATTTTGATAACACAGATAGGCCTCTACTTGAGAAGGTCTGTCAGAGGTTTGGTCTTTTTTACCTGAAGACTGAAAGAAGAAAGAAGACTAAACAGGAGAGAAACTACACCGAAATTAAAGTAAGGCTTAAATTTAACCTGACAGCCAAGCAGATTCACCATTAGCACAGTCATCCCAAGCTTCTCTCACTGCCTGCCTGTGTACTGTTCAAGGTCAAATGCTTTTCCCAGCTCACGTTTTCACAGTGAGCTGTTTTTCCTCTTAAATACAAATCTTGTCATAATGCAGCTGGGATTTCTTCTCCAGAGATTTTGGGGGTTTTCTTTTGGAACAGTAAGTATGGCAATGTGGAAATTGATCAAAAACGGTAACACAGATGATATGTTTGTTGCTGATGAGTTTCACACACACTTTGATATGAGTCATTTTGGTCATTTGAGTATATAAATAAATAATTATAAACTGATACTACTTTAATGTAACATCTGTACTTAAATTAATATTATGTAAAATTTAAAGCAATTTTGCAGCAGTGGAGCATATCCTTAGGCTGAGTGATCTTAATAATCTTAATAATCCTGATTTTAAATACAGAGTTCTTCACATGCAAAATATTGTAATTATTTTTATAAAGTGTTTATTAATTTAATGAATAATGTAGGTCCAGATACTCACAGGCTAGTGATCATGTGCAATTATTAATTGTAGCTATATTTTAATTACAAAGAGATTCATTATGTAGCTATAGGATTAGTCAAATGTGGTAGACTAAAGTAATCCCAGTAGGACAAATACAGAGAAAAAGTTAATCTAATTGCTTTATCAAGCTTGGGTTTTCAGGTATCACTGCTTTGCAAATATTAAAATTAATCAACAACTAATTCACATGTTATTTTGCAGAAGGTTCCAGCCATTGCTTACCGAATACATTGTGTAATTTTTTTTTTCACACCTTCTTTTTCACACCTTTGATACCACAAAGCTTTTTTCTCCTCAAAAGTTTTTGTGGAACAATTTGTGTGGAAGTTTGGGTCCCCAAAGGGGGAATTAGAATTTCCAGGAATTAGTTTCCAGGAGTAAGAATAGCACCTTTTTACAGTGAAATGTGTCTAGGCAGTATATACCTCATACAAAGGAAATTTATCTGAATTAAAGAATTAATGTTTGACATGTTTCTCTACTTATTAGAATCATAGAGTAACCCAGGTTGGAAGAGACCTCTGGAGGTCATAGAGTTCAACCTCCTCTCTGGTTTCAAAGACAGATAAAGTTCAGATTGCTTCCAAGAATGGGCACAAATCTTGAACTAATCTATTGTTCTCTACTAAAACTGTATGTGCTTTTATACAGTGATGAGTTAAAGAAAAGCTTCAAGCAAAGGAATATAACATAAAAACCTGAACTGTTCTTTAATTTTTTTATAGTAGGAAATACCATTTGTATTATCAATAATAATGTTTAATTTTGCAAGTCAACAGAACAAAGTAATCTCCCCAAAATGAGAAGAATAATTTTCCTCTTTTTTGACATATCCAATCCCAAACCACTACTGTGGCCAGACCTCCAAATCCAGTCAAGGTCCTGATCTTAGTAGATATGACTGGAAGAAAATAACTGCCAAAGTTAGAAAGTCACAAGGTATTAAAAAATATATGGTCACATTCTGCTTAAATTATACCATAACCTCACTCAATGGAACTGCACAACTTTGTCCATGAAAAAATAGCTGGAAAATAAAATTCCAAATATTTTTGAGAGTGCAATGTTGAAAGAGAAACACCAACAGAAGCACGAAACACAAACACGCTCTTCACAGTTATTACAATAATATAGTAGTGATCTTCTCTGTTTTTTTTTTCCTATCTGATTGTTCACATGAACAGAAATAGATGGAAAGACAGACATTCACATTAACAGGTATGGCTAAATGCTACCTCCTAAGAAATGTTTGTGGATCGTACTATAAAAATCAATGGAAACCATGCATGGCTTGTAGGAGAAGAATACGGTCATAAGATGACATTCTCACAATATTACCAAGGAGACTCACCAACTACAAATGAGTATTCAACACTAAACCCAAAGTTACTACTGACCTGATTTAATGCTAACAAAATAAATAAAAAAATATGCCATGTATTTCAGAAGCAGCTGGACTTCACACCAATGCATGACAGTTGAAGTGAAAAAATCTATTCTTGCAGTCAATTCAAATGCCCAAGCATTTAAATAATCCAGAAAAATAAACTAAAGTTTAAACTAAACATAAATCTTGGATCCTACATTTCTTTCCCAGGCAGCCTATCCAGAGGACTAACACGTCACCACTGCCAACAAATCTATGCTAGCATATATTCTTACACAAATTCAGCTGCCTCATTCCCTCTCCCTGAATGGATCCAGCTGCCTGATTAGAGGTACAGAGGAATCCTACAACACGAAGCATGAAGAAATCTTTGTTCATGTCAGGGGCAAATGTTTCCTCTATTTGTATTTCTACCCATTAGCATGACAACTGTCTCCTACTGTTGCAGTGGAAGGTTAAAAGTCAGCCATAGCAAAGTGACTGATAATCAGTGTGTCTAATCTAAACCAGTAAACCACAGATATTAATTCCACTTAAATGACAGGATAAAGCAAGACTGACAAGCTACAGCTGTAACATACAATGTAAGATTCAAAGACTGAAAAGACTGTATACGGACCGTGAATACTGCCCTGACAGGTGAAGGCAGGTGCTTCACCTTGCATTAGTCTGGCAATTTGTAGGTTAATAATTTAACCTACAGTACCAGGTCTTTCAACAGTCCAGTGAGAGGGGACTTAACTATCTCTGCCATCAGGTAGGAGCAGCTTTTCTCCAGGCAAAAAATTGATGTGAATCTGAACAGAACCACAGGCCAGACTGGGTGTAAAGGAAACATACACATCCAGATCATAATAAAACCTGAACTTCAAAGAGAATGATCCAAAACAAGATACATCAAATTTCCAACACTACCGAAACAGATTCAAGTTATTTTTCTGTTGAATGAAATTCTGTTTATCTTTACTAACTTTCTCTTGTTTAAAAATAGCAGATGAACATTTTCAAAGCAGAGAATTTACAGTCAAGATGGTGCAAAGCTATGAAGTCCCACATATATGAACGAATTCTGTAGCTTACAGTCACAAAAGTATCCTTACAGAATACTATGCCCTTAGAGGTAATTTATCCATATCAAGATCAATGGAAATTTTTCCATTAACTCGTACAGAACGTAGACAAAGACTTTGAGAAAAAGAAGTGTCAACGCCTCAAAAAGACCTGTAAATCAAATAACTGGGTAAAAAGGAAAGCACTGCTCTGCTCAAAAATGATAAATTCCAGAAAACACGCATGCAATAAAACTCCCAGCTAATGTTGAAGTGTTAATATCAAAATACGATACCATGCAATCAAAATCCTAAAATATAATATTTATTCCCTCATGAACTTGCTTTGGCAAACTTAAACAACATATAAAAATAAGAATATAATTTAGCATTATAATATTTAATACCATCCTAAGTATTTCTTGAGCTGGCAGTGTCTGACATTTGCTGTCCCTGCTGGGAGTATGCAGCTTCCTACTGATAGAATTGGCTGAGTATAATCCTCAAACTCAGATATATTATTTATTTAGCTTTTTTTACCAAGTAAGTTTTAAAAACCAATATTATTTACTCAAACTTGAATCTAATTTACTATTTTTTCTAAGCTAATTTTTCCAGCAGAAACTTCATCCATGGATCTTGTTACTGATATCATCCTCCTCCAACTAATTTAATACAGGAGAACAAGTTACAGTCCTCATTCTTCCTAAAGCAAATGCTAATTCTAATTTAGCGAGGTTCACAATGAGCAATATACTAGCAAAACACATTCCTATTACAATTACATTAAATATTTCCTTTGAAGTTTAAGTTTTGTTTCATTAAGAATTCTAAAAGTTAACCCTTATACATCATGCTATTAAGATGCAAGAATTAAATGGATTAATTTCCACAGTAAAGCTAGAAAATACATAAATAAAAAAAGCCCCTGTCCTGGTTTGAGCATCAAAGGATTAATTTATCTTTTGTAATTTTACTTTTTAATAAGGTCTCTTGTAATGCCTGGAAAAAATGCATTTTTAGAAGACTCTAGTGCCTGAATTTGTGAAAATATTTACTTTATAGCCAGCTATGGTATGTGGGTTTCAAGGTCTCAGTGTTTTCAAGTTAGCCAGATGTGGGACCAAGGAGGAAGGAGACATGGGCACTTGACCCAGGCTGGCCAACAGGATTATTTCATACCTTGAACAGCATATTCAATAGAAATTAGAAAGTTTGCTGAGGATTTTTTCCTCTTCTATGATGGCTATCATCCTAAGAATTTCTTGCCCTGGTGCTGGACAACTGAGGCCTTCCCTTTCCTTCCTCCCAAAGCCGTTGCATTGGCAGTGTCTGACATTTGCTGTCCACTGCTGATCCTACTGATAGGATTGGCTGAGTAAAATCCTTACATATTTTCTATTGGTATTGGATAAATACTAGTTCTTTGGTATCATTAATGATAATTATTTAGTCTTGTTCTATTAAATCTGTTTATATTTCAACCCTCAATTTTCGTTGTTTTTCCTGATTCCCCTTCCCGGATGGGGAGGGATCATTGGGGGATAAGTGTCAAAATGGCAATAAATTGTTGTGGGTTCTTCAAATCATAACAGCCCCTTACTGGTATTTTTAATACATGTTCTGTAGCAAATACTTAAAGATATTTCTCCAGAAACAAGATGGAGGATAAGAACATGCATCTGCCCACAGACTGCCCATAGAGGACTATAAGTAGAAACTTCAGCTGAATTGATACAATTGGTCCTGAAAAGATATCTCAGACCTCACAACATGCCTACTGTTTAACTGACTTAATGTCCAAAAAATTAAATAAAAGTCTTGGAAGTGTCCTATATATATAATTATCTTATAGAAGAAAATTTCTGTTTTCAATATAACTTAGAGTACAGAAGATAAAATGGTGAAGAGGATGGTAAAGTAATAAAAGCATAGTTGATAAAAGAGAGATGATCTCTCTCAAATTACCACATACCATAAATACGGTCAAGAGAAATGAGGTTTTGAATTGATACATCACAGAAGTCAGGAATGTCAAAACCATACTTTCTGAGAGTTCATTTTGAAATGTACCTAGCACTGAAATTAATCTTTGTGCTCTCCCAAAATTACATTACAACATATAGCTCAGGGATATAGTGAACTAGTTAATATCTGTCCATAGAAAGCAGAAGTGCCTGTTTCAAGTCATTAGTCAGCCTTGGACAAGAAAAAGCCCAGGATTTGTATTTATGAAGGAAGATGGGTTACCATAGGGAATATCCCTTTATTTCCCATGATCTTCATCCATCTCTTCTGCCTAATGCCTAAACTTAAAATGAATCAGACCATAGATGTCACAATTTACAGTCCAGTCTTTCAGTATAAAAGTGACTGAACTGTCAGCAGTTCAGTAGCTGCTTAATATGTGGCTTATTTAGCTTCACAAAGAGAGAAAGGTGACGTTGGCAACTATTTTGCCATATGATTGTTGTGCCTTTTGTTTCTAAGTCACTAAGGGGAAAACCCTATAGGTCACTTTGGTTAGTCAGTGTCAGTCAGTCAAATTCAGGTCTGAGCTCAGGTTGTCCCACCACTCCCATGCACACTTGGGCCATGGATCAGGAACCTCTGGAGGAGGAACGACAGTTCCTTAATGCCTTTGAGGGTATTCTCCTTCCCCCAGGATGGGTGCATCAAGCCTGAGAAGAGATCAGCACCAGGTATCCCACACTTAAACATTCATAAATCATTTGCACAGGCTTTGGGCCAAAGTAAACAAGCCACAGTACAGACTGGAAGTTTATGCCTGGCTTCTGAGTCTGCACTTGGCCATGCTGCACAAAAAAAAACTCTGGACCTTTAAAATATTTCTGTGACACAGACATCCTGCCTCTCACTCTTCTCTCCATCCAACTCTACAGAAAGGATATAAACTCCTAGTACTTAAGAATGCAGTTCTTTGCCAGTGAGTTATTCAGTTCCAGCCACACGACACACCATGCAAATTCTGAAAGGTCCTGATGTGATAAATAGAAATAAATTGAAAATTCTTCTAATGACCACATCCACATCATTTTAAGTTGTGAATATATCATTCCACAGTAAAGAGAAACCCAAACTCAATGTTATATTCACTCAAGAGGGAAAAAATTGCAATTGTAAGCCAGCAAAGCTGTAACGTAGGCACCAGAGAGCTACTGCCTGTCAGTGTAGTCTACTAGGAATACAGCTCTTAAGCTCCATCCTTCTGGGCATGTGGGAAAAAGAAGTCATTACTGCAGTGGGAAGGGACAATATCCTTCTTTAAGGTCAGAGGGGCAGCTCCAATTTGCTGGCAAATAGACTTCTTAAAGTATGACGTGATCAAAGGGACAATCAAGAACAAAGCCAAGGCACAATTGCCTGGTTTACTAACATCGCATACACAGAAGTGAATTTGATATTAAAAGAATGCAGTACTAGGCAGCACAAGACCTCAAAATTTCATGCATATAGAACACATTTCTACAAATATTAAAATATTATTATTGTTATTGTGACGTGTGCTACTAGAAGGGAAAAATATGATTACAAAGACAAGCCTGTCCATGCACACAGTCTTGTACACGATGCATTAAAAATGGAATTCTGCAACAGCTGACAGGACAGGGAAAAAAGGGGAGGAGAGGAGAAGGGGAGGGAGAGGAATGGAACAAGGGGAAAAAGAAGAGAGAAGGAGTCAGGGAAATGTAGACCCCCAGGCACACAGCAACAATTTATTCAACCTGCCTGTTAGCTGTCAGGGTACCTCAAGCTCACTAGAATATGTTCCAGTACTGATAAAAAAAATGTCACACAGAGGTGGAGGAAAAATAGAAATGCTTGTTGAAATTTGTGGTCAGAATCCATAATCTCTATTCAGCAATGCCTAGTAAATGGAAAAAGAACAAGCAGCAGTAAATACTTTCTACCTGACCTTCAGCTAGGGTTTTGTTACTATTGTTGGGCTTGTTTGAGAGACTGCTAGAGATGCACCTTTGTTTAACATTTGCATCTCATTTCCTCTATGGCTGTCTGCCTCTGTGTGTGGGTGCACATCAGGTTTTGGCTGATGATTTTTCCGATTTAAAGTTCAGTTAATTTTGTGTAAATTGGTAGAGTTTATGAGAGTTACTAAAAGAAAAAAAAGCTCTCTTTCTTTGCTTTATGAATTCCCTGTGTTCATAAAATAATTTTATGTATTTAGTGTCCAAATTTCAGCTGTGTCTTCAAATATTTATTATTTCTTCTTGGCATTGTTTCTGTGCCTTGGATGAATATGGAAATGGCAGAAGGGAAACTCTAAAAAAACTCATGAGTGTCACAGAAATCCACACTTTTGGCACAAATCTTCAAAGCAATGTATGCTTGCACAAACATTACATTTTCATTTTTTGAAACAATTTTCTGGGAGGGAAAAAATATTTAGAGGAGCTCTAGAAAGAACTCAGCACTGAAAACAAAACTGTTACTATTCTATAGCTGCATACTTGTCATTTAGTAACAGATGCTTGAAAATCTACAGTGTTTATTTTAGTTAGCTTACTTTTGTTCCAAATATCTGTCCACAGCTAGTGGTTCCTAAAGGTGTTTCCCTGTATCGTAAGCCAAAATTTATGGCATAAAGAGTTCATTGTTTTTTGTTTTTTTTCTCCCCCAGTGATGAGCAATACCTTGCAAAAGATGTCATTCATTTCTTCTGGGTAAGCGTGATTCTTACAGGGTTTGTGAGGTAATTTAGGGAATGGATTGACAAACAGTGTAAAGTAAATGAGATGAGAAAAGTAATACTTTAGAAAAAAACAGAAATGGAGTTGGGGCTCAAACACTGTGGCAGAGATAAAAGTGTTTGTGGTTAATGAAGAAAATAATTGGAAAAGGGATGTTTTATAGCCCACCTTGGCTGTTCCTATAAGAAGATCCAATCTCCCACATCCACTAGATGACAACTTAAAAGGGATCTTAGAGGCTGATAAAGCCCTCAGTAGTACACCATAATGCTACTCTAACAAAGAATTTACGAGTACATTGTACTGAAAAACTGGAGTTACAATTTTGTACATAGTAGTGAAAAACTGGAGTCTTTTAATTCCTCTGACAGAGAACAGGATGATTAGAAAGACAAAATGATACAGCATCACACACACAAGTAACACGCACATAAAATTAAGGGACAGTGTTTAACACCGACGCTCTTGCAAATACCCTTGGGAACACGAGCTGATGGTAGTGGCGTGTTTGAACAGATTCGGTAAGTTTTGATCAGTGTTGCTAAAGCATCTAAACTACGACTTTTAGAGGCACTCAATGCGAATTTAACTGATCTTGCCAAAAGCAGCAGGAATTTTTAATGCTGCCTTCAACAGAAAACAGAGTTGCATCATGGTTTCCTTTTGAAAATATCTCTACTCTCTAATGATTTGCCTCTGGCTGAAACAGCGAAGCTTTTCCGCCCTATTAAATTTGCCACACAAGTAGTCACGGTTTTGGTACCTGAGGATTTGATTTCTATAAATCCCAAGGTTGGGAAAGGTGTCACACCAAATTCAAGGTAAACTTAAACCACTGCAGCATTCTGGGACCTTCTGATTATGTGGGATTTCACACCTGCAGGATGTTACATCAGTGCTCTGGGCAGTTCTACACAGTGACAACAGATAAATTGGCAGAATTCAATGTGTTGGTTTTAATCTAAAAAGCTCCAAATGCTTTAAAAATATGCTTAAATGAGAAAGTGCTTTCCTCTTTGTGATAGATACCTGCAGCTTTTTCATTGTGAACAGAAAGGGCCTGGTGGTTTGCATTCACTGAGTAGAATTGCACATCAGGAACAAAACATGCATGGCATGGTTCCTATCTCTTTACTTTCCAAGGACACAGGAGAAGGGGCATCTGACATTTAGAAAGAGTAGAGCTATTATTCAATTGTGACATGAGTATGGCTTTCTTCTACACTATTTATTTTGCAGTTGTAATTGTGGACTCCAAGTTATCTTGGTCATCCAGAACTTGGGATAAACATTCCCCTCGTAGCTTCCACCATTATAACATTAAAATAGTTCTACAAATACAGAACGACTGAAGTTAAAGCACAGCATAAGGGATTTCTTCAGCAGTCAAGAACATTTCCCTGTAGAAAATTCACTTTTCTTTTTTTTGGATCACATTTAGGTATATAATTACAGGATAAATCTCTCTCACATGTACTAAATTCTCAGAGGCTAAAGGCATGCCACTGAGTTGGATTGGATTTCCCACCTTGCCGTATGTGCTAACATATGATCAGAAAAGACTTTTATTTTAAAGTGTGGTACCTTTCAGTTATGTACCTTTAGCAGAATAAATATCCCTTGAAGTTCTGCTCCTAGGCTTAACAATAATTCTGATGAATTGGGTAATGTGTAACATTTTACATCAATCTTTTTTATTCTTCCAGGAAATTAATGGACTTAATTGTAGATTAGATGACCTAGGTGCTTTCCCTTTTCTTGTGTAATGATTATGAGACTAGCCTGTCAAAAAAATTAAGGTAAAATCTCACAGATGAAAAAGAAAGCGCACATGCAAAAATGTCTCACTATTTAGAAATAATTTTAAAAGGAGGTTATTAGATACAATTTGTTCAGCATTTCATGTCAATGAAATATACTTAAACATTTCATGCCCTTTCTCTCCATTTTCTCTAATCACAATTTTCTGCGTTGTCACAACTTGGGAATCCCAATGCATTATTTTTGCAAGTGCATACATCTACATGAAATGTGACGACCATTCAATTTGTATCATCAGTGCTACGCCCTGTCTTTGTTCCCACCAACTGAACAAAATCTACTGTCATCATGATGATAGATGGTCTGGAGTCAGAACGGTGCAATTAACCTTTCTTAAGCTTATTGTAATTTAAGTGGAATAATACAATTTGATTTTTCTTTTCAAAGACTTTCAAGTTTTCAAAATTATTTTACAGCATGCAGAAGCTAAACACTTTCTATATTTCTTATGAAGCAACTGTGCAATTTTTGTATTAAATATTTGCTTGTCATTAAAAAGAAAAAATAATTATTAATAGTCCATAAAAATAAACAACATACATAACAACCATAACAAGGTTTTAAAATACAGTTCAAATCTTCTGTTCTAATTGTTTTTCTTGTTTCCTGATTATGACTTCAAAATGCATTCTCTCAAAATTTTTAAGCATTCCTCTGGACGTTTACTGTCTACAAGGGAGAAAAAGCTGAAAACTCTTCTTTTAAATGAAAAAATAATAATAAAAAAAGACTTACAATTCTAATGTTGTTAGTATGAGCTAGGAGCTGATGGGAATTTCAAGCCTTGAAACAAGAGTGCAAGAGGTGGAAGTGCTGATTAATATACACAGATCTTTTCCAGGACACAACGAAGGAGAATGAGCACAGCTGAGTCCACTTGTGACAGCTTCTGTTTAAAAAGGCTAAGTGAATTTTCAAAGTCACAGAGGGATAACTTTGCCTTCTGATTTCCATTCCCTTGCTCCATTAGATCTCCACAGTGCTCCTCCACACACATACTGACAGGAGGATGTGCATGAGCTAGTCCTGACTGACAGTTTTCCATACTGTCATCACTACATAAGAAATATTAAAAGAAAAAAGGGACTAGAGACTACAAAGCAGATTGCATAAAACCTTGAAATATAACTTCCCAATATTATAAATACCTCACGAGGTCAGTCAAAGGTATAACTTTATCTCTTAGGAAACATCTTCTATTTGCATATGTAACTTTGTATCTTTCATCCTAGTAGGAAGAGGAAATAAATAATGGAGTACATCCCAGCATAACAGAAAACCTCCTTGCAAATCTTTGCTCATGTTAAAAGGTGTGTGGTTTTGTTTGGGTTTTTTTGTTTTAAAACCTTCAGTAATCCCACTGATATTACATTTCACAGGATTATATTTCATAGAATAAAAGGCTATCTAGTAACTTCTCCAAATGAATCTTTAATTGGCCTACATTGGTCATTTCCTTTATGCTGGTTAGCCTGCCTCAGATTCAACAGACAACAATGTGCTGTATTGCAGGAGAGATGTTATCTGTGAGACATAATCCTATTCCCAGCATCACCTCCCTGTACAAGAGCCAGGAGGTCACAAAATAGCTGTAGAGGCTGCCATGGTGAATAAGGGAGATCCTCATCATACAGGCACTCAGCAGTAAGGCTGACTCCATTACAGGCTCTGACAATTACACTTTTAAAAGAAAACGTCCAGTGAAATAGAACAGCCAGCCCAGAGGCAGAAACGTGTAATCCTCCTCCAAGAACTGAGCGGGATATTGGAGCAAAAAAATTTAGCATCTGGCTAAAGACCGAGCAATGCTACTACCTCAAGCATCACTCCAGATGGAAGTTGAAACACCACCTGTGTTGTTTAACACAGGTGAAACACCTACAAGTGTTCACCCACCTACAAGTGAGAACTTCCCAGAGACTACAGAGATCACTTTGTAACCAGTTGGCTGAAGAAACTGAATTCACCTGAGAGGGCAAGCAGAAGAACTATTGAGTGAATAAGGGGACTAACAATCGAAATAAAGCAGAAAAGTAGCAACTGGATGGCCTGGTTTCAGCTGGGACTGAGTTAATTTATTTCCTTTCTAGTGGTTGCTGTGTTTCAGATTTGGTATGAAAGGAATGTCAATAATGTTGACATTATGCATATTGTTTTAGTTGTTGCCAGGTAATTTTTATACTATTCAAGGACTTCTTTCAGCTTCCCACAAAAGCTGAGAAGGAGCATAAACAGAATAACAGAAAGGCCAATGGACTAGTCCATACCATAGATGGCACGCTCAGTATG
>JAOXNG010000012.1:84428644-84445081 GCA_028566535.1 Scolopax minor
AAATATTACCTGGTTTGATATTGTCAAACAATAAAAAAAAAAAAAAAAAAAAAAAGATGACAGGAAGGAAGTTTCATAGCTAATTAATCCCTGAACCTTCCAAGAAAATGAGAATACAGAAGTCACCCACAAAGGTAAGGGCTCCAAAACTGATATCACCAACATACACCAATGATTTAAATAATATGAATTAAAGATTTTAAAGGAATTGCTTGCATGCTTAAAGTTCAGTATTTGCATAAGTCTTTGCAAGATCTGAATAACAAGTCAGAGAATTAGTTTCAAGTTTATCCAAAAGACCTAGATGGCCTGTATCTGTATCACAGATACAGCACTACCATTTAAAGGTTATAACAACTAATGGAATCAGCATGAAATTTTCAGAAGACTTATTTATGTATTTTAAAGCTTTTTTCTACCCTTTGAAGGGTCTTACAATTCTTATGTCAGTAGTATACCCATGCACAGTGGCTCGGGAAAAGGAAAAGGATATGGCAAAACACAGAAGAATCACTCAGGTGCAGTATTGGATATTGCACATCATTTGTTGATGTTTTAAAAGTGCTGCTACTAAAATTCAATTATATTTTTGCTTTGTTTTATTTCCAAAATTTAAAAAAAAAAAATGTGAAGGGTATTCCACTGTTTCTCTACTCATTTATTTCCCTAGAAATGCAAGGAAACTCCTAGCCCTTTTCTCTCGCATGTTGCTAAAGAACATCTTTAAGATCACAGAAAGCCTGCACTGAGAGCCTGAACATTTGAAGCTGAAGAAGATACCACCAGCGGTCTTGAACAAAGCCATCATTTCTGCTATGTTAATTGGTCTTTAGAATCAAATATTCACTACACAAAGAACTTGGTGACTGAAATCAACTGTCCATTATGCGAATGAGCTTAAAATAAAAATCAAAATCTTTCAAATATTTCCATATCTTAAGTATGCACATCTCTCATATTTATAAAATATATGTGGTGAGTCTCTGCATGCAAACACTTAGTCACAAAAAATTTTTATGAGATCTCCCACAAAAATTAATGTGAATACTTTTGCATAGAATGGCTCTTGGAAATGTACCCAATGAAGTTAATAATAATAATAATAACAGTCTTACCTGGTCCCAGGGACAGATGATTCCTCCAAAACACATAAAGAGATATCCCATGGCAACAAGACATACCCAGACCACCAGGGAAAATATACGAAGCAGCTTCTTAAATACCGGTTCTACGCAGACAAGGATAAATATAGCAAAAAAAATTGCTAGGGCTGTTGGAACAGTTATTAAAAATGCCACATGGTCTTCAATTTCCTGGAAACAAAGGAAAATGGAAAGGAAGTTAAAAACTAATGTACTTAAAGGTCAGACAGCAGTAACATACTCTAAACTGATGGCGCATGGAGATTGCAGAAAGACATTACTTAATATCAAAAGGGAGATGAATCAAAGTAGTATTTCTTTCATTGTAAGAAGCTGTTATTTGGAATATTAACTTCACCAACAACTACTAACCTCACTGTTGCATGGTGGTACTTGTACTAAATTGAGGAATTGAAGCCAATTGAGAGAATTGTAAATCACACTACAGTAATGCACCAGGCCTGTAGGACTGAGCAAATTAAAAGGCAAACCCAATCTGCATAACTTTTCTGCTCCAGAATTCTAAGAATTTCTCTGATTAGTGTAGTTTGCAGGTGAAATTCAAGCTTTCCCAGTAAAGACTACAGCTGACAGAATGCCTCCCAAATCAACTATATGTCCATAGCTCCATAAAAAACCTTTTTGACGGGTTTTTTTCCAGGTACTATACATTTTGCTTCTGTTTAAAGTATTTATCGTGAAGGATGGGCTCTAGATTATATATATATGTGTATATGAATTTTCTCCTAGCAACTGCTTAATTCAAAACGTGCAAACACCACCCAGAGCAAGGACTAGAATGTAACTTGAAGTTAGATTTAAAATAAACAATAATTAAATTTATTTACAGAACTTACATGGATATTACTACACTAATATCTTTAAATCATCTATATAGCCATAAATAGCATTAAAAAAGAATAAATGTTTGATTTTATATTCCTGTATGTTTTCAAAAGTATGCCTGGTTGAAGTGCTACAGCATTTACGAATATTAACAGCCTTATTTGTAGCAAAAGGGATGGCAAAAGCAGATCCCAAATCCGACTGTTGCAACAGTATAAAATCCTCCACTAACCACAACACTTCATGCAGAAAAGCCTCATCTCCATTTATTCACACTGGTGAAATCTTGGCAACAATCTGAAAGTACCTATTTGATGATTTGTAAGAGGCCTAAGCACAAAGAAACAACATTTCTTTTTCCCTAGTTTCGTAGTTGCTTCCTTAGTGTCCTGACAACTCTTATTTATTGATGTGGTTTCAAATTAAATACTTCACATTTTAAGTAAAAGCTGTTTGATGTGCCTTTTTTTGCCCCCCTCCTTTACGTGTATAAGACTTAGTATAGTTAAAAGAAAACTAAAAATTTACATTTAAATTTGTAAACTTAGAAAAATTTACAAATGTTATCATAGCATATTTTTGGGTTTTTTTGGGGGGTGAAGTGGTCTTCCAGATACTAAGTTTTACAATCTGACATCTATAAAGAGACACTTGCTGCAAGATCTTTTCCCCCTCCTCTCTCCAAGCTTGTTTTGTTTCGCTGGAGCTCCTGACTGCGTGTGGTCCTGCGCATCGCCACATCCACCTGCAGCATCAGACACCTCTGCCAGCCCGGCACCACCAGGCTGGCACCTACCCCCACCACTCCTATACACAAACCCGCTGCCAAACCTCATCCAAAACCCTCTACATTTCAGCAGGAGAGGTGCAGATCACCTCTCTGAGCTAGCTGAGGCTCTTCTCTGTGCTGACGCTGGCAGGTTCAAGCCAAGGGGAAACACCATGATGAGAGTCCACGTCTTAGGTGGATATGGCAGGTGCAGCCTGCACATCATCTTCCACATACCCTACCACTCTGCCCCCTAAAAATGCAGAGCTCAACCTCCTCTTATTCTTTCTTCCCTTTTAGATTTACGAAGTCACACATTTAAGCAATTATTAGTGCAGCACTGACGATCAGGGTATAAGCGAAAGAAGAGTTGAGAAATTGTAAGTGATGGTGCTAACTCTGAAATGCAAACACTAATCTTCCAGACATTAAATACACACATTAAGGCTTTCAAGCAGTCGGGTAGTCACACTGAAAACAAATTTACAGGCTTAAAGTTAGGCGCAGAGGTAATTGGCTGCATGAGTACAGAGCTGAGTGAAGTAAGATGGGTGCAATCTTGCATAGCACAAGACAAAATATAAAACCTAACTAGCCATACTAAGAGCTACTGACCTATACCTTTGAATGTTGTGATTTTGATCATTTCCACCTCTGAAAATTGTTTCAATTAATTGATTTTCACAGTGAATTGATTTTCAGTGAATCGATTTTCACAACCCACGTCAGCCCAGGCAACACCAAAAGCATTTAACTTCGACCTTTGACTTCTGCACTTCCAGATGAGATTGCAAATCTCTTGTTACAAGCTCAGAAGAATTAGTCCCTTCACCGGTGACAGGACATTACATTCCTTGCACCATCTGTCATGCAGTCAAGATTGCAGCACCAGAAGAACCTGCAAGCTCCTGGAGGAAGCAGAGCCTCAGGAAAACCACAGATTCAAATGAGAGCAAATTGGTATCTCAGTGATAACAATCATGCTACAAATATACTAGCAAGAATATCCACATGCACTTCAATAGCACACTTCTCCATTTCAGTACAAAAAAATAATAATTGTGCTTTCTAGGACAGTCTTGCTTCATAACAAATCAACAATATTTAGATTTCAGTTCAGAGCATATATATAGTATTCTATCTTTAGATCAATCCATCAAAATGTTTGTTCTGGATGAAAAGCTGATCAGTCTGTTTCCTTTTTTTAAGCATGCACTAATCTTAACACTCAGCTGAGCCCTTTTGGTCACTAAATTTAAAAATTTTATCTCTGCTTTCTCCTTTTCTCTGGTTGGCTACTGCACAATTTTGCATTTTGTTTTCATATGAACATATCCAGGAAAAAATAGACCAGGATGTATCTGCTCCTCATCACCAGTAAGTGAATGCAGCCTCACTGGCCACAGCGGGATGTCACCTCTGTGAGCTGACTAAAAAAAACAACCTGCCTCCGATGGTGTAAGCTGGTTGCATCACACCCTACATTGAAAGTTTACAGACATCAAAATTTAAAGACAGAATAGTATACACATTAGGCAATTAAAAAAAAAAAAGAGAAAATAATTCTTATTACAATTTGAATCCTTTCCAGAAAGTCTTAATGTGTATCAGGGGATTTTTCACAATCCTGCCTGTAAAACACTCCTTAATGCCAGGTCACAAAAAGCAGGCTGTGTAAGGTAAAGATTTATTTTGGAAACTACTTTTAACAATATTTTCCTATTACTTCAGAGGAACTAAATCTTTATAAAGTTGTAACTTTGAAACTAGGACATTTAAAACTTTTAGCTTCCTGATCAATCAATATTTGCAATCATCAATGTGTTTTGCAAATTAAAATATGATGCTGGATGCAAAGACAAATCCTGAAGGCTGTTACGTTTCCTTACCAATTTCCCAAGGAGATGGGGACAAAAAACAGCCCAAAACATTTTCTTTTTTTATTGCTAGCCTCAGAAATTAAAATACACTAGAGGTAATGGAATTAAAGTATCAGCATGACACTTGAACACAATGGCTAGGCCTGCAATACATGGATCTTGCCTGACAGCTCTGTCTTCCTGTGTGTTTTCTAGCTTGCTGTCTTTTAATTACTGAAGAAATTAAAAAGTCTACTCTTATGAAGAATTTATTGGGGTTGGAAAATTTATGTGTATGAAAATCTTATCACCACTAAAATCTGAAGAACCACTTTAACTCAACTTACCAAAGACCACAACCTTCTCTCATTCTACATCCTGTTTTTTCCCCTTTCCATGCCCTCAGTTTAATTTTAAACAGCAAAGCTGCTGTAGAGCACTTCAATGTTTTGTATAAAACCATACAGCTTGACAAAGTATTCTTTAGAAATGAAGAAACAAGCATTTAAAATGTTATTTTTAGCATAAAATCTTCTTCATCATTTTAATCGACTGGAATGTGACAGAAGTCTATATACAGAGGATGCCTGTTGGGGTCTGAAATACCACATACTTAGAATTAACTTGAATGTTTTACTGTATTAAATTTCTAATAAAATCACTTTTGCTATGATCAGAGAAATGATTTCTAAATGTAGATACAAAAATAAGTGAGCGGTGTTCTTCGGACATCAAAACTATGTACAATTTCATACATCTGTTTTTAAAAAATGTTGAGTGTTAAAAAAAACACAGACTTAAGGGTTGCTACCTCACCGACCTCTTCACCAAAACAGAACAAAAGTTTATTTCAGACTGACTGAAATAATCTGCTTAGATACCTCTATAGCAAAAGTTGCTCACCTTTTCCTATAAAGCATTTTCCAGGACTTGAGCAAATTAGAAATACAGCAGTTTTCAGAAGATGTGTCATCATCGTTCCCTTTGTAGAAGTGGACAGATCTCAATAGTCCAACACCTCAGAAATAGTTCTCTACAAAGCCAAAAAAGCTGCAAAAGTCTACTGGCTGCTTCTGACTCTTACTCCACAGTTTTATAATTTGGTGAATTAGCTTACAGCTGGCTGCACTGTATGCCATCTGCTAAACAGCTGGGAAAATATTCATTTTATTAGGAGGTGCTGTGCTCTGCTCCTAGCCAAATAGCTGTACAGCTTCATCTAGGACTTCATAATTTAGGACAACAACTGAAAAGTTTTGGCCTGCCATCTCAGTTTTCTTTTCCATCAATTCTGTCATTATTAGTCCATCTTCACCTCAGAAATAGTACAGTGTCTTATGGCCAGATGAACTTTCCAAGCCCACATGGTATTTTCTGGGTCCAGAACTTAGAAAAACTCCTCTAACTTTGATGCCTGCTTTGTGTTATCTTGCATAACACAAAGCTCTGAGTGTTTTTCTTGCTTAGCTACCTTAGAAGCTTTTGCATGTGTTTTTGGGGGTATTTTTAAGCTTTTATTGAGCTTGGTGCAACATGATCAAGGACACTAGCAGAAAGTGAATTGAACTGTACCTTTTAATCAAACTGTCCTGAAGTTTCTCTCAACAAAGCTTTTGATTTTCATTAAGGCCCTATGTAATTCCATGCCTGAGATTTTTTTCCCCTCTGAATCAGCATTCCCTCTTTGCCTTGGTGGATCAATGATAACAGCACCAGGTTCAAATCCAGTCGTTTCATAACATGTTGTCTTGAGAAGGTCAGTTCTCTCTATTAATGAGACCGATGTGCAGTCTACACTTCCTCTGAGCACATGGTGATATCCTTGTTAATCCACAATCAGTCCAGCAATTTGCACATCACATGGATCAGGTAATTTTGACCAGCATTACAACTGCCAAGCTGCTGTGTGATGGCGGATACGAGGAGCAAAAATCAGTTCTGCACTCCTTGACAGATTATAAATAATTTCGTATCTATTAGTTTACTGTGGAACTATTAAAGTAGTAAGAATTCATTCAAGTTACTTCAGATAACATTCTGGTCACCTGGAGCCTCTCCTCAAACTTGAAAGTCATGAACAGTGTGTGGTGTAAAATCCCCCCCATATGAGAAGTGTGGCATTTTACAACAACACAATAATTCTGCTGAAACCAACAGGAACTGTTCTCTGACTTTAGAGGGTCTGTCCTAGTTGTCACAGGGGGCTAACAGCGATAATACAGTGATCGAGCCTGTAGGTATTGTGAACACCCTTCTACTGACCACCTATCTGCTTGACTACAGTGCCAAGTACTTTTTACCAGAGCATTCATTTTAGGGAGTTCAACAACATATAGATATTGTTCATGTTCTCACTTACTCAGAAGAAAACAGTTGCATCCAGATTTTTTTAAATTTGCCTGATAGCTATAAGTGAACCTCACCTGCTCCACTGCTGTACCGATGATTGGGAACAGAAAGTCCAACAAACCAGAGATCACAGACTTCTCTGCTTAATTTAAAAACATCAGGCCTCACAGAGGGTTTGGAAAAGCTCTTTGAAGGTGCTGAACAAGAGTCCAAGGCCATGGCTGCCATACAAATAACAGTAACATAAGGAAGGGTAAAAGAAAAGTTCTGAAGGCAAAACATTGGTTGCTAGTGAGGAAACAGAACTATGGGAACATTCCCAGAAATGCTCCCAGAACAAGACAGGTTGACAAGCAAAAGTTCAATGAGCAGCTAAGAAAACGTGTTAAAAAGGGAATTCAAAGAAACAGGGAAATTTTGGGAACAGGGAGAGAGAAGCTCTAAATGAGAAAAGAATGAGTTTGCTGGTACTTCAAAGGTCATAAGAAAACATTCAAACTGAAGAGGTTATAGAAAGACAGTACATGGTTTAAGAGAAGTGGTAACATCATGAAGACCTGTCATTCTTAACTAAAGGAAAGGACAGAAGTTGATTAAACTCAAGCAAGGAGGAAATGACAAAGGAACGCCAGAACAGACAGTCTCCCTTTTAAAAAATTTTGCTGAGAAGTAAAACATCCACGTGAAAGTGCATGCTCTTCAATGTAAACTAAAAGCCTGAGAAGCTAGATGGAAGAACCAAAATGCCTGTTGTTAAAACAACATTATTCATACAATAGTCTTACTGAAAACTTGGTGGAAAAAAGAGCATCAGCACAGTACTGAAAAAGCAGAAAAGACTGAAAGCCAATAGTTTGGCAGGGATTGAAGAAAGACTTGCATTAACAATCTTGGAGAATCAACAAATAGCATAAAGATCCCATGAAACAGAAAACTAGACTGAATAGACAGAAAACTAGACAATAAAGGCTTATCAAAATAAAGGACCTTCAGGACTGCTAATCAAAGCAAGACAAGAAACTATTTGAGATTCTATGAAACACAAGTAAGAAAGGCTGATAAAGAAGAAAACCCAACAGGTCAAGGGATACTTCAGTGACTCCCAGCTAGATTGGCTAAAGAACACAACAGTAGATTGAAGCTGAGACCACTATCTTTGTCTCATGCACAAAAGAAAAATAAAGCAAACAAACAAATAAACTAAATAACAACTGAACTAAAAAGCACCAATACAAAGAAAGAGCAAACACTCAATTTGATCTCAAGAAGTGGAAAGAATCTGATTTATAAAATACTAATATTGAGGAGCTGCTTTATAACAATGACAAAGTTTGTTAAGCAAACAAATGAAAATAAAATCTAAACACTAAAATTGAAAGTAGGAGCTAGAAGCTTACAGATTAAAATCTTTGTAGGTGGCCTGAAGACACTATAAAGCTCAGGGGCATAGGCCAAAAGCCAATGAATTCCCCAAAAAAACTTAAGACCAAAACACTGTCAGAATGCCTGAACAGTCAAGAAGGGAAGCTTCTAAAAACTATCTTCAAAAAAAACCAAACCAAAACTGAAAGGGTATAATAACAAGGATGATAAAAATTATCAGGATTAATATAAAGATTCAATAATGCAGGCCAAGAAAAGAGCTTAAGAAATTGTTTTTAAGAGTATAGAAACAAGTAGAATTTTTTTAAAAAAACATAATCAGAAGTTGGCAGCCTGCTAAAGGACTTCTAAGCAAACAGATGATGCAGGTACTTAAAAAGAACAGTTAGAGAAGAGCAGACTGTAGCAGAAAGGAGTTGAGGGTTTTTTGTATCTGTGTTCAGCGTGGGGTAATTCTCATTACAGAATATTCTGTGCAGGGGGAACACATCAGAAGGTCTGTCCCAAATTGACAGTATCAGTATAAGGCATTACAGGCAAAAGCAGGAACATGAAATATAAAAAGAATCACCATAAGCAGATCCCATTCAACAGAAAGGGCCAATGGGACTCAAAGGAGAAAGAGCTAAAACTGCAGTAACCTCCACCCAAAAGTGCCCCAGTATCCAAATACAGGAAAGTGATGTGATACCAATCTCTCCTGGGAATGCTCTCAAAGACTAAGGGAAGTACCAGTGGGTCTGGTGTCTATCCCAGGAAAATATTTTTTAGAAAAATGGTCCCAAAGTGCCCATAAGAGTCCTTGGGAATCCTGGAATATATGTTGTTCTGTATTTCTATAAACAATTTGGGAAATGGGATGAATAGCAATCTGACAAAGATGAGGGACAGCTATGAGGAATTACAAAAGTATCTCATAATAGGCACTACTGAGGAAGAAAATGGCAGATGAATTTCAGTGGAGATGTATGTGAAGTGATGTAGCTCAGACAACATAATCCTAATTCTGTACAGTAGAAGAGGCTTTTAGTTGGCTATTGACACTTAGAAATGGAGATATTTAGTATTTATCATAGGTAGACCCATGAAAACAATACTTTGGTTCTTACCAGTGGTCAGAAACCAACCCAAAATGCAGAACATAGGAAAAAAATAAATAAGAGATAACAATGATGCCACTTCAATGCATAATGAAGACTTTAAACTACTCTGTTTCCACCACCACCACTTGCAAATGAATGCAAAAGAACTAGAAAAGATAGGTTTCCTGCCAAAAATGTTCAAAGCTTCACCACAATGGCTTGATACTGATGGAGTAACATTTGGTTTTAAGATTCCTCTTCTCTATATGGGCCGAACACAACTGTTCTTTGATACAGCTCTTCTGATTTTAAAAGGCATTGTCCATCTCAGAGCAGATGGACAGAACAGAGCAGAACAGAAAACAATCTCCACTTGAGCTGTCTCCACGCAAATGTGTGGCCAGGAAACCCCTTGAGAATGTGACCATTCTTATTGTATTATATGCCATGGAATAGAGGACAGAAACCTATCCCTGCCAAAACCATAATTTGCAGAATCAGGAGCTGTGTATTTGTATATTTTATATACATAAATATGCCCTGTGCAAACCCCATACACCCAATATGAATGGTGAGCAGCTTTTCTTGTTCCTTTATACACCCTCATTTGGCACATAGATAGTTTTCTCTCTCTTAATTGGTTATCCATGAATTTGTATCCTCTCATCTTGATAACCACATGTCATATACATTCTATCATATACAACCATTTATTGAATAAGCTGGGGTTCAAAGGGCTCACAGAGCCCCACAGGAAACATGAACTTTGAGTCATCTAGCACCATCTCAATCTTCTCTCAGATTGGCAATTGTCAAAAGTAGCTTTAGTTTGAGACACTTAACAGCCTATGAAAAACAAGTTGGTCCAACCCAGTTGCTGGTGGCTCCAACGCTCAGCTGGTGCACTAATAAAATTGTCCTACCCAATGATACTAGTTGGCAGCCACAGAATATAAACCATGACCCAGCGCGCAACGACAGTTAATTACATTCTGCTCCCTGAAGTGTCCCCTTCAGAAGGGGGCTGAGACAATACACAGCAAAGCAAGCAAAAGTTTGTACTTTGAAGAAACTTATTTTAGGCTCCAGAGCTAATTAGCACCTACTCATATCATTTAGATTATTTTTAATTTAAATGTAGTGATCAATATATCCTTCTTACACACTTTATTCTCTTTGCATTGATTCTGAATTCCTCTCCAAAAATGGGACTTAATAACTTAGTTTAGTTTGTCTTGCACATGCCCTCAAAATCCCTCCTCCTTTTACTATCAAAATAATCTTAAAGAAACTCTTCAACAAAGCTACTATTTATGCAACATCCCAAAATGTGGATATACAAAGATAAATTGAGTAAAACACTTAGGGAAAATATATTCAAAATATGTCATTGCTGACATATATTATATGCAGTTAAATATATTCAAAATATGTCATAGCTGAAAGAACTTCATCAGCTAAACATTATGGATAATACATTCTTTCATGGGACTTAAAGATATGTTTTGCAGATTGCCTGCACATACTAAAAGTGTAATTATGGCCTTCCTTGTATCCATATAGATCCATGGAAGTCAGAATATATTGAGGTACTTGTTTGATTCTTTGAGCTATTTAATACTGACAGTTACATATTTTGGCTGTCACTTTTAAACCGAAGCTAAAAGGTGGCTTTCCCTTACTACTTTACTTCTGACATAATAACTTGAGAATCTGGGTGTAGTCAAGGAAAAAATGTCAAGATGGAACTTGCTTAAAAGTAAGGATCACAAACTTTGAACTAGGGAGCACAAGTTTCATCACATAAGGAAACAGTGTTTGTTTTAAAGGTCCATTTAATGAAGAAAAAAGTAAGCTGAGGTTTCTTTCTCTACTAGGTTTTAAAAATAGATTTTACAATAATATTCCACAGACTTAAGATATTGGCATAACAAGATAACATGAAAAAAATCAGTTTAATATTGAAAAGTCACTATTGTCCTTGTGTAATTACTTTTCAAGTTTTTCCTGAGGTTTTGCAATTACTTATTAAACACAGTTATTATTATCACAGAAAACGTTCTTAAAATTTACTCCCCTAAGGACACTTTCCACACTCTCATAGGTCTCTCAGTTCAATTGACTTCAAACCAAAGAGATTTCTTACTTCATTTTTGACTCCAGAATCTCATTCTGCAATAGCTATTACTTCTATAATGATAAAATAAAGGTAACCCACATGTTAGCTTACATTTGAAATGTAACTATGCTAAATAACAGCTCCATAAAAGAGCAAATATCACAGACATTCATAGGAAACAGAGCAAAAGTCATTCTGCAAATCCAGGTATTTCCATTTAGTGTTAGCTGAAGGCTTATTTAACCAGTACTGTTACCCCCTTCACTAAGGCATGAGTAAGAAAATATTAAAAATCAAAGAAAACAAAACCAACCTGGTAAACTGTTTTCATATTAAATAGATGTTGCATCACTTGAAGAACTGACTAAAATCCCACCACCTACCAGTTAGATTTGGAAATTGCCTGAACTCACTGGGGCAGAAAACAAGCCCAGCTGAGAGATTACAGCTACTTGCTGGTGCAAGCTAACCAGGTGCCAGCAGGGATTACAGGACCAGCTACTCATCTGGACAACCTACCACATCCTAGGTCTTGACTAGAGTAGACTGTGCTCTGCAGTAAGCTGCATCAAAAAAAGGGAATGAATCTACCTGCTAGGGTATATAAAGCAGGAGGAGTGATTTATACGGAACAGCTGTGGGAATTGAGGTTGTTTAGACTGGAGAAAAGGAAGCTGAGGAGACATCTTAGAACTCTATACAACTACCTGAAAGGTGGTTGTAGTGAGGTGGGGGTCAGCATCTTCCCCAAGGTAACAAGTGATAGGAGAAGAGGAAATGGCCTCAAGTTCCACCAGAGAAGGTTTAGATTGGATATTAGGAAAACTTTCTACACTGAAAGCATTGGAACAGGCTGCCCAGGGAAGTGGTTGAGTCACCATCCCTGGAGGTATTTAAAAGATACATAGATGTGGTGCTTAGGACATGGCTTAATGGTAGACGTGGCAGTGTTAGGTTTACGGTTGGACTCAAATGGAAAGGTCCCTTCCAATCAAGACAATTCTTTGATTCTGTGAAAAAATCCAGCAACACTGTTTTAACAGTTAACACTTTTAAGATGGTTTCATACAGATTTAAAATATCAAAAAAGGACAGTATTTTGAACATTCCCTATTCTTAGAATCTTCATTTATATATTTAATTAACTGTTGCAGAGAAAGTTTCTTCTAAAAATTAACCTTCAGACTAATCATTTTCCCTTTCTGAATAAAAATGACAAATTTGACGGACTTTAAGTGTTGACCAGCACTGTCAAGCAGTAAGGATTCTATTTAACTTGAGTAGAGATTCTTAGTTGAACAAGAAGCACATCACTGTCTCTAATTCATAATTAAGAAGTTATATCTGAGTAATTATTTTTCATGTCTTACCTGTAAGTCATGAGCAAGGTCCATCATTACATTATAAAGCTTCTCCAAGTTCACACTTAAGTTTTGATACTGATGTAAATAAATAAAACAACACCAAGAGTTTTAATGCTAACATAAAAAATATTTAGAACACTTTTAAAAGAATTAAACTATATAAATATATTTTTCTATATGTCTCGTATATAACACTTTAGAAATCTTCTTAGACCTCTGACAAATACAATTTGTGAACAGAACAGTACAGATCAGGAATAACCAAGATTTTACCTGTTCCTTTATTAACATTTTGCATAGACCGAGTTTGGAGAAGTACTATACATTGCTATCTGTACACTGACAAATTCTTGTTTGCTCTCATCCAAACACTGCCTTTGAGACTGAAGTCAGAACTACTCCAAGTGAGAAAATTGCAAGGCATTTTTCTTTTCTCCCACCAGTATTGCCACACTTCTGAATTACTCATTTCCTTCCCTTCTGTTCCAGAGGTGTTCTGCACAGAGCCATGCCACTTCATTCAGCTGGCTAGAAGACCATTTTGAAATGCATACAGACTGAGAACATGATCTTTAGCTCCAAGAAAGTGATCTCATATAAAAATAGCAAACTCAATAAAATAAACTTAATGTCAACCAATTAAATTTGTTATCAGGCTAATACACAAAATGTCTACAATAAAGTCCTGCTTTTCGTTACTAAATACCTATGAGGAAAGCTTAGAATGTAAAAAAAAAGCTGCATACATAAATTATCTTTTCTGCAGCCTGTATCTTCAATTATGGATGAACAATAAAAACTATGGAATAAATTTGCATCCAAGCCATTAAGTGCAAAAACACTGGCATTGTGCTTTTACTGTCATGTAAAATTCCGGGGCCACAAACCATAGAACCTAAGAGAGCATTCCAGAAGATTAAAGTTATATGCTTGCCTGTACATATACACTTCCTCAAGAACCACATACTGGTCTGTGTTGGAGGCAGGAAAATGTTACATGGAATTATGTATGATATGATGGTTCTTAGTTTATGTAAAACAGTGAAATTAAATGAAGGGTCATCTGTGTAAAAAGAAGCATTTACTCTGTGTTGATAAATACTTCTGAGGACACAGCTGAAGTATTGAAGCAACTCGGCTACAAAAGTTTGAGACAAAGATATTAATTAAGAAATGCAGAATGCAAGATAATTATACCAGACATGACACCTTACTGACCGCAGATTTAAAAAAAATTTAATTTAAATTTAAAAAAAAAAAAAAAAAAAATCAATAGCAAGTATAGCAAGTAGAACTGCAGGATACACAAGCATACTATTTCGCATCTGACAACATGAGTGGAATGTACATCACATGGAGGACTCATCACAGCAGAAATCAGTCTTGGGGGCCGCTAAAATCCTAGCCACTTTAGAAGATAACCTGGTAACACTCACTGTTTCCTCCTCCTCAGCCACACTGCTGGAGAATGACCTAGGATCTGGCTAGATTCTAGGTGAAGAGGTTATTTCAAGATCATTTCTACTAAAGTAATACACATAGGTATGGTTCAAAATAAATTTAAAATCTGCTTCCCAAGTGAATTACATCTTCCTATCAAGAATAGTAAAAATATTTTTAAAAATTTAATAAATTGACAGTAAACCAAACAGCCATGAAATCACATTAGAGCAATGATTAAAGCACATTAAAACAATCAAAAAAGCACGGTGAGCATCCCTTGGACACCCTGTAAGAAATCTATCTTCAGTTTTATCCTTCACCCTACATGTATTTTAAAGGAATCCTGATCAGTCTATGCTCACTTTACTATTCGCATTCCTATCTCGGAGCTGACGGAACGCTAAGAGAGGCTCTCGTGCTATGAGCTGCTGAAGTCTCTCTTTCCTCTACAGACCTGCAGCTATCCTACAGATTTCTTACCTTACTGCTTTCATGAAATACCTACAGTTGAGAGAAAAAAAAATATGCTACAAAAGAAATATATTCTGCTTTCTCCACTCAAACTGAGCTAGAAAGCACCTTCTTTCCCAAAGTAAGCTCTCAAAAATTTTGCTACCAAATCTGACGTTGCTTCCCATTTCACATTGTCATGATTTTTGAAATATTCAGAATCTTTCCTTTGGTCCTCTGTGATAAGAAGGAAAGAAAAGGACGTTTCTATTTGTTATCAGATAAATGCTGTCCTCTAAGATTGCATAGAAAATGAAGACAATGCTTCAGTTTTAATGAAATGTTCCATATTTTGTGAAGAACAAAACCCAGATTCTATCACCTGGAAGAATATATACAATGCAACTAGATGTGAGTATCTCTCTCTCTACTAAATTCGATGTTATTAAGCTATGAATTATGGACTAAAATAGAAAGATTGTCATTGAAATTGTTTCCAAGAATATTTTCTTAATATCAGGTCTGATGTCAGAATACTGTGATCCTCCAGAGCTTTTAATTTGTCCAACCAGAACAGTATATTTTTTGAAGCAAAAGTAGTTAAGACTAATCAAAGTGGTCGGGAAACTTCCTTCTTAAAAGGGTGTCTGGACAGTCTAAACAGATCTCCAAATTAAGAATTTTTCTAAAATAAAAAAAAAAATAATATCAAAATTAATGGACAAGGAACATCTACCTCTCTCTTTAGGGAGGTAAGGGCCCTTCTCAGTTTGTAAGAAGGTTTCTCTGGGCATCTTTTTCCATTTGAACAGGGTCTTTTGCAGGAATTCCTCCCTGAGCTTAGATGCCATTATCTCCTCCTTGTCATCAGAATGACACTCAGAATTCTCCTGGTTGTGTCTTATGGGAGCAAGGGCAGGCATAGACAGAGACACCAGTAAAAGTAAACACTTAGTCCTGTGTCCTCAAGTGCAAGAGTCAGCTGTAAATCAACAGGTAAACATAACCCATCCTCCAAAGGGTGTATTAAAACCTGCTTTGTACATAAGACTCATAATTTTGGCCTACTGTTTGCAAAACAGTCCCATTATCTGAAGAAAAACAGAAGTTTGGAACTAAAGCATTACAGCAGATGCAGACTGATGAGCAATGCTTCATCCATTATTTGATCCAAACAGAATGCAGAAGGAATCCAAATTACTTGTTGTTGCACAAACAGAATAGAACCAGAACTGTCTGACAATTAGTTTCTATTGAGACAAATTAAAACATGTTATTGCTACAGAGGCAAGCATTCTGGCACACAGCTGGGGAAGAACCATCACAACAACTTTTTTCTGTAGTCATGGTCCCATTAATTTTTAAGATAAGTGCTGAGCATAACAGACCCATGGGAGATACCTAGTTACAGGAGGTTGTTTTTTAAACCTTTTGAAGTTTTGAAGTTTCTCTTTAAAAAGAGAATTACACCAGTTTGAGGGTAATCTTTGTTGCAGACACACTTCCCTACCACATGCCGTAAAACAATGGGGGCACTAGTGCTGCAGTCACTCTGAACACACTTAAATCTGGACCATAGTTTCTTTTAT
This sequence comes from Scolopax minor, assembly GCA_028566535.1. Taxonomy (NCBI): domain Eukaryota; kingdom Metazoa; phylum Chordata; class Aves; order Charadriiformes; family Scolopacidae; genus Scolopax; species Scolopax minor. Next base: position 84,445,040 of record JAOXNG010000012.1, read on the forward strand.
CATTAAATGACCATGTGACTCAAGATTACTGCAGACAAAACT
>JAOXNG010000012.1:84479735-84495554 GCA_028566535.1 Scolopax minor
CGAAATGCAGCCTGGCTTGCTTTCATTTTCTGACACTGGAATAGACTTCCCCTTAGCAGCTCCCCGTATGTTGTTACTGCTGGTTTACTACTTGTATGTTCCCAGCAGGGTGTCAGGTAAAAGAGTGCAGAGGACCACCCTTCTTTCACCACCCTGAAAGAAGCTTGGGACTAAGTGGGGAATACAGCCACATAGAGGCACCTCAGGGCTATCAAACCTGCCCACAGCTTGCCAAGAACAGTGGTCTTGTCTTCATCTAGATTTATAGAGATGGGAAAAACAGTTATATCTTGACTTCAAAACTAATGAGGATAACAGCATTCTGACTCCAGTCAGAACAAAACCAGGAACAGCTACAAGGGACACCTCCAGGACTGCTAAAACCTTGTTTGCTATGAGTTATCCTCAACAATACAGAGAGGTTCCTAATAGGAGCAGGACATCAGTCTCCTAAGAGGCACACCCAGGAAGCCTCACATTTGTGTGGACAGGTAAGGAAGGAAAAAAGAATGAAAACAGGGTGTAGGGCAGAGTAGCAAGCCACCATCAACCCTCTTCTCTGTCCATCCCCTGTCCCAAGAACTTCTTTTCCAGAACTCGCAGTGGGGAAGTACTTGCATTAGCTTCTCAGTTTCACATACCACTTTGTATTACATAGCAGAGTTACTTTATATGTCTGTTTATACTTCCCAAAGAGATGTTTATCTCTTTTCACAGTATCCTGACATTGTTGTGTCACAGTCATCTCATCACACTCCATCATCTTTTATATGTTTTTCTGCATGACTGCTAGAGAGTCACTTCCATTGATCCCGTCCAACCTTCATGCTGTTTATTATTCTTGCATAAGATTAGTTTTCACCTTCTTCTGACTTTCACTTCTTTCATATCTTTCTGGAGGTAATATTGTAAATTTTTTCCTTTCAAAAGCTTCATTGAAATCAAAGTAAGAAAAATCTGTAGAAAAATCTTTTCCTCTCTCCAAATAGAGCAAGAAGTAGTGGACTTCTGCAGAGGAGATTCTGATTAGGTATTCAGGAAAGATTTCAACTGCTAAGAACAGCAGAAGAGTGGGATAGAGTGGGTGTGAAATCTTCATTGCTAAAGGTCTTTCAGATCAGGATCGACAGGCATCTGTCATGAGTGACATAAGTACAAAAGTATTTTATTCCAGTAATGGAATAGATGAAGCTCCTTCCAATGATTCTCTGCACAGAGAAAAACAAGAATTGTTTTCTATCATGTAAGTCTCCAGAATAATTTTACCACAGAGCAAAAAAGTCTGAATTAAAGAAAATAACCTGCTTTTTAATTACATTTGTCTCCATGGAACCTTCAAAACTAATTCTTAAGGATTTCCAAGGAATATGAGGCATCAGGTGTTTGAAAATGTACATGTATGTAGACAGAAGCTATTGTTTGAATTGCTTTAAAGCATTTTTATACATCAAAAATGATCTTTCATTAAACATGATTTTTTTTACACGAGATCCTGTTGACTAATTTTAATTTGATAATGAAAATCATTTAAGTGACATTCAGAAGTCTGCTTCCACTTCTAGAGAGAAGTTTACACACTTCTGCATGTGTTTTCTCTTTCAAACTTTAGTCTTCGTTTGCATTTAAGCAGAAGTGGCAGAAAGTTTCAAAGCCTGTTGATACAATCATAAGTTTTCATAGTGATATCCTCTGGGGAACAAGGATAAAGTGAATTTAACACTTCACATGGTAACTACCATGCATCAGCTAAGATGTGAGCCAAATTCAGCAGAATGGGTGGAAGGGGAAAGTAGTCTGTCTTCTACAGTTGGTAATGCTTCATGTGCTGGGCTTCGTTATTATTCTATGGCTTCTGCAAAATAGCTTCACGCTTTTGTAAACAATTCAGAACTTGCAAATTTAATGCAAGCAAAGTTCCCCAAAGGATAAAGAAGTCAACCTGTATTTCACAATCACTCACTTCTCCTGCAGTCCTCCTTTTATTTTAACAAAAAGGATCATTTTACAAGGTTAGTTCTTGCAACAGTATGAAATGTGCAACTACAAGCAAGAAATGTCATAAGAGTAACTGTCAGTAAAAAAATACTGTTTTAGCTAGTTTGGTCATGACCCAACAACAACTAAAAATATGCTGAAATTATTGTAAATATCTATGAACAAATATACCACATTCTTTGCTTCTTTTTCCTGGGACCTCACATGTACAGAGATTCCTCCTTCTAAGCTCTGGAAGGTACACCACTGACCAAAGGAATATTGAATGCAAATTCATAAAGCTCCAGGGAAGTGTGTTTATTTCAAAAATGCAGCTTTCTACGGCAACTACTGTAAGTAAACTAAAATACAATGCTCAAATATGAAATAGTAGGTACAAAAGGGGACCTTCTGTGTCTTAGATTTTTTATTTATAGATAGTTTCCTTTTGCTTAAAAATAATTGATTCCCAAACATATTATTGAAATCAGCCAGAAGAATTGTGTGCAGTGTTGCTACAGAGAGCCAAACTGCAAGACTGTAAAACTGGACTGGAAATAGATTAACACACAGAGGGATGCAAGCTTCTACAATGAACCAAATGGTTTTGAAAATTAGTTTCTCCTCAGGTTACTGGAAATCTCAGTGCAACTACACTGACTGTATTTAAATCCCTACAGCATTTTCCTAGAAGTACTGTAATGTTGTTGCATAACTTGCATTACAAATACATGTACATTTATATGAGTAATTTAGTATGCAACCCAAGGATGCTTATTTTAATTCTGCAGCTAAACTCTAAACAAGTTTGAATGCAGTTTTTCCCAATTGCAGGTAGTATTTGTAAGTTGTGCCTTTAAACCACTCCTCATGATCAAATAAAGTGCTGCCACGCACGTGATAAGAAGTGAACAAATGGGGCTGTGTACTAGCAACAACAACAAAAAAATCACTCTTTCCTTTCTCCCACCCCACCAATATTCTGCTTATGAAACAGCTGTAGGGTCAGACAGCCTCACAGACATAGTTTCAACTAAGCTATTACCTTGCATGTGAGAGGTTAACTTAAAAATAAGAAGATAAAACTATCACAAGGATATCTAAGAGGAGACTAATGGTGTGCAATAAATGACATGGTCAAGTAAACCTAAGTAAACAAAAATGATTCTGCAGCAGAGGAGTGTCAACTGTGTAAAAGAGGTTTGAAGGTACAAGAAATGCAATAAGGCAGACGTAAGAAATACTTTGAATTTGTGACTTCAGTGAGTGGAAAATACAGTTATTAAAAAGTCTTCTCACAGCTTTAACTTCTAAATCCTCCAAATATCTATGTCATTACACAACGTTAAGAGATTAACAGCTGGCATGTGACAACTGTTAGTAAAAGTACCATACAGTAGTGTGAATCAAAAAAAAAAAAAGCTCAGCTATCATAAAATAATAGAGTATCTGTTCTTATAAAACAACATTAATCCAGTAAAAGAAGGAATTAAAACTCCAGCAAATAAATAGGTTAGGCTTGAAAAATAACAGAGATTAGAACTAAGGTCATACCACCGTAAAATTCTTTTTGCAATTGATGCCTACCTAAGAGTTTCATAAAGTAAAAGAAAACAAGGATTAGAAAATCTAATTTAATTTGATCTACTTTATTTGACTAGAAAAACGAACTTAAGAGTACATAGTCATAACTCAATGATACCATTAAGAACAAATGACAACTAGGACCTGTGTTTCAGTGGAGTTTTGCCATTTGTAGTTTCTTCTGCTCCAGAAGAGAAGGGAGGCAAAGAAAAAATGATGTTATTCTAAAGACTGTATGCAATTCTGGCACCTCTTTCCATTTACCTTCTTAGTATCATTTGGGAGTAGAGGGGTCCACAGGAGCAGCATTTTATTGCTGGCAGACTGTTGTGTAGAGCCCAACAACTCTAATGCTGTCTCATCCATATGGTGCACACAGAGTGCTTTTCCCTTCCAAACCAATTCCCTGTTTCTTTTCACAGGAACCCAGCTGCAGTACTTGAAAAGAGACCTAAGGAGGAAAAGAGACCTTCTCATTTGAACAGCAAGAACCATCACAGAATTTTTTCCCCTGTAACACTTCTGGACACTATTTTGTTTTGACATATTCTGTTTCTCGCATTAACTTTATCTTTACATTAGATCTTGCCTGTAAATCACTCACTCCTTTGATTCATATTCCCCACGTTAGATCTACCAAGAAAGCTAATGCTTCCCTTTTAATTAATAACACTTTACTGCTGCCTCCAACATTACATAGAGTGGGATGTGTAACTTCTACTGAATTTTATGAAGTGTGGTGTGTGCCTGACATTGCATTTGTTGTTGTGGGTATCTTTTGCATTCCAGTATGTTCACAGGCTTCCTGCTGCGTGGTTCTTCTTTTGATTAGCTGCAACAGATAGGACCCATATGCCCCCACCCCCCCTTTTTTTTATATAATCATAGGTAAACATGTTAGAGAACAGAGTTTAGTGCTATGAACTAAGAGGTGGAAAAAAACTTCAACATATTCATGCTGCCAGTTTGAAAAAATATAACCATTGGATTCCTGAGTACAGGTCTAGACTCATCAACTCCAAAGAATATTTTATAGGATGCTTAGAAGAAGGGTATTGAGCCAGCCACCAGCGATCAGGCACAATCAACATAAAGTCACACAGGGAAAGTCCTGTTTAATTAATTTGTTATCCTCTAATAATATGGTCACCTGCCTAGTGGATAAAGGGAAGGGAATGGATAGTAGTTTTTCAGAATTTTAGTAAAGCTTTTGATACTGTCCCTCACAGCACCCTTCTGGACAAGTTGTCCAGCTCTGGGATGAGCAGATTCACAGTGCACTGGGTGAAGAACTGGCTGAAGGGCCAAGATTGTTTTTTTAACCTAGAAATAGATATTGAATAAGCTAATGTGTGAGAGCATAGGCATGTCTCTTGCTGCAGATTCATTCTTTCTCTTTTGATTGCCTGTTCCTGCCCCACAGCACTCATACGAAATAGAGAAGTCATATCAGAAAAATCGTGACTGGCTAAGCCATCTCAGAGACAAGGAAGAACTACTAGTTTCATAATGAAATATTAAATCTGCCTGGATGCTGTAGAACAACAGACATTGGCTATAAAAAGCTAACATGTTTTACTTACTAGACAGAATTTCTTCATAGCCAAGCACAGGGCAGATTGGAAATCCCTGAGGCATAAAAGGTATATAAGCCAACAGCTAGCTAACTGAACAGAATGAGAAAAATTCTCCTACTTAATCTCACTGTAAGTAGCTTCCTTTTGGTTTTGTCTGCTTTTTCTTCACCAATAATGGGAGATGTTTCAAGGTATGAAGTTTTCTTTGACAGATGCAGAAAACTGAGCATTCTGGATGTAATGAATAACTTCATTTGTTTTATTGTACTTTGACTGAAGAATGATTTTAGCTCTGTAATAGGGTATTCCTCACAGAGAGGTGTTGTCATTATACATATATTTGGCACTGCAAAATCCCTCTTTCTGAAATTCAGCAAACATATTCAAGCAGAAGCTGTGCTTGTCAAGTGGGGAGCTGGTATCACAAATGTCCTCAAGGGAGAAGATCCATCCCAGGGATCCCAGAGATCCCCATCACTGCTCAAAAAACATATTTCCCAAAAAGCTGATTGCATAACCCATACTTCAGTAACTCTGGTCTTTGAGCTGCTCTGTATTGCTGGAATAAATAGAGCAACATGAATGTTCAGTTAATAATTGGTATGGATATGAAATCTCAAAATTTTTTTGGAGGAGAACATAAGTGAGATTGTCATACATAGACTGAGAATATATATTAGAAAAAAAAATTAGTCTACTATTTAGAGGTTCCTCTAGTACTATAGGCTCCTCCTTTTGCTTAGATTTTTCTGGGTTGTATGTTTGGCTATAAAGTACTGTCTTTTTTGCATTGCTTCTGAACATGTGCTCACTCCCAAACTAATTTTCAAATTTCACTGAAGGATCCCAGTAGTAAGGGTTGATGAAACCATTTTTAATACATTCAATCTACTGATTTTTAGAGGAAAATATATCTGTACTGATATTATGAATGTTCATTAACTAGTTGGGATGAATTAAACAACTGTGAAAGACTGCTACATTAAATGCATTCAAGTAAAAGGAAATATTACTCACAGGCTCCCAGCATCTGCCTTGAATTAAATAAACCTCAGATAATGGAAGCAGCAGAGCCTTGTTCCACTGTGAAAAGAAATTATCTTAAGCCTTTACATTCAGGAGGTGAAATCAATGTACTGGACTGGTTACAGTTGAATAATTGACAACCTATAGGACAAACAGATGAGAAAATGCTGAACAAATAGAGACAGACTAATATATAACTGAATTATATGCAGCAGTGTGAAGGGATTGTTTTAATGGATTTGAAAGGGGTTTACTTTAGGGCAGTGAATGACGAAGATCTATTAGAACTGTGAAGAGACAGCATAATATAGAGAATATGTTTTTCTCATATTTAGAGAAACTATTGTCTTTTTCAGTTAGGAATAAATCAGAGATTGGGAAAATATATACCTCCAAAAATACTGTACTGAGTTGTAAGATGGTCACTACAAGAAGTCAATTAAAAGTTTGAGAAATGCTACAAATATTAAATGCCAAAATAATACAGAGCTGTTCTACACCTTTTCCCAAATGTCAGAAACGTTACCTAAGGAAAATACAGAGTAAAAATTTTTAATTAAGAGTTTCTTATTAATTACAAACTAAAGGTCTTTATTCTTATTCGTCACAGCCGTTACTGCATCACGTTCTGTTGTGTGTCACAGACGCTTCTCTAAAGAACCTTATTCTGAGTCCAGATTTTTCCTAATGTCAGTGTCAAAATAGAGTTTGTGCCTTCTCCCCTTATTCTAGCAGAATTTTAAATTCAGAAAAAATAAGATCCCTATTCCTATTCCTTCCTCCCCTCCCATTTTTTCCCCACATGAAAAATAAAGATGCTTATTATACACTTTTATTGTCTACTCCATTTGTCTGGTTAATCTTTGAAGCATGATGAGGTATGGGGAAGAAAGTAATATTCTGGATAAATTTCGGAGGTTTATTTCTTTAATGTATTATTTTCTTTCTTACATAGAGGTTGAGTGAACATGGGAAATCAGGGACTTTTGCCAAATAATTTCACCACATTGGGAAACAACATGACAGAGAATATTGATTTTTATATATACTCTTTGAGTTTCATGTTTCATAAGTGGGAGTGTTTAAAAGGAATAGCATATATTTATTTTCTGAAAAGATTAAGAAATTTCTCCTAAAACCTCTCAAAGTCTACAAGGACGTCTGAAAAAGTTTTCCAGGTTCTCTTTTGTATTTTTGTCTCCTCAGGGGAAGAAAAACTTGTTCCTTTGTCACATATGCTAAAATAGTAGTCAAATTCAAGACAGCATCACTGCTTCTGGTAATCTACAGAACACCATATAAATTTTGATCAAAACATTAAATCTTCCAAATAGGTATTTTATACTTTTTCCTTTTTCCTAGTAAATGAACACAAAAATTAAAAGCAGTATGTTTACTCAGAATCTGGATATGTGTGCTATCATTATGAATGCATTTTGATGAAGGATCTTAATGCTGGCTAGGCATTCAGTCATAAGTTAAACCTGGTAGTGCCTGCAGCCTGTGTACAAGCCATACTGACCAAGTGTTCTGTTTTTGTTTACTCAATATTTAAACAGACCTCAATATGTACTTATCAAACTATATGCAGCAGAAGAGGAAACACTGTGAGCTACACCATTCCCTCTCTGAAAGCTTTGGTTCTTGTTCTCATATTGCTTTCTGGCTCATCTAAAACTGATTTGTAATGAACAGAACTCAAGTGTCCGAGTAGGCAGCCATGAAGCTATTCCCTTTTCTACAACAGTCTGTAAAAGCAGAAGTGGTGAACCAGAACAATAAAAGCACATTATCTGCAAACCATAAGAAAGGAGGTGACTGAATTGAGGCTACTCTGGGATTTCACTCCCATGGCTATTTTCATTCATTTACTTCTGCTGGTTTGGACAGAATCACACCCTTCCCCTAAGCTTTCCATAGATATATTCAAGATGTATTTAAGACTAAGGAAGAGTCAATAATGAAATGGGCTTGGTTGGTCTCACACAGTTGAACAATTCATACTCCCATTTTTTTCTCAAGGAGCTCTGGCCACATATGCTGTCCAATTGCCAAGTATTACTAACATTTTGCAGAAAAATGCTGAAACAATGGGAAAATCTTGCTGCTGACACTGACTCCAACAGACACAGTTTATGTGATACACAGGCAGCTGCAGAACTGATGCTTGTTTAAGCTGACTGCCCCAAAGGAAAGTTGTGAAGCGAGGATGAAACAGGAATAGGAATGGAAAGCAGTATAGCCTTATGAAAAATGTGCAACTTTCATCTCTGAATAAACCTGCCAACCCTATAAGTCTCTACCAATGTGCAGCCTGTGTAAGTTACAAAGTCACAAGTCCTTGTTGCTTGTCTCCCGGCCCGTGCAGCTCTGGGATCCATTTGGGGTAGTCCAAGGCACTCCCAGATCAGCATTGTCTCCAGCAGGCTCTCCTCAGCCAGCTGCCTCTTGTTAAAGATGCACAGACCAAGCACTAACAAATCAACCAGATACTGTTGTCACAAACTAAAATTTATGTCTCCATAGGAGACAAATTGTCTTTGTGAAATGCACAACAGCAGCTGATAAAGTGCATACAAGACCATTACTGACTGGATTTTTCTATTATATGTTTCAAATGCTCAAACAACTGCCCTGAGAAAAATATATCTAGCTTGTGTTCCTCTTGTTCTGAGACATAATAAAATCTTTCCACATTTTAAACTGCCTTTTTCTTATGTTTTGCTGCCTTTCCAATGCTGGTGCCCCTTCATTCATGCAAAAGCAGCCTGCATTTCACATTAGTCTTTTCACAGTCTGATCTCACTCAGAAATTTTCAGTAATCTGTGGAAAATGTACAAAGAAGTTTGCAGTAAGTTGTCAATGTTTCCTTCTAACTTGTATTTTTTCCAGAGGACTTCTTAACTGATTCGCTGTCCAATCATTCACTAATTTTGCCTCAGTGGCCACTTTGCTCCAAACGTTTAAAATAACTGTAGGCAGCTACATTTTGTAACATATAATTTGACTCTGGCTTCTTTTAAAAAATGCTCTGAGTGTTTATTATGACACTCTGGCTTGGGCTGCTCTGAGTCATGTTCTGCCACTGGCAGTTCAGTCTTCAAGCTGGCCATCACAGTCTCACAATCTGGGATCTCAGACCATTAATAAAAACATTTGAAAGATTAACTATCTATGAAATGTATTTGACACTGATACAAGTAAACCTTCGTGTTATACAAGTAACCTGTATCGTGTTAATAATATTATCACGCTTAAACATAAGAACATTAAAGCTGTAAAATAATTGTAGAAATATTATTAAAATTAAATGGTGATCTAACCAGTATGGACTAATGCTTATGACAGCAATATGATTTATAGTATTTCCTGGGTTTGCTGTGGTAACGCTCCATTCTTAAATATTGTTCGAATCCATGTTTTATATCTTATTATGTTCTGTTAAAGCTGCTGTAGTCATGAAACACATGTATTTTGACTCCTCCCTTCTGTATATGTCATCCTACATTCAAATGTCTCAGTCAATGACAGGCCAATCTTTTTTTCAAATCTATGACAAACAATAAATGCCCATAACTAGCAAAATAGGTTTATACAATTTGCCTCTTCCACCAATATGAGTGATATGTAATTCCAGAATTACCTTCATTAGGTACAGAAATGGTTCTGAAATAGCCAGCTAAAACAGTGATTTTAATTCTTTTTTCATCTTCCCAGGGGAGATTTTTACTCTGAGGTAGACAACACTACATGGAATTTAGTAATTTTCTCTCCCCACCTTTTTCTTAGTTATTAAAAGCTTTATTTTGCAGAGTCTCAGTGGCAGTAATAGAATAACAATGCTTTAGGTCTATATTCTTATATTCTATAAGAATATGGGGTTTGCTATATTTCTCTCTTAGAGATATTCTTCCAGTTTAATTAAAATTATTTACCAAGTAATGGCTTATATTCAATAACAAAATTATATTATTCCTGAAATACATGTGTTAAAGCAGGCTACCACAGGCTACCCATATGATAAAACCTTCAAAAAGCTCACAGGCACCTACACTGCCAGCCTGCACTGTCAAATAGTCCCATATGCACTAACTAACCCCAGGATGGTCTGCACGCCTGACCTCACCAGATACCATAGCTCAGATCTGCACCCAGCAAGCAGCCTGAGCCCTGTGCAGGCTCTAGATCCAGGGAAGGGGAAACAGATGTATCACCTTGTCAGACTTCATTTGTTGGCCAAGATCAGACAGATTTATTACCAACCTCTGCAGCGTCAAGCATGAGCTGATGGCTGTCATTTCTCTCACCAACTTCTCTCTGTGCCAATCAAAATTTCTCCCTGTGTATGTGATAAGCAACAGAGCTGAACGCCATCTCAAGCAAGCTATACCTTTGGTGTGTTTGTTAGAGACTAATTTTTAGCCAAAGACTATACACACTTCAGGAATCAAGCAGCACTTGACCTCAGAAGGTACCTCAGAAAAGCAGGGAAACATTTTTCTCATCTAGAGGGACACTTTATTGTGTAACTATGACTGTGAAAGGCCAGGCTCAGAGAAGAAAAGAGAAGGAGCAATTAGAAAACAGGCAACCCAACAAATCAGTTAAAACAATTTGTCACTCATTCATAACCTTACCCCTTTTGGGGCACAGTACAGTAATTAATTGTCTTTACTAACTAGATTTCATTCTCCCAGAAACCATTAAGACATTCTGAACCCATACCTAGAGTTTTCTGATAAGGGACATGCTAATAAGATCATATGCATGTAGTTAGAGTATTAAAGAACACTCTCATTTGAAAAAGAAATTGTACTGGATTAAATCACACCATTTATTTTCTGTCATCCTGTATTTCCTTGCTTTCTCTCCCTCTTGTCTATTCTTTCCATTTCCAAATCACTTTAGGAAAGGGCAGAATTTAGAAACACTTTTCACTGTAGTGTGTATCAGCTTTTTACCATGACCTTTTTTGTTCCTCAGTTTTCTATCCTTACCAATCCTTGTTGGTTTTTTTTCTAATCCTAGGAAACCAAGCATTGTATCTTTCCTTTTTTTTTTTTTACTTTCTTCCTGTGAACTACAGGTATCAAGACATGATATCTCATTTTGGTGTTTTGTTTTTTGTTTTTTTTTTTTCTCTACCTCTACCTTCACATATCTAAAGGTACAGAAATCTCTAGATTTTAGCTGAGCAGGCCTTATTCATAATCTGTCACCACAGCAAAGTTTGTTAAAAGTCTGTGGTTATACTTTGAAGAAAATAGCAATGAAAGATCATTGACTATATCAGAATTTGGATAAATGTTCTTAAGTGCTGCAAAATAAATCTCTTAACATACTAAAGATGAAAGGAGACTTCATCTCCTTTGAAAATTCTGCTTTCCACCATGGATTATTATTTCAGTTTTGATACACTACCCTGCCCACTTTGCCACACTAAATTACCACTTTTTTCCATTTAGGGAGGCAGTAAATTACTACCGATGAATCAGCCAAAACTCAAGCAACCATCCTGTTGACAGAGATGGGCAAACAACAAGGAAAAAAATTAATTTCCTTACCTCATACTCATCAATATTGGAAGTTAACTCAAATCTTCATGAGACTGGCAGGGGTTGGGGGGAAGAATGCTAGAAAAAACCACATGTTTTCAGGAGTGGTGTTGGGGCTGGCAGGTATTTCAAGAAGGGGCTATGTCATCATTAAAAGATTATGGACTTTAGAGAAGAGAAAAAGGAAGATGCTTCCTGATGAACGGTAAAAGGCAAGTGTCACACCCACCTTCAGGAAGGGCAAGAAGTTTCTCCTCATATGTCATGTGCTTGCAGTCCTCCAAGATTACCCTCCATTGGGCTCGCTCTGGGATAGCCATGTATTTCTTATACTGGGAGGCCCACAAGGAGGCACAGCAGTATAGCTGTGAACTCCCTAGTGCTAAAGAGAGGGGAGAGCTAAACCTCCCTTGCTGGCTGCACTCTTGGTTCCACAGTTGGGTGAGTTGTTGGCTGCCTTTGCAGCATACAACTAACTCACCAGGCTTACTTAAAGTCTTTGCTCTACGCCAGGATTCCCTGTTCCTTTTCTGCAAAGCTGCTTTCCAGCCAGTTGGTGCCCAGCCTGTATTGCTGTACAGAGCTCTCCCATCTTACGTGTGAGACTTCCCAAGCAGGACTGTAGTAAGCACTCATTCCTTATAAAAATCCTAAGAAAATAGTCAGAAGGTCTCACCACCTGTTGAAATATTACAAGGGACAAACAGCTGATACATATTCACCACAGAAGAAAATAGAAGTAGAACCATTGGGTAGAGGAAACAGCAAGGACCACGATACTAATTTTATGAACATTATCATACCTGGTGTGAACCAAAGGCAAATTTTGAAGGCACTGGTATAGCTCAGTTATGTTGCTTGTTGTGATGTCTTTCATGATTAATTGTTGAAATGGCTGGCTAGCTTACATGTAAGAGGAATCTATAATATACAGATCATTTTGCTATTGGTTGCTGAGGTAAGTCCAGAAAAGTTTTAATTATTGTAGATAGTGGAATAGCATGAAACCTTATATTGAGTCAGAGGCTAGTTTACTATAAAGGAATAGATAAGAAAGAAATGTTACCTGCATAAGGGCTCTCCATCTTCCAAATAATCCACTTCTTCTTCTACTTTTTTTAAAGAAACTTGTACTTAACTACTAATTTTATCAAGAAAGAATTGAAAACAAAATCAAGCATACAGAGATATGAATGCCTGTATGAACACTCCAACAAACTTAATAAACCCAGCTACAGATGAATCTAATTCAAAACATATGGACTGGGAGATACATGAGGATGAATGGCTAAAGCATACATGTTATAAAATGTAAATTACAATTCCATAAGGAAGGCTAAAACTACAATTGGCATAAGAGACCGTACAAACACAACAAAAAAGAATGGAGGAAGGTTTAATTAATAGCAGAAAGAGCAGTACTATCACGGATTAAGATCTGTTTCAGCCTCTGGTTTGCACTAGAGTCTTGTTAATTAAATATTCATAATCTACCGTTTTTTTGCCAATTAACTAATAATCATGTCTGTCCTAAGTTCAAAGGTCATTTATCCAAGGAATCGTGCTCCAGATTCAGTCCTTTCATGCCATGTCTTTTATTTTAAACAGCTCTTCTTTCCATGACAGCAAGTATCGAAAGCCATAACTGACAGAAATTGCAAGTTGTCAAGCTATTCAAGAGTACACCAGATATTATATTATTATATGGAGTATGTTTCATGACTAAAGAAGCTTTGTGACATTGGTTTTTGTAGTTAACATATCACTATGCTATTTCTTTAAACAAACAAATGAATGCATTTCCCATAATTCATTTTCTTGCTGCCTAATATGACATCAATGTGGAACAATTTAAATTATATGATGTTTTTATTGTTTCAGTTGTGTTTATACATCTGACACACATTTAAATTTTACAACAAGCTATTTCTACTTCCCAAAGGAAAATAAAATTGTGTCTTTTTTTTTTTCCTGTCATTTTTAGAGATGTTCCCTAACATTTCCACAACATTTGAATATTTGATGGCAAAGCCTTAAAGAACTAGCTTGTGGAAATGTAATTTGAACCTGTCTTCTCAGTTTAATGACAAAATGTAGAATTCGCATTTTGTCATATTTACAAATTAGTCTCATGCAGAAGCCCAGTGGAAAAATACTTATTTGGTATGTACAAATACCATATATTCTGTGTTTGAAACAGAAGCAATACAAAAATATTCTTGCTCATGTTCCCTAATGGACATTTTACAGATGGTATTTTGAGAAACCTTGCTATGAAACAGCAAATGAACTGGTAAAAAGGGAATATATTACTGGAAGATGGTCTTTGTGACATGGTCCAGGGCACTTCAAATACAGGAGTCAGGTACAATGAAGACTTTTGTAAAAACCTTTAACATCCCTCTTCTACTTCATTAATTCTTGAACTTCTTTATTTGACTGTAATGGTATTAAAAACTCATTAAATATCTGTGAATATCTGTAAATATGCCTCCTTCAAATAGGGATTTAATGTTTTTTAATATCAATGATCCCTCTCCTCTCTTCCCACCCCCCCTCCACCAGCCCCTGAAGTTTAGAAAAGCGTTTAGGTGCATTTTTCTAGGTCCCTCAGACAGATGCTTGAGGACAGTCTCTAGGAGCTGGTCCTAATACACCTATCTCTTTCCCTGAAGCAGTTCAGATGTGAAATATTGTCTCTGGATGCTACATAGTCCCAATAGGATTGACTGTGCTTGATTTAGTACTCAGCCTAGAGCAATACCAACACAGAAAGCTTTTTGATAGCACACAGAGCAGGCTCAAGAGTGCTTGCAGCCAGATTCATAAAGTCACTCCTTACCTTGCCAGTAGGACATCAGCAAGATGTTGTTCTCAGGAAAATGTGAGCTCTTGGTCTGTAGCAGGAATCAGAGCTAGAAACAGAACTTGATGCCCATAGAAGCACTGTTTATTTATTAATTATTTAAAACTACCTTAAAAGTGAAATAAGCCATCTCCAGAATCAGAAATAGTCCTTTCTAAAGCAAGTAAATGGCATTCCTGTAAGAGGCAACTTGCCAGAAACTTACTGGCCATTACTACCAATCCCATGGAGGGGAGAAAAGGTGCTGTGTTTAAAAGCCTCAGGCCTTTCCTCATTATCTGATTGTTTCCTGGGCAGGAATAATCTCTCTGTCATCTCTGGCAAATTAAACTAAAAAAAAAAAAAAAATCCAAGCAAGCTGCTCTCTGGGATTTATTTCCTCTGTGTCAACCAGCCTGTTTTCTTGCATGTCAGAGCAATGCCCATAAGCAACCTGACCTCATACAGTACAATTAAGATAGATTTTGAAGTAACTTGAGAAAAAGGGATGGGCAATATATCATTTCCTTTGCAAATATATGAGATGTGGAAGTGGTGGAAATGCCAAAGCATTTTAATGTTAGATCTTGATTCTAACTGGTTTTCATGACTCATTCAGTTGGTGAGTGAGCAAAGAGATTGTGCCAGAAAAGGCAAATATGAACAGCTTATTTAAATTAACATTTACTCAGGAAACAGTTTCCTGTTCTGATTACAGGTAGGGGTGAGCTAATTTTGTATTGACATAAATAAGCTTAAAAGCAAAGAAACTAATAGTGTGGATGTAGCAGTATAAGTATCATAGCACTTCTGCCTGGTGCTTCTGCCTAGAGCTTCTGCCAGATAGTGCCACATTTACATGCCATGTGACATACATACTATGTTATGCAGCATATTAAGGTTAAACAACCCTGTCTTCTGTGAGTAAAGCAGCTTTCACTACTCCGGTGAACTTTTTAATAAACAGAATTATATTAAAGACTTAATAGTTTTCTTTACAGTTTTGGAAAGGCACATGGTTCAGGGTTTCTTTTAATTAACTGGCCAAGTGGTAAAAGTTGCTGCTATAGATCTCTCGGGTTATAGAGCAGAAATGAGAGAGAGTTCAATGAAAAATGAGCTTCCTCTGGCTTCCCTTCAACAAATTTTGAGTTATGCTCAACTGAGATAGGTGTGATAAAACCAGCCTTGCTAAACATGAGTTTAATTTATTGTTACTGTGGTGGCTTGACCTTGGCTGGCTGCCAGACCCCCACC
>JAOXNG010000012.1:84495727-84509783 GCA_028566535.1 Scolopax minor
ACCCCCTGTCTTCTTCCCAGGCTCGGCTTAATCCCTTTGTTCCTGACTCCTCAACTCCTCACCTGCGAGAGGCACAGGGGATGGGGAATGGGGGGCTGCGGTCGGTCAGTCTATAACAGCTCTCCTCTGCTGCTCCTGCCTCTCACATCTTTCCCTGCTTCACAGGGAGCAGGGAAATACCTGCCTTTCCACAACCATTCACAGAATTGTCTTCTACATTCAAGTTTGAACTTTAAATACTGTATCAGCTGATAATTATTCACGATGCAAACCCTTGCTAAAGTGAGTAATGCAGTTATGAGGGTAAAGCAAAGAAAGACGCCTGATGAGTCTCAGTTCCTCAGAAGAAGATGACTTCTCATACCCAGCAGGCTGGTGATGTGGCTGCCAGCAGCCGTGCTCCCATTGACACACATTACTTGGTCAGGTGTCAAGACTGATCCGGGCAAAGATGAAAACTTCATTCCCGCAATGGGATTCGGGGTCTAAACCAGCACATAACCCTTGACTTTCTGAACTCTGCTTTCCTCCATACATGCTTGTTTAATGGCTCTTAAAATGAACAATTTCCTACTTAGTCTTTCTCTGAGAACTGAGGTGCAGTGCTTGGATGAGGCAGCTGTACTGAACTGACTCATGTTCACTTTATACTTAATTTTCAGGTATTAAAGTGACTCTCTTGAATATGGTAGAATTGCTATGCTGTGCCCCACAGGGTTTCAGATTGATACTCTAATGTACATTTTCTCAGCATTTGGCTGTTTAAGGCTTCTTTTATACATTCCCCAGATTCTTCATCATCACAAGCCTTTTTACATGCATTCTTTTTCTTACCCCCTTTATTTGTTTTTCTCCATCCCTTTATTTACTCACAGGAGATTCAGGCAGCTTTTCTAAAACGGTCTTGTTACAACAGTATCTAATAAGATTTTGTATACTTCTCTGCTTGTAAAGTGCTTTTATTGTCAGTTTCTTTTTAACCAGTGATTAATGGGACATCACTGCAAAACATGGAGATGCCAGAGATCATGGCTGATGAAATTTCCAGCTGCAAATGTACCACATGGAACTGTGCTGCTATAGAATTTATATAACGGTGTTGGTTTTTTTTAATTAAACAGTGTGTGTATACTACCTGAGGACATATGTTTTTTTAGCACAGCAAAGGAGTATAAGGCTTTGATCTTCAACCCCAAGTTCAGGTTACCCATTGCTTACAAATTCAGGTAGGCAAGCTCCATTTGTGGATGGAAAGCTGTTGTGCTATGAATGTACATAAACCAATGTAATTAAGCCATTCTGAGTGGACACTCTTAATGTAAAGCAGCACCACTACTTTTTTTTTGATCATTAATGGACTACAAAGAGGGTCTTAAAATCAAGATAAGGAACATTCTTCTGGGTTCTCCTTGTTCATCTGGAAGGCTAAGTTATACATTTTCATATTAGTTGTCACTGAATAATTCTCTTTTCTAGAATCAGTCTGTGTTCATTATTAGTGGACTGGTGAAGGGAGATTGCGGATTGTCATGATGTAAAGCTACATGGCAGAATACAGACCCCTTAGAGTGTTTATAAATGATTGTAAAGATAAAAACTCACTGTACTGGGCTATACAGAGTGCCAATACAGAAAAGTTACAGAAAAGTTACATGCTAAACACAGAAATGTTATTCTAGATTTGACTACAAATTGAGTGTATTTATTTAGATGATGCTATGTTACCAGAACTGATTCAAACATATGTATACATTAGAATTTAAAGCACTCTGTTTTTTGCAATGTGTAAGAGAAGTGATTCTTCTCAATGTGCTACTGCAGATTGCATTGCTAATATTTTACTTCAACATTCATGCAATACACATGCTAGCAGTATTTTCCCTCTTATGTACCAGCTGTGTTATAGATAACATGTAACAGTAATCATTTTAACTCAGTAAATACATGAAAGTATATTGAAGAATGGTTTAGAATTGCCTCCCGCTTCACTATTACTACAGATGAAATCCTAATGAAACCCTAACTTACTACCTTAACATTGCCAAGCTGAATAAAAACACGTCGTTTTACAATAGATAGAAAGATAGATAGAAAGATAGATAGATAGATAGATAGATAGATAGATAGATAGATAGATAGATAGATAGATAGATAGATATAAAAGTCCCTGATCTTGATGGTATGAATCAGAGAGAAACCGCCTCATAAGTACACTGACAATTGAACTTTCCTTTGGCAGAGATTTAAGATCTTACTTCTAAATTGAAAAGCACTGTCAAAAAATTGATCAATAACAGTTTTCTGAACAGCTGGATCCTTGCATCTTATTTGAGAGGCAAAATAAAAAGCCTACAAGGTTTGCAGTTGCTTAAAGGTAGGTGTCTTTTTAATATTTTTAATTCAGTATGAAAAGAAGTACTTTTGCTCTGAAGTGGTAACATTCTTCAGAGTTTAGGATTAAGCTGAGTCTAAATTGCCTGTTAATGATTGTGGGGTCATTTCCAGATTGGAGTTCCCAGGTACAAAAAGGATGTTGCCACACTGATGCAGGTATAGTGGAGGGACACCACTTGATTATGGAACTGGAGTTCATAATGTGCAAGGAGAGGCTGAGAACTGAATTTATTTGTCCCTGAGAAGGTTAAGAGAATATCTTATGCTGTTTGAACTACTTAGTGGGAGGGTATAGAGGTAATGTTGCCAGTCTCTTATCAGAAGTGAAGACTGGAAACGCAAGGGGCAATGGACAAAAGTTGCAACACAGAAAATTCAGGTTAGATTAAAGGAAAACATTTTTACTTTGAAAGTTGACAAGAATGGAAACAAGTTGCCAAGAGTGTGGAGTCTCCCCATCTTGGAGATATTCATATTTCAAATAGATGAGGCTGTGAGCAAACAAATTTAAGGTAGCCATGATTTGAGCCAGAGGGTTAGACTAAAAGAGGTCCAGAGGTCCCTACCAACAGGAAGAACTATCGGCAGAATGGTGCAAAACCACAGGTATATTTCAAAGCACCAGTGGGTATCTTCTCAACCCTATGCTGCAAGAAAATGTCCATTTGTTAATGTCCAAATTGTTAAAGTGAAACCTCCTCTTATGGAGCTTCCTTTACATGCCTTCAATGCAAAGACATGACTACAATGTCATGATACTGTTTTTGATGCAAATCTTAGCAGTTCCTCTTCTCACCCAGTGTGCTTCCAAACCTATACAAAAAGGCATTTGCCTAATTCCATGCCCACTCCACAGTATGGGCACTTTTCAGTCTACACTGGTGCATGAGTCTCACACTTGTGAGCTGTGTGGCTTAAGACACTTTGAAACCTTCTTTCTTCATTTGTTTTATCTTTTTTATCTCTTAGACTGAATTAAAAAAAAATGTTTTTGTCCTTGCAATAGCAAGATAAAGGTGTCACATACACTCTTAATCTTTCTGTGTTGATAATGCACTTACTTCTACACTAAAGTGCAAGACATGTAAATTTAGGTTTTATTATTAGATATTTAATAGATAGATTTATTATTAAATAATTAATTAAATTTAATTATTTTAAATGTATTAATTTTAAGTGTATCATTGCATTGGATCACTTGGTTATTTAAAGACCCCATTCTAAATAATGCAAACTGCCTTTTTACCTTCTCCCTTTTCTCTGCCTCTTTCCGTACATTATATTCATTATTGCTGCCTGAATAGCTTGCTCTATTTTTATACTGCCCCCCCCTAATATGTTTCTGGCATCTGGTCTCGAATAGTCTCCTCAAATTAGCTTCCCCTCCCTCCTTTTAACTGCCTATTTGATCAGGGCATAAATGACTCAGCTGAAAAAGGTAGAAGACAGGAGTTTGTGTTCCACTCTACTCAAAGAATGGAAAATAGAGTTGTGATGACAGGGCTGGGGATTTGCATCTTCCCCTCTCTACAGAAACATTTATAAATGTCTTTAATTTATATGTCTTTGATTAATAATTATCTCTACAGTATTTATTTTCAAAAATCAAAATGTTGGGAATATCCTTCTTCAACTGATTATTAAAACCCCAAATTTATAAAAAGGAGTTTAAAAAAGATGAGTTCTCTGTATTCCTTCTTCAGGTACTGCAGAATTGAACGAAGCTGGACAGACTCCTTTACGGGAAATTACACTTCCTATTTTCCCCCCCAGAGATTCAAAACAGTAAGTCCTTGTTCCATAGACAAATCCTGACAGCACAAATGCCTCCTTAGTGTCAACCGGGGGTGCTAAGAACATTAGAACAATTGTATCGAGCCAGAGCAGACATCCGTCTAGCCCAGCATCCTGTCTGGCGGGG
The DNA here is from genome assembly GCA_028566535.1 of Scolopax minor. Lineage (NCBI taxonomy): Eukaryota > Metazoa > Chordata > Aves > Charadriiformes > Scolopacidae > Scolopax > Scolopax minor. The sequence continues at coordinate 84,500,043 of JAOXNG010000012.1, forward strand.
GCCTTAGCGGATGCCTCGGAAAGTGTATGAGAACAGAGCAAGCATATAATGATCCTTCAAACATCTGGTGATTTGTAGCTCTGAGATTTTATCATTGAAGAAAGTGTCTTAGAAAGAAGTAGGCAAGTCATGTAGAGGTTTTGCCCTTTTTTTTTTTTCATCCCTTGTTTACTTTTGAATACCTGTAAACTTTCAGACCCCACAACGAATTGGCAAGTATTCCACAACTCGGTGACATGGTGTGTCATGAACCGTGTCTTTCTATTTCTTTTGAATACGTTGACACTACATTTATTTGGCAGTCTCTAGGTCAGTCACAATTTGGAGGCTTGTTTCACATCACTCCTCTCTTTTCCAGGCTGAAGTATTTTTAGTCATTTATTGATTAAATGTCATTTAGTCATTTATTAGAAGCTATTCCATACCTTTGATCACCTGTATAATCCTTTGCCAGTTCTACTTTATTTTTTTTTGAGATGAGGAACAGAATTGTTTTCACTTATTTTCATCTTCCAGCACAAGAAATGTAGACTTGATGCACAAATGTATCAATCCTAATGCGAACCCCAACTCTGACTTTGCAGATGAAACAATGTGCTCTTGGGGGAAGGCAAGCCAGAAGCTGAGGGTGACAGCAAGGCAGACAGGAACAGGCACCTCACTTACAAAAGGTGCAGTCCCACACCAACCAAAACTGAAGAAAAGTGTTGACCAGGTTCAGCTGACAGACCAGTGACTGACACACAAGACTGTAGCAGGGTGGCAGCCCAAGGTTAAGACAGAATCTCATGTCACCAAGTCAGGGACAGCCATGTCTGTGGCCAAGAACAGCTGCAACATAGCTCAGGGCCTCAGCTTACCTGCAGCTTGCAAGCAAAGGGATGGAGACCCCCAATAAAGCGTCTCACATCTCCTTCTCACGTGCCCCTTGTGCAGCGCTGTGATCTGCAGTGCCACAGCAGCACCGTGCCAGAGCCGAGTGCCAGCTTGGGTGGTCAAACCCCAACCAGGGAGGAAGAGGTGGCAGAGTTTCTGCATCTTGTGTAGGACCTGGACAGTCACTACATAAAAATGAGAAGCTGGAAGTGAAAAATAGAATGTTTCTTGTGAAGAAGTAGAGAAAACCCAGTGCTGCTGTTGTCACATATCCATTACTCATGTTTTAAATGCTAGATGTAGTTTTACCTTTCTAGCTCAACAAATAAGTAATTGTTGCTTGCCAGTTCACTTTTTTTAAAAATGTTTGAAATATTCTGTATGTTCTTGAAATGAAGTGGAAAGATTTGGCTACACCTCTTTCCTGATTTTCCTTGTTTATCTATTTTGAATTTTCTTTCTTCTTCTTTGCGTCCCAAATCAAAATACATTTCCACTCCAGGCTGTGATTCATATTCGTGCTACTCTGGTTTAAACATATACAGGACAAGACAATATAATATCTGGAAAAGGAGAATGTAACAGACCATTTAACAGCTTCAAAACTGGAAAGACCTGTTTGAAGTAGACTGTCAGCAAAGCATGTAATATTTCTTAAAAATCAGCAAGTGAAGTGATGCAAATATTCCTTTCAGATATTTACATCATTATTTACTTAAAGTGAGTGGCAAAATCCTGTTGACTTCGTTATGAGTTAGAATTTAACTCAGAAGAACACCACAGCTATCAAGCAAGAAAGCAGTTCTAGAGCCCCTTGTTAGCTTGCATATATTGTTTAAGGTGACCAAGACACTGGATGTCTCTGCATCTGTGTGGGTATATAACTATTAATGGAATGTGTGCACTCAGTTTAGATCTTTTACCTTCATCCATCAGGTCATCTTCCAAAGGAAATTAGGCTTGCCTCAAAATTGCATTTGTACAATACTGTTGCTGCAGGTCAGACCTCAAGATTACCTATGCTTCTTTGTGTCTCTTCAGCTGTGGGCCTGTGAGTCACAGCTAATGTCACTCATCATTAGTGACCAAAACAAGACCTCTGTGAAAAGTTATCCTCAGGTCATGAAAGAGACCTTGTCATAGAAAAAGCTACAGAAAGCAATTTTTCTGTTTGCAGCACTTTTGGGGTAATGGTAGTTGGAATAAATGAAAAAGGGTGCCAAGCCATCAGAACTGCTGGACAGAAGGAATGTGCAACAATGCAACTTACCAGCCACACACAGGGCTTCAGGAAATGACTCGCAACAAAAATTCCAAGTTATGGCTAAGGCCAAGGTGCAAAACTGGGAATATTTTCTTCTCTTTTATGTAACATTTCCTTTAAAAAAAAACAAAACCAACGTAATACATCGAAAATAAAATAAACTGAAAGATTGTGCCATCCCGGTAGCATACAAAAAACACATTAAGTTGATTGAACCTGACTGGTACTATCAATTATCATAGAAACAGCTTGCACAGAATAATAAGCTAAAATATTTCTTAGCAGCTGCTGCTGCAAAATTCACCCCTTCTATTTATAATATAGATAGAAGACAAAAATCTTAAACAGTCAAGTTTTCCATTTTCTCTTAGTCACCTTTGAACAAATCCTGATCTGGGAGTGACCTGAAGGTAGCCTGGCCCAAAGATAATTTCAAGCTTTTTCTTTTCTTTCAATCCTGAGTACCCATGCCCATGATATTTCCAGAACTGTAAGATTATGAATTATAATTCTTCTTTCCCAAATACACTTTAAAATACACATTTTTTTATGAACAACAACAAATCATCTTCTTGCTTACCTTCTAAAAATTACTCTCTTTTCCAGTAAGAGGAAAACTGTGTCTCAAAACTCTCTTGGCTACTCTGTTTTTAAGGTGTGGTTGGTTGTGTGTTAATGAAACTGAAGTGGAAAGCAGTATTTACAGAATAGGTGTGCCCTGGTCATTAGTCTAAATGAAATTTGCATTTTATTGGGAAACATGTATTGCCAACCAGGAAAAAGAAAATAAAGAAGAAATCCACAACAACGTATTGATATATATTTCTTTTGGAGTCATAAATACATATATGCTGCAATAAAGAAGTTTATGACAGCCAGCGTGTTTACCACTCTCTCTAGTCCGTGATGCATTCATTGTGTCAACAGCATATATTTGCTCAGGAAAGATTAGTTCCTGTCTACATCTGCGTATTTTACTGGAAACAAAAGTGACGTGGTAAACAGCTATGTATTGGGAAGCTTGGGTCTGCTGAAATGTCAGTCTTTCCTCTTTTCTAGGCAGTATTCTGAATAGAAATTTGCCTTCAAACCAAATGCAACCAAAGCACTCCTTTCTGCTCAGTAAATACTCAGCCTATTCTTCCTTCTGCTATTTATTTCTATTTCTGCCATTCCAAGGCCCCATTTTAGAAGCTGATGCACAGTGATTTCTACAGTGCAGGAGGTAAGAGAGGTGCTTCTGCACAGCTCTCCCATCTCCCCATCACATCCCTCCCAGATCACTGCTCCCGTGGCTTCAGAAAAACTACATACTACTTTTGCTAAATTAAACACTCTGTAGCCTTTAATTAAACTTTCAGTGCTTTTGTTAATAGCTGTTCTTATTTGGGTGTAACTTAATGATAATAGCTACCCTGTAAAAATATGCTATTTTCAAGGATGAAATGTCACCATCTAATCTTTTCTCCTTCATTTATTTTTGTCTTTACTGGAATGTTTCTTATCAGCTTGCCTTGTCAGAAGAAATAAACTCTTTCTAAAAACTAATTCTCCTTCTCTGAATACTAACAACCCGGCACCAGAGAGAGGCTCTACAGAGAGCCACGTCTGTGCTTTGCTTCTGTTAGAGCTGAATAAGAAAATGTACAGAGCAAAAATGATAAATATAACCTCAGTTAGACATGAAAGAAGGCCTTGTGAGAGTGTTAAATTCCACATTTGATACACTTAGTTATTATTTCTGAAGCTGTTTTATTTCAGTCTAATTTACGTAGATTGGATACAATTACTTTTGCTATATTGAGAACTGTTCTCTGAAAAAAACTTACAAAATAATGTGGCAAATTTCCAAACTCTTTCTTTCTCTCTAGTTTTCATGCAAATAGTTATGGTTGTGCTAATTGTGAATCTGAACAGTCTACCATGAAATTTGAACTCTTTTGTTTCTTAACAATACAAGTATTCTTATATTTGAAATTCTGATAAGTCTACTGTTTAGCACATCAATTGGTAACATGCAGTTAGTTATCACACAGCTGTCTTAGATCACCAATGCTAGCAAATATTAACTATACTAAAAAACCTTTTTTTCATTAAAATAAGCAGATAAAATGTTTAAAAACTGCAATTTATTAAAAATACCTCTTATTTCTACTTTATTTTCAAGAATAGTTATGACAATGAAACCAGTAAGTATTACATTGTGTTTAATAAATTTTATGTTATGCCTTATGACTCACTATTTTATCAATTATGGAAATGTAACTCTGTCTGGAATGGATGGTAGTAAACAAGTGCTCACAGTGATGAGAAAAACAAGGTGGTTTTTTTCACTCTTTGTGACCTACAGAAAAGAAAATAAAATAAACATCATTTTAATGAAACCCACGCCTGCATCCTTAGTAAAAGCTACTTAATGTTTATCCAGCATATACAGAAAATTGGATTCTGCACTAATGTACCTAAATATAGACCAAACACAAACCTAATCATAGACCAAAGAGCTCAATGTTTAATCACCATTTTTTAACAGTTTTTGCCAGCACCAGTTGTCATTGGGCTTCCAGTTCTATGTGACTGACCAATCCATCTCCTTATAAACAGTTGAGTTTATGTTTCAGGAAAACAAAGAAAATATGTGTGACAGATGTGATTAGAGCCAGCTGAAATTTTCTGCTGAAATGATTTACTGATGCAACTCGCTGTTTGTACCAAGTGCAGTTCATCCTAGTAAATTTTTGAAGCTCTGTTTTTCCGTCAGAAAATGCACAGCAAAATACTTAATTTCTGCTTGATTTGATCCTAATCAGAATGTTTTCTCTGTTGTCATATGTGTCCCATATTTCTGCCTTCTGGTGTCTCCCTGGGGCCAGGCTACAATTCCCACACAGGACTGTGAAGACTTCCAGAGCATCACAGGTGAGATTCTTGGTACGTAGTGAGCACTGTCGTCTGGCCACAATGCCTGATACATTGGGAATCTCTGTTTTAATCCAGTTATCACTTTCCTCCTCAAGAGTAACATGCCACCAGGGAAGATAAGGATTAACGTTAAAATAGCTTGAAATTAAGTACTTCAAGTAATTTCACCAAACCGAGAGGAAGTAGTTCAACTTGAAGGGGTTTTGAAAAGCTTTCAAATGAAATTATGAATAACGCTTTTCAGAAGTTCTCATTGCAGAAGGGAGTGTATATAAACACCAATGTCTTTAGACTTTCCTTCAGAAATTTGTTGTATTTGTAGAAGAAGAATACAACCCAAAAAGTTGCCTTCCAAACTTTTTTGCTTCCTAGAGAACTTTATTAGTGCTACTGTAGAGCAGCACATGTCATCCCTTCAAGAATACAGAAACATCTGAGCAGTGGAGGACAAGGTAGAGCTGACCGTCTCCTGTGGATAACGCTCTTGTTCAGTCCACCTCTAGCACCACGTCTGGGTGGAGAAAGAGAGACAAATCTTGGAAAATGCTGGGAAAGTATATATAAACAGCCATGCGGGTAATTAACTGCATAAGGTGGGGACAGCAGATAATTATTTGCACACAATTTGGGGAACCAGGAAAATGTGATAGACACCTGCATAAGCAGAACTCTTCCGACAGAATCAAATTTCATGCTTTAGGAACTTAGTTCCACTTTGAAAAAAAATATATTTCCTGCACATAAAAAAAGATTAAAATTAATCAAATTAATATTCTATTTGGTTTTATGGGTTCTTTTCCTAAGTTCAGGGAAATCTTATAATTTCTGGAGGACTTCTTGAGGATGTCTTTAATTTTTTTTTTAAGTTTTGTTGTTACATTATACACCTGATCTTTTGATTGGTAGGGGAAAAAAAATTGAGACCTTTGGGGGAAAAAAAAAATGAGATAGGATTTTTTAAAATTATTTGCATTATCTTTGCAAAATGCACATAAAGTCCTATATTAGGACATCGAAAAGACAAATATATGCAAACTAAACACCATTGTTACTGTAAATATGTCTATAGATCTGCCAGCACAATTACAGGTCATATTCCAGGGCTCTGGAAGAATTTTCTTAAAGTTCCTCCAGCACCACATAGGGTTTTTGGTAGAGGAAAGCTTCTGGGTAACACCTGAAACACTGGAGGGACCCTAGGGTCTCAAAATTGTTTCTGTGGCACAGGCTGAATTTAAGGGCTAAAGGCATACAATGTCAGCAATGTTCATTACAACTTGCCACCTTATTCTAGGTCAATCAGATGTCACTGCTCTAAATTCAAAGGCTGGACCTAAACTCACAAACTACTCAAAGGTAGGAAGAATCTTGATGAAGCTAAGTGGGTGCAGAGAACTGTCTGTCAAGTTTTTTGCTCTGGTTTGGAGCCCTCAAGCATGAAAAAAAAAAAAAATTATTGTGTAACATAAAATCACAATCTTAACCAGCAAAAACCTGCCATATTAGGGAAATTTGTGTCCTGTATTCAAAATGGGACAACACTACTCCTTTTTCCTGAAGAAAAATAAAATTCACATTCAGATATTGTCTATAAAGATTCAGGAAAAGGGCCAAAAATTATTATCTGGCACCATGTGCATTTGCCTCTGTGCAGCAACAGAAGCAACCTCCTCTGACTGTAGAGAGGAACCGGTGCCAGTAAGGCTCCCAATCTCTTTGCTTTTTGCAGAAAAGGAACTGGCAGCAAAGTTTTATTACCGCTATGATGCGTAAGTGACAGACACGGCCTGCCATACATCTTAACTCAAAGGGTGGACTTCAGAATTGCTTTCTGGCTGCTGTTTTGTTGTTGTTTTTTTCAAAAGTGATGTTTCTCTTGTGAATCCCAGCTGTGAAGGGGCAGTATGAAGCCACAGCAGTCTCTGTGAGGGTGGTAGCAACATTACTTGGGATACAAAACTAACACTTCCTCTCACCACCTCCAAGTTCTCCAAGCCAAACAGAACAAATGCAACACCCAGGCTCTCCAGCAGATTTTTCCAGCTCCCAGAGCACTCAGTTACTCCAAGTTTTCTTCATCCTACAGCTACCTACAGCAAGCCTAGCAAAGATTCCCTCCCACACTTATATACATCCCACACCTGTACCAATTCATGATACAAACCACCTACCGATCCACTCTCCATATGTCTGCCCAGTTTTCCAAGGAGGGTAGTTACCAGCTTTCCTGCTCCACATATGGGCATGCTCCAAATCCTACCCTAACAGTGCACTGAGTTGAGTTAATTAAGGCTGACACTTGGCAAATAAGGATATCAATCTGCAACACGCCTCAATGAGTTTGAGAAAGTATCCCATGTGGAACTACACAAAACTTGGTAGCTCTGTTAACAACAGAAAACAGATGGTAATGCATCCCAAAGGATCTTAGAGAAAAGCTCACAACATGGGAACAGGATTTCACTCACTACAAATGCTGTAGGGTAGGATTTCAGATAAATTGTTGAAAAACCTCCTAAAGTCTTCAACTACAAAAAACAAAGCCTTGCCAGCTCAGATATCTGAAGTTCTGCTCACAGCTTTTCCTGGGGCTATTGGGGAGCAATGCTTCTCTCTGCATTCCATGGCCAGATTGCTCTGCTGAGAGGATTTCATGTCTTTGGCTTCTCCTTGCCCTTTGGTTTTCCTTTGGCTTCCATAAACAGGTTGGGTAGAGAGAAGCAGGGTGCTTTTTCCCTTTGCTTCTGCTGCTGGCTCTGATATTTAGAGACAATTTGGGGCCTTACGGACTGGTGAGTAGGCTTATTAAAGGAAGATGCTCTTTCCAAGCGTTATCTGGGGATAACTAGACCTCAAATAGGACACCTTTTGGTGCTGCTGCTGCTGCTGAAGTTACAGGCTTGGGGAACAGTTTGCATATGAACTGGTGCAAGAAAGGAGAGAGGGAACAAGCTATTAACTGAGCAAGGAGATGGATTATTCATGGCTTTGACAGATTCTGGAGCTGGCCCAAAGTGCTGTCAATTGCCAGTGGTAAATAGCCAAAAAATGAAAAACGAGCTTTTTTTAGACTGTGTCAGCAGTATCAATCAGAGCAGTATCCAAAAATCTTGAAATGAATACAACACATTTCTGGCTGGTGATGCTCAAGCAGAATATAATTTAAATAGACATAAAAATAAGGACATTTCACCTTAAGGTTATTTGCCTAACCACATTTGTTTCAGAGGCTATACAAAAAGGGAGCATTTAAGCATGTATCTGGCTTTTCTCAGTTGTTTCTCTTCTGACTTGCAAATGCTTAGGTTGATTTTACTGTGAAGCTTTTTGGCATAATTATGTTTAATTTTCAGGAAGAACAAAGATTTGTTATGATCTGCAACATACATTTGTTGTGCTGCAGGGCACCATGGAGACACATGGCAGGGGGTATTAACTGATGTTAGCTTTGCCACAGACCAATGTCAAATGCATACTTTTCACCTCCATTATTTTAGCTTGAAAAAACAAAAACAGAAACAAAAGCAAAGCAAAAAAAAAAAGTACTGGAAAATCTCAGTATCTGTGAGGCACTTATTTGTTTCTGAAAACTATATGAAGAGACCTTATAAACTAATGTGGAGCTCCACATAAGAGACATAAAGTAGATGGAAAACAATGGAGAGCCGTGAATATTTGGGCTATGCTTTCTTTGGAAGGTTATGAAACCTATCCTTTTAACTTTTAAGCAAAACGAGCACATTTGTGAGAATCCAGATTCAGATTTCTTGGGCTTACTGTTGTAAAAGAAACCAATAATAGTGATAATCATGAATATTTAAGGAAATGTTATCCCTCCATTCTTTATCCAGGTCTTGGAGAAGCATGGAGAATGCAGTATAAATAGAATGGGGAGTATTTTAATACATAGTACATGCTAAAAACCTCCTATAAACAAGAGGACTTGGAATATTCCTTTCATACATTTTTGAGGAATTTTCATAAATTTCAAGTTGAACTCACTGAATTTCTTTAAGATTACTTTTCTTTTTCTGCTTAGTAACCCATAGTACCTACAATATCACTATGTCTGTTTTCATGACTATCAATTTTAACCCTTGCCTTTAAGGTGAAAACACAATTCAAATATCTCATTTATTTTTTAATTCAAGCCTTTTAACAGGCCCTTAATTGAGCTTCAAAGTAGTTTAACTGCATTTCCTTCAATGCTTCTATCTTTCCAATATTCTTGTATTACTTTTTTGTTCAATTCATTATAAATTATTCAATTAGAACTTCTTTTTACTTCCTAATTTGAGGATTATTTAGGCAAAATCCTATGGTCAGTAATGGAAGGTCTGATCATCCAAAATAATTTTTCAAGTTTAATACTTTACACAGTGTAGCTGGTTGTTTTAGTAAGTTTTAGAAGCTCAGACAGGAGAACTGAACAACATTTAGTGAGGGGACTTGCTCCTCTCCTTACCATGGTACACCATGGTAATTTCTTATAGTAATTTCACAGAATCACAGAATCACAGAATCTTAGTGGTTGGAAGGGACCTTTGAGATTATCGAGTCCAACCACATTAAAAATCAACCAAACAAACAAACAAGCAAACAACTTAAAAAAACCCACACCACCCCAAAAAACCCCAACAAACCCATAAAACCCATACACACAAAAAAAGCACCCATCA
>JAOXNG010000012.1:84562776-84573662 GCA_028566535.1 Scolopax minor
CAGCATTAAGGGAACTGGATAAAATTCTTACATTTCTGCTCAAATCCATTAACTGCCTAATTGTCAGGAATAAAAATACGTATTAGGCTTCTGAGGTGGGAATAATTAATTGCATAAATATAACATGGGAAACAGCCACTGAAGTAAACTACAAGAAGGAATATTCCAGATACGATTTTGGGAAAACCTCTTGCATTCATCATGAAAGTGAAGCAACTGGGATAGCTAGCACAGGGACATCTCCATCATTTGAAGGTGGAGGACAGGTCTCCCGTGAGAAAAGATCAGGGAAACAGAGCGACCTTAGCTGGTCTAGATGTTGTGAGGAACAAGGTGGACTAGAAGACCTCTTCAGATTCCTTCCAGCCCTGTGACTCTATAATCTCCTATAATTTCCTAGAATTTAGTCATTAACAAAATCATTACCATTGCTTAGTTGACCTTAGAGACCTCATCCCACATTTGCTTATTCAAGCATGGTCTGTTTCCATACACCTGTGCAGCAATTATAAGAGTAATTATAAGAGTACCTGTAAAACCCCGAAGGAAAGACTGATTGTAGCTTGTGTGAGGGTGTGAACCCTCTTTTGCCCTCCCAAGCTTTTATTTTTATATACTATAATATGCTTTATAAAAATCCATTACTCTCATGCTCTAAACCAGAAGGTTTGCCTCGGTCACCACCTTAGTGTGTTACAACACAAAAAGAAAGGATTAAGCAGATAGTTCGAATATATGCTTTTTCTCCTAACTAAAGGGCAGGTGGTCTCCAAAACCAGAGCGAAATCAGCCTTGCAGTAAATTTAACTCAAGCCTGAAGTTAGCCTGCTGGCTGCAGAAGCTGTAGTAGGTTGCCTGTATTACCCTCAGCTGTAAGCATCGAGGTTGTACCATGCTAGTGCTCTCTGTGTCCTTGCACACTATTTTTTGCTGGTCAGCAAATTCCAGCTGACATCACAATTCAAATTTTGTTTGTGGTGTGACTGGGGTGAATAACACTATAATCTCTCACAGATTACCCGTACCCTCAAATCTCCTTGTCAGAAGCTGGTGACAGGTAACTGGTGGTTGTGTTTGGCTGGCAGGTGCTCTGCTAAGGGTTTTGGATGGTTAAGAGATCATAATTTTCATTATTTTCTCATAACTGCCTTCAAAATCTATGAATCTTGAAAAAGAGCTTCCACAGCTGAGGCAAATGAAGAGGTGCCTGAAGGAATATTCACTTTGAAAATAAAATGTCTGTATTGATTTGATAACTTCCATGCATGGGGCAGAAAGGTCCTTTATAATTTTTAAGTGTGATTACTTTGAAGGTTTAGGGTGGCACAAATTCAAATGACACAATCACACAAAGTATGAGATCATCAATTCTACATTTATTTGTGAACACTCTTGGCCTCTACCTGAGAATACCCAAGCAGTTAAAAAAAAAAAAAAAAGAAATCTGTCATAATATTTTTAAAACTTAAAGCCTACTTTGTGCTTATGTAACCTATGTCCTGTATTTTGACTGCCTTTCACTTTTATTTTGGCCAATATGCTTTATTTCTTATGCTTTTAGACAGATTGTTTGTCATGAGTACAAAGATGTAAACTGATTATTGGAAAAGAAACTATGATTTTGCCATGGAAACAAATACTGTCTTTTTGATTCATGGAAAACTTATGTAGAAGAATTTACCTGTCATAATAGACGAAGATGCCAAGCATATTGAAAGATTCATGTAAATCTCAGAAGCTGCAGTCCAAAGTCTTTACAGCAGACATTTCAAATTCTTTCTGAAAATATATTACAGAAAGATTTATAAGAAGAATCAGCAGCTGAAGGATCAAATCTTACAAAGAGAAAGCATCAGATTTGAGCTCAAACAAACATGTTTGTGAACACATACAAATACTCAAACAAATTATATTTTAAATAAGACATAAGTAACCTCTATCTGTGGCCAAAATTACAATCCTATAATTTTTATTGCTTTCTGCTCTTGAAAATACACAATATCTGCAGCTGCTTATGTTTGGCTTTCTTATTTCCCATTTCTCTACATTTCTGCTTCTTAGCATGTCTAGAAATGCCTCAGCATTAACAGGTGTGAGCAAGTTAGAATGTAGCTAACAAAAGACCAATTAATGTTCCTCTAAACATCTCAGGACTTGCTGAGGTAAATACAGTCTTAGATCTGTTAATATATATCTGCAAGAGAGGGTTTCTCACAGTGGATTTTATCACAGGCACAGGAGCAGAAAAAACTCTTTCCTCCATTTTATATATATATATATATATTTTAGAGCAGTTATTAGGGTGTGGGAAACCTAGGTCCATTTCCTTCCCATACATAGCATGGCATTGAAGGGATTCTACTGCTCATTGCGAGCTCCCTGAAAAATGCCTGAAGCATTACACACAGCAGACTGGAAAACAACCCTTGCTGACACTGTCCCATTTTGCAGAAACGTTAAAAATTTCTAGACTGAAAAATGAATCCTCTAAGGTTGGTGTTCAGTACTCATGGAAGAAGAAGACCTCTGTGTTCCTATGGCAATACTTTATTCTGCAAAAGGTTTGTATGAGTTATTGTAATTGAAAGGACTACAACTGAGTCCATCCTTTTTCCAGAGGGTTTCCTCAAAACTTAACACAAAAGGTTCCTATGCACTCTGGATCAGTAGGCGTTCAGTGTGGAGTAGTTCATGGTGGACTAGTGCCAACAACCCACCTGACCAACCCTGCCCCCTCCTTAACACAAAACATATACAATTAAACCCTAGACAGAAATATGAGTGTGAGACAATGGAGAGGAAGGAAACAAGCTTGTATTTGCCATATATGAAGTACTGAACTTGGTTATAGAGGAGGGAGTGTAGGGAAAAGGGGCCAGGACTCTAATAGCTTTTCATCCTCCAACAAACTGTAAAAGAAAAAAATTCCAGCTTATTTCACATTTGTATGGACTATTCTAAGGAGAATGGGATATGATATAGGATCAAGACCTTTATGTTACCCTGAGTTAGCCATCTAGGACACAGAGTGGAATTCAAGACATCTCCTCATTTCTTAGTATTTTCCAGCTGACTACTACTGATGTGCAACCTCGGAGACTGCAACCTCAGCATCCTGGGATGCCCAGTTCTCACACACACTGCTTAAGGAATACATGGTTGTGAGTGCTGCTACAATGCCAGCTAAAAAGGAGATGTTTCAATGATGTCTGTAATAGCAGCTATACTCCTATTTTCAATCTAGCCTTTCACTCTGAATCAAGAAAGCAATCCTGTTCATAGATATTCATATCCCACTGGAGAAGAACACGATAGGGTCACAAACATGATCAGAGTGCTGGAGCACCTCTCCTATGAAGACAGACTGAGAAAGTTAGGGTGGTTCAGCCTGGAGAAGAGAAGGCTCCAGGAAGACCTTGTAACGGCCTTCCAGTACCTAAAAGGGGCCTACAGGGTAGATGGGGAAGGACTTTTTATCAGGGACATCCTGAAGGTGTTCAAGGCCAGGCTGGATGAAGCTTTGAGCAAGCACTGGTCTAGTGGGAGGTGATTTTATGACATTCTATGATTCTATGACAACAGTGACTAGGGAAAAAAAGCAAACTGTAAATGCTTTGCCATTCCTTCATTACTATTCCTAGACTTAGAGATTTAAAAACAAATCCACACACACACCTTTCAATTGTTTCCGAACTCTGACAGATAATTTAAACCTCTGAGTTACAGTCAGTATAAGCATGTTGGTGTTCCTTGGGAGCACACAAGGTTTTGTGCTGTTGGGAATTCCTGGATTACAATGGGTTAATCTAAATATGAAGGTAAATTCTTAAGTGACAACAATTCATACAATTGTGTTTCTATGAGCCTGTGTTTGCTATTTGGGATCTATCTCTTACTTATGGTCACTGGTAGAAAAAATTCCAATTTGCCACAAAGATCAAAGTTGTTCTACATCACATTTGTAAAGATGAATGTAAGTATAATGTTCAGTGTTTCCGCAGAAGTTCAGTACTAACAACTGTTTGGACCAAAAGGGTATTAAGCAGGGACACTTAGGTTAACAGCCCTGTAGCTACCAGCATTTTGCAGTGCACTGTTCACTGACCACCACAACTGTGCCACTTGGAGTTAGGTTTAACAGAGGCAGATGCAATTTACAACAAGCAGCCTAAAACTAATGAGTCTGTTAAACAGTTACAAGGATGCCAAAGGCAGAAATCCTTCATCCAGCTCCCAACATTTTAAAATGGGAATTCTAACCAAGAGGAGAGCCTGGAAACTTGCCAAAATATGATATTCCTCCGCCACTGGAGTTTAAGAAGTAACAGTGATCAGCTCTTTTCCTTAGCTTACATATTTTAATTATTATTGTTTTCAATGGGTCAAAAATCCCTAGGATCATTTCAGTGACCCTAGGTTAGAGGGATATTACATGTGAATTTATGCTGTCAGTCTCCATCCATGGGAGTAATGTTAATCCACTAATACAAAATTTTTCACTCATTATGCTGAGGCTGGAAGACCACATCTGATCATAACTGACACAGTGGCTAAGGAGTTCCAAGCACTGGGTGAGTTCTAATGCCTTCATGTCACCATGGAATGAAGAAAGTCAAGCAGGGAAATTGATGTAACGAATGGCTACTTAAATCATAATAATCCCAGGGGATAAGTAACAAACATACAAATACCTCCATCAAAACCGCAGAATACTAAAGCAGAAGAATTAAAGACTAGAAACAGAATTAATACTGAAAAACAACCTGTGAAGGAAGACAGATCTTATCAGACACATCTGATTTATTCTTTGACAGAACAAGTGAAACTAATAATCTATGAAAAGTCTGACTTTCAAAAACATTGGGCCATCAACTTTGGGGTGGTTATCCAAAGAAACAGATACCCCAAGCAAGTAATAGCTCCACCATTTCTTAAAATTCAGTCAGTCTGATCTGTAGTCTCTAAGAACAGATAACCCCTCTAATTGTTTTAAAAGCAGTTTCTCAGCAACAATTTTTCTTCATTTTATTATCCTGTATTTGACCTCCAGTTTTTTGTTTTCTCTCAGAAACTTAAATGTCATGCTGGCTTGTTAGACTTCCAGCTTCTGTAGTATGTCAAGTGTATGGGTATAAGATTAGATAAAAATTGACATTTTGCTAACCTATTTGTTGGGTGGTGACTAAACACTTATATTTTATTTTTAACAATTATCTGACTATCTCTTCCCACTGTTTTTACTTTTCCTTATTCTGGTTATCTTTTATTACAGTCTGTGTTTCTCTTGTTTTGTCATGCTCAGTTTCATGTGTTGGTTTTTTTTATTAATTTTCTCTTGCTCTCCCTTCACTTTTCTTTCTGGACTGTTGTGTCCATTTTTTCAATCAGGTTACCTCCTATTACTATTACACAGTGCAAAAAATTGCAATATTTCAGACTTACACCCAAACCTCGAAATGTGATACTGGAGAAGAATAAGACAGACTAAACCCAAATTACTATTAAAAAGCCCTGCTGTAGAAACTGAAATTGTAGATCAGCACGAACTCATAATTACCAGTTACAAACAGATAAAATAAGACAGATAGATCTTATTCAGATTCCTGAAGAGGAAGAGTTCAAACAGCAACTTTTTGAATGTCTTATATAACCGCTGAATTTTCCAGTGGCTGCACAAGAATTACACCTCACAGCAACAAGAGAAAAAACAAACCCAATGGTACCACTGGGACATAAGGTCAAATATACAAAATGTGACTAGTGCAAAGGGCTGTTTTCCGAACAATCCATATTAGATAACACTGAAACGCTTTTGTTTTGCTTAAAGATCATGTTGGTGTCATTGTTACCTCTCTGACTTTTAATAGCTCACCTCTCTGAAAGAGGTGAATCTTAGAGAGCACAACGAAGCTGCAATTCCCTGCTTCATTTTTATGGGTCAGCTAACAAGGCGTAGTTTTCCTTTAATCTTCATGTTAAGTAAAATTCAATCGTAATAATTCTTGGACCTAAAGCTTCTTTACTCTTCAGAAAGGGCTCTTATCTCCCTATTACTAATTTTTGCATACAAAAAAAAATCAAACTGGGAAAGGGACCTGTTACCTTAGGGCAACTCAGCTACTGTCTGTTTCTCAGGGTGCAGCAAGAGCAGGCTGTTCCTTAGGGGAAAGCAAGAACTCCATGTTTAGCCAAGAGTTCAGAATGCCAAGTCCTTGTGGTAATCCCTATGGACGACTGCACAGAAATGAGACAGGTCTGGGATCAAACCAGGAAGTCGTGTCAGCAAGTCAGGATGAGGACCCAGTCCTCAGTTAGCAGGGAAGACAGTTAGCAGGGTAAGCCAAAGTCCAGTTAGCTCCAGATAAGTACACAGTGACAGACAAATCTGTGGTCAAGATGGAAAGTCCAGGGTGTGGCCAGGGTCAGGATCCAGAACAGCAGAGTAGATGGGCCGGCTCAGGCATAGCTGCAACACATCTCAGGTGGGGACCAAGGGACAGAACTCTAGCATAAACACATCTCCCAAGGCAAGGAGAGGGGACCTCTCTTGTGTCATCTTGTCTGCTTCTTCAGCACAGCCCCCATAATTAAGCTGGACACAAATGCAGTCAGCTAAGGTCCCAGAAAAAGGAGAGCATCCTCTGGGCCCTGACACGGTCAGTTGCAAATGTAGACATCTTTATAGGCAGATATAAAGGACACCCCAGTTTATACAGCACAGCAGTATCAATCTGAGGATGGATAAGAGTCCATATTTAGGAGCTAAGGGGCAGCATTCATGTAGTACCTAAATGTTCTTTGAACTACACAATATATCAGCTGGGAACTGAAACTGAAAATGGAGGGCTGAAAAAGCTGGTATTTTCAATACAAATGTAGGCTTTGCAAGTCTGTAAATTGTCTCCTTATGAATGTGAGTGTTTAAGCACTTTAGGAGTGATTCCATTCAGCAGTCACTTACAAGAGAACATTTGTATTGATTCCTGCAGCAGATATTTCAGGAGCAGATCACCAGGATGTGCTACCTCTACTGTTTAAAAACATAATTTATGTCAATAGTGCAGTTGGCATATATAACTCTATAATATAGAAAGACTTCGGTAGTGTTTATCAGCATGGAAAACCAGTGAAAAACATACCCTCAGTTGGGAAAACACTCTGACTTTGGGCTTGGGACTCCTATGAATTGTCACTTGAGTCTAATAATTGGAGAAAACATTATTATACTGCTAAGATTTAATCCTTTCATCTGCATTCTCTGTTTAGCCCTGTTAGCTATAACATCATTTCTATAGGGTAGTTTCAAAAATCGCATAGATTGAGAGTAAGCACACAAAATGCATTGTAGGAAAAAAAAAAAACAAATCCAGAGTCTCCCCATAAAAAAAACCAACCACCAGAAAAATGAAAATACAAGAGGTTGAGAGATTGCTGCATATGATGTTTGATATTACTTCTTTGCCAAGGAAATTCCTGGCTGAATTTGTTAGAATCTAATCCTTCATAATTTAATTATCATTGTGAATTTTTTTTTCATTTTTCCTGCTACTTCTGGAAAGTATAGTGTACAGATCAGTGAGCCCTGGCAATGAAAAAAGGGTTAAGAAGTTCCAGGAAAGCAGAGAACAAACAGGTTAGGGGCTAAACTGAAGTCTGCAGTTCATTCAAAATGTAGAGAGGGAAGAGATAAAGAAAATTGGAGAAGAGCCAACGAACAAGAGGAAACTGCTTTCTTTCCTGTCCCCCATGAATCTTACTCATTGGAAGTGCTCCTGGACTAAGACACATGCATAAGCAATGTTCCACAAACAAGAAGTCAGTATCTTGACCTTGACACAAAGATGTTCAAAAAGCACATTCAGACACTGTCAACAGAGCAATAACATCTAATCATTGAGATGTCTGCCTTAGTTTGCAAGGTGGGAAGTGAAAGTAATTATGGCATAGGAACAACACTGATTTTGTGTGCAAAGGAATGCTAATTTTGCTAATTTGGCCTAACTGAATAACTGCATTAAGAGCTACTGAGATAAAACGAGCAGCTAGGGAATCTCCTGGAGTAAATAGTTTACTTCTGTAGAAGGTTACTCTTTGGTTAGTGCTGATTCATAAAATCACAGAAAAGCGTAGGGTGGAAGTGACCTTCAGAGGTCATTCAGTCCAGCTCCCTGCACCAAGCAGGCCTTACCTCCTAAGCTGCATCAGGTTGTGTAGGGCCCTTGTCCTGCTGGGTCAGGAAGACCTCCAAGGGCATTAGAGATGCCACCAACTCTCCCATCAACCTGTTCCAGTGCTTAACCACTCTCGCTATGACATTTTCCCCCCTTTTTTCTTTCATTTCTATACTTAGATATGTCTTTTACATAGATCTATGTATACATTCCCCTTTTCTCTGTCCTGACAGAGGTTTCTGCCAGCCATTACGCTAAGTGCAAACGTGATAATGTGTATACCCAAGTGCTGAGGAAATGAAATCTGTAGGAGAGGGTGGCTAAGGGGATATCTTCTTATCAGCTACCCCTTTTGGAAGTCCTACAATAGATCTTGCTCTTCTCCATGCATTTTTGTAGGCCACATTGCTTGCTGTTGATTGCTTAAAGAAAAATATCATTGGAAGGATTAAGAACAGCTGAGCTGAATTGAAAAAAAATATATGCATAAGACCATGTCTGTAGCAACTATATTTACAGCAATGCCTGCATTTTAACATTTAAGGAATGACATAATTATGATTTCTCTACCATTTCAATGTGCTTTTTTCACAAGACAAATAGTTATTCAAGATGAAAACCTTGTGATCAGAAAGAGAAATGACCTTTTAAGTAACATAGCCAAAATCTTTCAGAAAGGCAGGACAAGATAAATTCTGTTTCCTTACTTTATCTAAAAATTGAAACATTTATAATTTGAAACAATTGTGTGCGTATCACTCATCTATAGTTTATGAAGGGACAACTGCATGGATTTAGCCATGTCAAACAAACAAGTGGGTGAACTTTTAAACATATTTAATTTAAGGACTGTAGGCAGCACCTTCTGTTCTGCTACAGTATGTTTTTCTCCTTCCTTTTCCCCCAAAATCTGCCGTCCATTTTCCCTGTCCCAAACAAATAAAGAAGTTGTTTAAAGTAGTATTATAACATACTTGTGCACTGACAGCCTCACTTGCCTGCAAAACCACAGCAGACCCACAGAGGTGCACATGCACTTCCTTGGGCAGCAAAACAAGGAAAACACATGAGTGTCTCAGTGTGCTGACAAACCAGCATACCTTCAATCTGGAAGGTATAGGCAGGCATCTTTTTGGCTGGCTGCTCAGAGACATGCTTATTCTGGCTGGTCAGCCAGCTAAGAACCACACTTCCCTTCTCAACTGATGATGGAGCAAACAGCATAAATTATCTGTCACGTCAAGGTATTGCTTATTGAGCTATAATCTGCACATGGGTCATACTTCCTACACAAATGATTCCATCAGCTATCTGGTGTGGCTCAAATCACAGCACTCTCTTGCCTTTGTTCTTGTTTTAAATGGAACATTTATTTTTAAAAGACATTATTGTTTTCATCTATTTTCTGAGACAAATATGAAACAAAAGTTTCTCCACAGCTGAAGGTAGACTGATGCAATAAGAACTGTACTGAGGAATTAGCATAAGGGTATCTGTTAAACACTGCAGGGATTGTCAGTCTTGCAGACACATGCAGACTGGATTTTCACAAGAACATTTCTCTAAGGATCTACTACTGTCACTGCAATAATAATACACGTACAGCTGCTTATAAGCAGCATATGGCCAAGGTATTAGGTACCTTTAATGAGTAACCTGTCTTCCTTTGTTTACTAGATTGACAAATCTGATATCAGCTTATTCTAGAGTTTTGTTCAGAAACAAAACTATTTCCAAAGTAGCTTTGCACATATAGGTAAGCTGTTTTGCCATTACTTCAGTGATTTGTAACTGTATTGCTGCTGATTTGGATGTGTCTTGCACCTGACCAGATCAAAATGAACTCAGGGTGAAATCCTGCAAGGCCATGTGTATTTGGAACTGACTGAGCCAGGTATCCTAAAACCCTCTTAGCTCCCACAATTCACTATGGTTTGGAATCCCTTATGACAGCATACTTTAGATTTACATCACATGTAAAACACAAGGAGGAGATGGTGACATCAGCCAGCTTCAGCTCTAGAATACATGCAGATTAATGCTTCCTTTTAGATCAGATGGAGCTGAAAATCCAGGAAGAAATTTGCATAAGAAGAGAACAAAAAAAGCAATGCTAAAATGGAGCAGAATATTTTAGCCTATCAATAAGAATTTCAGTTGGTTGTTTGAAGAGTTTCAGAAGGCTTTTTAGATAATTCATAGATGCAGGGTTATGAGTGCAGTCACAGCCCTAAATTGCCACAACCAGTCTCACTTGGGACCCGCAGCCACTCAAGGTCTGCAGATTGGTCCAGGTACTCTATTTAGTTTCAGGCTTGGCCCTTCAATCTTAGACTGAGCTATGTTGCTTTTGTAGGTAAAAAACATAACTTTAAGCATTTAAAAGTTATTTAAGTTAAATTGCTAATGCTTACAGGCTGCAGATAATTAGTTGGGCATGACTGTCTGAAAATGAACTTTTGAATGCTGAGATGGGAACCTGCTAGGTGCAACTCATACAAGCTGGTTGTAAATTTTGGTAACTGAACTAAACCAAAGTACTACAACAACTGAACTAAACTAAAGTAGCCACATAAAGGCTGTGGATGTTATTTATCTGGACTTTAGCAAGGCCTTTGATACAGTCTTCCACAGTATCCTCCTGGAGAAACTGGCTGCCCATGGCTTAGATGGGAATACTCTCCACTGGGTTAAAAACTGGCTGGAGGGCCGGGC
>JAOXNG010000012.1:84610809-84646844 GCA_028566535.1 Scolopax minor
TTTAAAAATCCAGCCTGGCAAAATAAGGAGTAGATATTTAAAATGTGCATAGTGCATGAAATTACCTCACATTATGGCCATTATATAAGTATGACATTTTAATGTGATATATTTGTATCTGCTTTGAATAGATATCCATTTATATGTACAGATAGTTAACAGCTATTATCCCAACAAGAATGTCACAGGACGTTTTTTTGTTACAGCAGGTGTTGAATCCTTTAAGTATACTTCTTAGTTCTCAGGATGCCTGAGTGAAGGTCCATAGAAATAGACAAGATCTTGCTTTTGAACAGAATAAATGCACAAGTAGTCTGAGAAGTTAGCAAAGTGACCAAAGAATCTTTAAAAATGGTCAGACCATCCTCAGTTCTAACTAAATAGTTTGGTGTAAAACAACATATTTAATGTAAAACAGTTGGCCTGCTTTATTATGATGTGGATTACTGCATTTAAAATTTCAATCAGTGATGTTGATTTCAGTAAAATTTCAATCAGTGATTTTGATTTCAGTTCCGTTTGCATCAGATCCTAGATCTCTTTAGGAAGAGGCTATATTAAACATACATGACAGAACAGACTATAGATTCGTGTCTATTAACTTCTGCTTTATTTTTAAAAATCAAACAAAAGGGAAAGGGTGATGCCCAACATATCTTGAAAGTTCTTCATATGTTTCATATTTGCATATAAATTGCTCCTCAAACAATGATCCATAGAATTACAAAATGAGTTAGAAGTAGTTATTCCTAATAAAAGAAAATATGTCTGCCTGTCTTTATTTATTTGTGTATTTATTTATGCAGAGGAAGATGCTAACTCAGTATATTATTCCCAAAGTAGAATGTTTCTTAGACAATTTTTCTGGCTTCTGGCTTTGAAACACAATAACATTTTATTGATCCATGAACTTTCTTCCATCAGGTGTTACAATTTCATCAAATGAAACATTTGGTCCATAATATTAACTTTACTAGTCTAAGTACTTAGCCAATATCTGGATCTCTACACACTGGTTTTGTTGGTTTAGATGGAGAAAATTATGATGGAAGGCAGCTTAGACATTTAAGAAAAAATCTCTCAAAATGGCACATAGTTTTGTTTTCTTGCAGTACAAAAGTTCTAATTTAGTTTATTTTCTGACAGCTCTGGAGCTCTGACTTAGTTATTTCTGAGAGTTTTTTTGTCCCTGAGGCTGTGATTATTTTTTGTTCTTCTCTAACAGCTCTTTTGATTGCCTTTTTTCTCTGGTTAATGGAGCACTAACTCCTGGAAATGTGTGACATAAGCAGTTAAACTCAATTCTGACAAACTCTTCAGGAAACCTTGTTATCTACAGGACAATAAGTTGAACTTCTGAGACACCTGAACTTCTTCATTAGCTTCACCCTATCTTTCCACAAAGAAAGGTTTACTCATCATTTGAGTCTAACTCATAGTGGTCCAAGGGACTCATTCAGGTTGAGGGAAGTCTAAGCTGGAACCAATGCCCTTCCTGAAAGGGTTTTCTCCCAGGTCACCCAGTAGGCTTCAGGAACTAGTATAATCTAAGAGGTGGCTCTCAGAATTACCTCACAGGGAACCAACTCCTCAACAGTACACTGAAATCAGGATTTTCAGCTTTTCCTGTTCGTCAGCCTTCCTGAAGGAAGAGTTACATTTTCACACCTGTCATATTAAGGTGTTGTAGGTGGAGTTCTGATCACATTAAAAGATGGGTTAATAAATTTATTGTCAGACTATAGAGAACAGCAATTACTCTGATTACTCACCTGGATTCAAATAGCTGCTATGATAAAGTATTTTACATCAATTCTTCATTGAATAAGAAACTGGAATCCAAGCCATCTGCTGAGGTGGGAGCCTCTTCTCACAGATTAGAGAATTACAATTCATTCTCTTTTAGATTCGGTAAATTCATGGAATCGTTCAAAAATGTGGTACAAACAACAGCTTGCTGCCGAAGCTTCAGCCTACCAAGAAGATTGTCTGTCTTCCGTTGTACTTAACATGGCCTGAAGGAGCTTATTTTTTCTCTCTAGCTACTAGCTATTCTAATGTTGCTTGTGCAACAAATGCCTGAAATTCTCCAGAATATGTCACCTTTGCTCCAGTGAAGAAAATAAAAATTGTTTCCTATACAGCTTTAAGCAGAGCTGTCTGCTGGCCAGTGACCCTGTGAAGTGAGCAAGAACGGACCATCCAACAGATTTTTTTGAGGAACTGGCACTTGGAGGAGATTACCAGGGAGCAATGGACAGCACCATAGTCAGCAGCACATGGGATGTCCTTGATGTGCTGATTACTGGTCTGCTATAGATCTGAACTAGCCACTGTGTAGGGGTGTGTGTCTGTCTAATGTGTTATCGCAGTGAGCTTTTTAGCTGTTAGTGTCAGAGAAGAGCCCTTTTAGCATCGAGGGCTAGACTCAAAAGAAGGCACACGGGACTAAATGTACAAACATACCTCCTGGGATTCATTTAGAGACATGGTCTCCCTCTAAATCCTTTCTGCAGCTGTTAGTTCCCCGCCGTTCTAGTTTCATCAATCCCCATGGCCCAGCTGTCCCTGAGGAACTT
Source organism: Scolopax minor (assembly GCA_028566535.1). Classification (NCBI taxonomy): domain Eukaryota; kingdom Metazoa; phylum Chordata; class Aves; order Charadriiformes; family Scolopacidae; genus Scolopax; species Scolopax minor. Next base: position 84,613,389 of record JAOXNG010000012.1, read on the forward strand.
AAAGAGCAACATTGCTGTTGAGCTGGAGAGAAAGTAGCAGCAAGAGCACTGGATACTCTATCAAAATAGCAAGTCAGTTATACCTAGTACAGGAAATTTTAAACTTCAGTATATCAAAGTTGCAAAGTTGCAAAGGCTCTTGAAAACTCTGGTTGCCCAGCCAAAAGAATACTCCCCCTATATATAAGAGGAAATATAAGAGGAAAATTTAGGGGAAGGGATTTTAATTGTTTCTTTGCAATGCTAGTAAAACTTAGACTAAAGCAGTAATGGAAAACCCTCAGTAAAACTGACAGTTACTGGTTACAAGTAATTGTGAAGATAAAAATATGTGTCACATACATCAGCACCCAAAAATGAGCCTTTTGGTAAAGAGAATAAGAACAGGGCTAGTACAGAGTGATACTGTTCTGTCAAATACTGGGAAGACCACTTGTCATGGGAAAACAAAACACACTCTTAATTATCCTCCAGTTAAGGTATTATAAATAAAAAAAACAAACCTAAATTATAACTCCAGTAAAAGAAAGAATAGGAAACTCTTTGGATGTTGTGGTAAATCCAATCTCCCAAACCTGGTGCTTGTGTTTTGATAACACATTTCCTCATGCATTTTTTTTCACGTTATGGCTGGCTCTATTCCAGAATCCCAAGGCTTGGGTTTCAGTGTGACTGAATTCATGGCAATAAAATAAGTGTGTTTTGCAACATGTCACATCCTTTGTGTAAAGCAAATGGCACTTAAATCATAGTATCTATCTTTGCATCTGGTCAAAGGAGATAACGCTGCTATTTGTTAGGCATATGCCATTTGTTATCTGCCCAGACTGTTTATGCAGTTGCTTGTGAATGGATGAGAAAACTTTGCATGGGTGTGCTATGTCAATAGGCAAAATGGATGTCTTCATGCTAAGTCACTTTTTTGAGGGACTTCCCAAGTCAAAGGTTATATCTACCTTTTTCACTGTAATAATCTTTGATGGATGATCTTCTGTGGATTCGTCTAATCACTTTTACAAGTTATTTATATTTTTGGCATGTATGGCTTCCTGGGGCAATGAATTCTACAGTTTAATTACATTCTGTGTGGAAGAAGTCTTTTCTGTTCTTTTGATCTGCAGCCTGGTAATTATTTCTTTTGGTGTTTCCTGTAGTTCTTGCAAGAAACAGTGAATTATTCCCTATTTGGCTTTATCAGGAAAGTCATGACTTTACAGACCTTATCATATTGCCTGGTTCAGTTATTTCTTTTCTGTGTTGAAAGATCTTAAGTTCACTTAAGTTTTGCTTGTATAAAAGCTCTTTTATGCATTTTCCACTTTGTCCTGTGCCCAGCATTTCTGTAAAATAGATTCTGAATGGGAACTTGTATATTTGTAAAGCTAGGAGAACATTTGTCAAATATTTACCCTGAACAGGCAATGTATTGATCTCAGTGACATAAGCCTTTAGTTCTCCAGGCCTACACTAGTTTGCCTGAATGAAACTTCTTTGATTCCTACAAATCTTTCTTTGCTGACTTCAGTAGTTGCAATGAATCACACCATGGTCTTGACAATGCTGCCTTCCCTGCTGCACAGGCCCAGGTCAGCCCATCACCTAAATAAGGTACAGATCATGTGGCTGAAGCATAGAGCTATACCCGAAAAGGGTCTACAGGAATTCCTACTGGAAACTATCAGATTAAGGTTGCAGAGATAAGAAATGCCAGGATTAAGATAAACTTTTGTCTGCTTTACTGTAGTGTGTGCAAGTTCTAGATTTTCTTCTCTTCTAATAGAAACTGGAACCTCCCCAAGAAAATCTATATTAGATTCACAGAAAGATATAGATTTGAAGAGACTTCTGCCTGTCTTCCTTCCAGACTTCTGCCCCAGCAAGTACAACACTAACGGTAAAGCAGGTTGCTCAAGCCCATGTCCAGACAAGTCTTAGAATATCTTCAAATGACAGAAATTTCACCATCACTCTTGCAAATCTGTTCCACTGCTTAACCAGCTTCACTGCAAAATTTATTTTCTAGTATCTGAACTGTGATGTCTCAGTAACTCATGTGATAAGAAGTTTGGAATTCTAGATATTTTTTCCAGAGGCCCTTCTAATTATCCCAAAAGACTGACTGGCAGGAAAAACACTTGTTGTCCTCTTTGTTGACTTAAACACTGAAGAGCCATGCATTACCAGTGGACTTTGCACCTAAATTGACAGAGTGGAGTTATACTGGCCAAGTCCTGTTTGAGCCTTCACCTTTCTGAACCCATGTCCTTTGATGTTAGTATACTCTAGCCATGACATCTTACCACTTATTAGAGGCTCTTCTAATTAGAGGCAGGTGTATGGGCTTCTTCCTGCTCCTGTTAGAGCTACCCAAATCTTAACAACAGCACAAGATTTCAAAGAACAGTTTAGTACATTTATGAAGAACCTAAAGGAAAATTGCTCTGCTTAGAGATACTCTTGATACCTGCTTCTAGTGCATCCCTGGAGCAGCTTGTTTCATCCACTACCACAACTAGCCATTGTACTAGGAGCAGTTCAAACTGATTGTTTCAACATTCAGTTCTCCTTGCCCTACTTTCTTATACAGTTACTGAAACAATTATTTTCTTGTCAGTAAACATCAGTAATGGGATTTAACTCTTTGTGACAACTCTAAATTTTCCTATAAATTTGAAAATTAGTAACTGAATTGAAAGGTCTAATTAATTGTCACTTCATATAGTGACCCACTTCTGAATAAAGTCTTCAGACTCCTTAACTAAAATTTATATGTTGATGACTGTAGTTGATCAAGGAGTTTTGCTAAATTCAGACTGGCAGAGCTTCTTAATTTTTTTATTTCTGTATCCTTTGTTGGCCCAAAAATCTTAGCACAAATTTTATATCATTTTTCAAACTGAAATGCTGCCCAGAGAGCAACAAACATAAAGCTTTTTCTTTTTTTTCCTATTGGCACTAAAATTTGATACAGTTATTATACTAATTGAATTACTATAACACAAAATTTTAGGTAATTTACAGCAGCAGATATTCCAAGCAGGAGATACCATTAGAGTGGAATGCATCACTAAATCATGGTGATGTGCTCCCAGTTTTGCTTCAGAGCTTCATTCCCCTCATAGTCCATATGATACTAGGTCATTCCTGAGCTATTACCTGAAGTGAACCAATTGGATGACTTGGTATATATCCACAGGTATAGTAGGCTGTAAAGGAGCTTTCTTATTGCCCAACTTTTCTACCTCTTTATGGAAAACAACAACACAGGGCTGTAGAGGCCACATGGGACATGAGCAGAGCAGGGGTCAGCCTCCTTGCGTAAATAACCTTTACTTATGTCTCTCTTGCAAGCAGCATCCCGTAGGCACAACCGGAAAAGGAGGCATGGAGTTCTGGTCCTGCCAAAAAACCTCTCTCTAATCCAGCCAGTGGCCAGATGTTGGAAGGCACAAGGACTTTTGAATGGTTAATTTAATACATGTTAATGGGCACAACTGGTGAGTTTCAAGTGTAATGAATGTTGCATAAGGATATGAATGCAACACTGATTTTACCTCGCTTTTAATAAAGTTCATTTTATTTTTATAATTACTTCATGACTGTTCCAGATTAGATTTCTATACTAAATTAATCAGTGCATTGGAATGTTTCCAGATGAGAGGAAATATATTCATGCAAATAAAGTAACTTAAAAACCTAATTATTATCAGAATTGACTTTTGCAGCATGCGAATGAGTTTTGTCTGACTTTTATGTTCATTAAAAGTTAAAAAAAAAGAAAAAATAATTTGAAAAAATAATTTCTTCTTATAAACAAAAGTCATACTATCTGTTATGTCTGACAACAAGGTTTTTCATGACTGGTTTGTGGTGGAAGTAACCTAATTAAGCATACATTTTTAATGTAAAAATCAATAGAATTATGGGAAAAATATGATAGAAATTCTAATCTAGAAGGTGAAGTAGCAATGTGAGGGGGAAAAAGCATCAGAAAGCCAAGATGAAAACTCACCTGTCTGTGGTTACAATTAAAAGAAAGTCCTGTTGTTCTTAATAGCCCTCTTGAGTCACCCTAAACTTGTCCTGTTCTTGAAGTAAGGAAGGGTAATCAGTAACGGACTGGTTTTCTCAAGCTCTTGTTAATCTGTGGTTTTATTTTTTGTTTTCTTTCAGGGGTGATCTTATACTTAAAAGTGTGATGTCTTATAATAATAGTTTGACATGTACAACCCATAATTTCTTCCAACAAATAAATTCTCTTGTTACCTGAGTCATGATCTAGTTTTATCATTTTTCTTTCTCTCTTTAGTACCATGACCCTTCTACTCATACCTGTGGATGGTGGATAATTTGAGATCCTTAAAATGAGGACATTCCCCTGAAATATCAAAGATGTGGTTCAACTCTCTTCAAACTAAGAAATGTTCCACCTTCCTGAATGACAATGAATAATTATGTACGAAGAGGCTACTTGCATCATCAAAGCTACTTGTAAGTGAGATGAAAACATTCTGTGTACATTGGTCCGAGATCTTGAGCATGCTTAACTTTCTGTGTCCCATGAAGACTTGACCACACCTGACCTTGGTTTCAAATCATACCAGGTGCACTTGTGTTCCCCTCTTTCTCCAGACTGAGGTATCTTCAGGAGTACAAGCTTACATAGTTTGCAGGTTCAAAATTAAGATTATGTAAATAACGGTTGGTTGCCAAGTTAATTCATTCCCTTTTTGGGATGCCAAGTTAATTCATTGCCTTTGAGTTTGGACCCTTAATTTTTTGGTCATCCATGCTGCTCTGATTTGGAACAAGCCAGTTAATTCTTGTCATAAGATGTTTTTTTGTGAAGATACTTATTCTACAGTTTGGTCTGAAATCAGATTTTGCTGCTGCTTCCTAACAGTCTTCTAAGATATCCAAGGGTGTAATCTCTGCTCACAGGCTTTGCCATGCCTTTATATGCATGCCATGTGCTTGGCATTTTGCTGTAGAATACCAAGTTTGGCAGGCTGCAAATTAAACTCCTATTATATGTACTGTTGTGCTTATTAATTGTGATGGCTAAGGACCAGAGGAAAGCAACTTCTAGTCCAGAGGGGATAGGAGGCAGGGTCTGCATTTGCAAAGAACTTGCTCTTAGCCAGAACTCTGCTGTATTTTGGGGCTATGCTGGTAGACCTTTGAAACGCCTGCTGGGCAGTTCAGCACTGCTAGTTCCCAGTATGGCACCACAGGCAAAGCGGTTTTAAATATGGGAATGACATATTTGAAGTTGCAGAACCACTGAACAGGCAAAAGCATTAGATAGCCGTAAGTTTGATGTGCCTTCCCTTTCAACAGGCCGTACTGGTCCTTTTCTAAAATAGTTTAAAATAGAAGTATGTATTTGTGAGCTTCTCTATTGTAAAGGTGAAAAGGATTCAGTGGTCCTGGGCAGGGCCCCTCTACATGATAAAAAGGTTGGATATGAGAAGTTCTGTACCATCTGATGCAGAGACCAGGCTGTGCAGACCATGAAGATGATGTAAATGTAGACTGAAACTTTCAATTTTGCTGCAGACAATGAAGGAGCAGTGTGCAGTGCAGGTACATTACAAGTGTACCCAGTTACTATTTCCTTCCAATATTAAAATGTTCGACATTGTTTAAAATGCGGTGTTTGTTTCATAAGAAAACAGGATATTTATAATTACTTAGCATTGTAATTGACAGCATGCATTCTGTCTACCATTCATCCAATTTATGCGATGCATCTGTGAGACATACTTCCCTGTAGTGCTTCGATACTTCATAATTTTTCATCTGATTGCATTGTATTCCCATACTTGCTTTTTCAGAAGTATTCAGAAAACCTGTCAGTTCCCTGGAAGGATTGATTTCTCTATCAACTGGAAATCATACTTAGGATTTTTCAATTTAATTTTTACAATAGATTTAAACATGTCCTTTTTATAGTTCCAAATTTCCTCAATTTCTTGATCATTTAACAACCATGACAAAAAATTTATTTGAACCATTATATGAACTTGATATTTCATATTTATCCAAATGCTTTAAATCACTTTTGAAGGAATTACATTTATCACTTGAAACTGTAGGCACAAACATAACAGTAAGGCCAAATTAAATGTTTTGACAAAGTTAAATGGTGAACAAATCATAGCCTTAAAGCTATATACAACTGTCTCAAAGGGTGCTCCTGTTACTATACACATTTTCATAAGACTGATACATCATTTTAGTAACTGAATTCCCATAATGATGAAAGATAGTTGCTTCTAACTGTCATTCCTCACTGTTAATTTAATCTATCAAGTTCTAAATTATCTAGAATAGTGAAGAATCCAAAATATATGCTAAGCTATTTCTACCTAACTCAATTTCCATATTAATAAATCCCTCAGGTTTCAGTGCAATTATAAACATTCTGCAAAGATATTCTTCCACAAAGGACAAAAAAGCTTTAAAAAGACAGTGACAATATTTTAGTTTAACGATGTAAAGAGAATCAGTCCCTTTAAACAGATTTTACCTAACATTTTACCCAGGGCATGTCACCAACCAGGAAGTGGTCAAGTAACTTGCTCAGTAACTCATTGCCTGTCATCCAAGACTTCATAACAGATTGTAAATGCATTTTTAGTTGTGGTGCTCCACACCTTGGTTTAAATCACATTGAGCGCCTAAGGTTACGAACTCAATGTGGAATAAGAGAAGTGTAGGTATATGAACGGCCAGTTACTGCCTCCCAGCTGATGTGTGGTGGCTGTGCTGAACTGCAGGAGCCAGTTTTTATCTGTTTCTGCTCTGTGTTACATTGCTTCATATACAATAGTGTGTGTCACATCAGTATCCATATGAGAGGCTTTCATAGATAAGTTTTCTTCCTTTTGCTGGCTATGGAGATCTCTCCTTATAGTTTGGTGATATTCTTACTATCTCCAAGTGATATAGATGTGCATATATTACAGCTTATTATTTTTTTGTCTCTCACTTTCCTGTGGGAGCCCTGGGAATTCCTGTAAATCCATGAGGAGACTTCAAAGCATCTCTGCTTCCCTGCAAGACATGGCATCTCATCTCAGAAAGGTCAGCTCAGAAGAAAGCCTTTCACCTTGTTCTGAAATTGTCTCTTCAGCAAAATAATAACAAGGGATTTTTTTAAAAACAAAATATTATCTATTTTCCTTCTGCCAAAGAAAAGCCTCTTCTAGAAGCCTACTCAGGTCTATAATACACTGCTGTTTGCAATGGTTTCGTTTTGAAAGCGCACTACACTGTGTAGTTAGGGGAGTTAGGAGAGGAATTTTATTAGTTTGGGAGACTGTGTCTGTGGGATGAGCCTGTCACATCTCTGAGATAGTATCTCAGACTGTATCTGCATAAGAGCTTTCAAAAATTAATGGGCCATGCCACAAATTTCCATGGTTCTGACTCAGTGAGCAAAGAATTCGATGAAGCAGTAATTTAGCAGTTAAGGGAACTGGTTTTGGGAGGTGTTAAAATCAGAAGCATTCCTCTTGGAAGTAGCAGGGCACGTGGTGTAAAATTAGGCAGGGTGAATGTTTTATCTTAGAAGTCTGAGAAAGCAAAATTAACAGGAAGTTGATCTTAAAGAGAAGGTTAAAAATCAGCTTTGCTCTTCACTTCTGATACGAGAAGTCCAGAAAGTCTTGAGACTTCCTCTAAGCAAAAACTACTTTGCAAAGATAATTATTTCAATATATGGATAGTGATAATCCACAAAAATGAGCACACAAATCAATAGAAGGAGAAGTTTTAACTGAAATGGTTCAATACTTATGGAAAACACGAAAAATTAAAGAAATAATTCATTCATTTTCTCCCTTATTTCCATTTAGATGAGCTCAACATGATCAGTTAGCACAATAAAATGTGATTACTTTTTAAACTATTCAAAAAGATCTGAATAAAAGGCAGTGTCTAAGTATCATATCATGAAGTATTTAGAATGTAATTTTTGCTGTGAATGTATTAAATATTATATCTGAATAACAGATGCTTGAATGATGAGAAAAGATGAAAAAAGCTCTAAAGATTAATTTCCGCTTTGGGGGAATGAGAAGTCTTATATTTCACTTGTGCAGCAGTAGGAATGCCAGAACTCAGCCTTCCATCAAATGTATCATGATACACGACACAGAGTTTGAAACTCCTTTCTCTTAATTGCATAGAGTTCTAAGATTATTTCAGCTTTCATTTTTGAAACTAATACATTTCCAGATTTTACAAACACATTTAAAAAACAAAGTTCTTTAACAAGCTCATAATCAAACTGCAATTACTAAAGAAAATGTCTTTTTTATGTATTTTTAATCACATTTGGGTTTACAAGAGAATTTCATACAATACAGAAAAGATGTAGCTATAACATCAGGACAGTTCTCCCCTATGAAGATGTACTTCCTAACAGCTGATGTTACGATAACTTCACACTTGTGAGGCCACTCTCAGTTATCTTTGAAAGAATGTGATGATCAGGAGAGGCTCCTGAGGACTAGAAGAGACTGAATATCGCTCCTGTCTTCCAGAAGGGCAAGAAGGCAGGCCCAGGGACCTATGGATCTGTCAGTCTCACCTTGAGGCCCAGAAAAGTGATGGAGCAACTAATCCTGGAAACCATTTTCAGACACATGAGGAATAAGAAGGTGACTGGGAGTGGTTAGTATAAATTTATGAAGGGAAAATCACGCTTAATCAACCTTCTACAATGAGATTACTAGCTTGGTGGTGTTTTCCATAAGTATTGAACCATTTCAATCCCTTTCAACCCAAACCATCTATGAGTCTATGATTCTATTAAAGAAAATAGATGCTATCAGTTCTGACCTTGCAGCATGCATCTTTTCAATATACTGTTCTAGCACATTTTTAAGAAATCTGACAAACTTTATGCAAATAACCTTTTGTCTCTGATTTATTATTTAAAAACTCTCAGCTCAGTTTTTCTGCTTTGCTTCAATTAGTGTCTGTGGAAGGGATTACTTCAGCCTTCAGAATCATGTACAAGGAAGTACATGATACTTCTAAAACTTTAGACTAAACCTACTCAATCTGTTTTTGAGTTGCTCAGTTAAACAAGATGTTGGCTGGTTGTTGTGTGCACTTTCCTCAAAGCTTAAAGAAAAAGAATTGTTCTGAATTACTCTTGGTGATGATCATTATTTGAAATGCAGAACGAACTGCAGATTTCTTAAATAAAACTTTCAGATTTCTTAAAAGGTTCACAAGAGTGCTGAGTGAGTGTACTTGTAGAACCAGACTCTGAGACGTTTCTGTCATTCTCCTCTCTGTACCGCAAGGTATGGAGGAAATATTTTAAGTGTGGGAAATTTTAATTTGCAAATTTCCTGTATAAAATGGAATTAATGTTAATCTAGCCCAAACTTCACACCCTGTATAAAAAAAATATGGGGCTATTTATTTATTTATTTTGTTCCTCATACAGGGCATGGCATTTGAAGTTGAAATAAGGTCATTTTAACAAGTGTTGACTACTCTGTTTTGCTCTGGTTGGTTTTAGAATAACTAGCAGGCAGCTTTAAGAGAATCAAGGGAAGCTGTTAGAAAGGGGGGTACCATGAGAAGACATGAGTTGGAAAGTGTAAGGTTGATTATAGTTTGGGAGATTTTCAATGGAGCTCAGTGGGAAGCAGACGATGTTGGTTTCTCTAGAGAGCATGGAAACGACATGGCAGTTGCTCCCAATTTTGAAGCTTAGAAACTTCTTTAAAATGTCATCTTAGCCAGTGCAGACAGCTATTCTGATCTGGCAGGGAGGGGGGAAAACAGACATACCTTGGGAAAGTGTTGTAGTAAGCTTGGATGTATAGCATGCCCTTGTATAACTCTTTAAGATCTAAAGATCTTAAAGATCTAGCTTCATAGAAAATACCGGTAATTATTTGAGCTAGAAATCTTGAAATTGATCAAGGCTTTTTGGTGAACATATGGCTCCAAGATATGCCAGCAGAATATTTTATTGCCATGACCAGTTTTGTTAGCTGTGCAGAAAACAAACACAAAAGGGCAGCTTAAGGCACAGTTGGAAGGTCTCTTTAATTACTGCCTTTGGCAGAATTTATTTCCGGAACTGTTATCACAGAATTTGAAATAAAAATGTCTCCTGGCACCATAAGAGCATTTTCAGACATCACTCTCAAATGTGACAGTTCTGAATAAGTTGGAGGAAAAAAAGAGAGAATATTGTGCCCACTGTCTTCTGACAAATTGCTGTAACTCCAGAAAAACTCATTTTAAGAGAATTTCTGTATTATTACCACTTACGGTTGAGAAGCAAACTTTAATTCCCCAACACCAAGTCTCCAAATGTGGACTGAATTTCTCATAGGTGAGAACACTGTTTTAGAAAATAACTGGAGAGATGCATAGTCTTTTCATATCTAAAATTGTGGATACTATTCTAGAATAAAATATACTGTCACAAATATATTCATTCTTCAAAATATAATCTAGACTAAACTTTTCACTAAATTTATTGTCTCTTAAGATTCACCTTTAGAAATGAACCTAATACATTCAGAAATGCAGTAGGCTCAGTCGTCATAATTAGTTTTTGTAATATTTGGAATACTTTGTCAAAAGATTTTCAGAGGATCCATTTCTAATAGCTCTGTTTCAAAAGTTATCCAATATTATTGATAATGAAAATTGTTATAAGAAATAAGGAGATAAAGAATATATGATATGAACATTAAAAGAAAATTACTGAAGTCTTCCTCGCATACATTTCCATTTCTATGATTTGAAACAAGTTGAAAAGTTCTTATCAATGCTTATACTTATGTTTTTATTATCTTTGATCAACATTGTGATTTGTTCAAGGATGCATTTTGATGCCATGCATCATTGATGTCTATTATAAAATTACAGTCATATTAACTCATGTTTTACTATATTCCTCTAAATCTAAAAGTAAACAAAAATCTTTCTTTTAGAAGAAAAATGTGAAACCTACAGGCTTTGCTATCCCAAGAGACTGATTGTGCCGCAGCAAGATATAACAGCTGCATTGGAAAAATGATATGTACTAGTGTACAGGATGTTGCAGGCAGGGATGCCTTTGCAATTTCAAGACTATTGCTTACATCTTCTCTTTTAACAATACTTCTTGCTGCACTGAATGTACTGCAAGTGTAGAATAAAAAGCAGTGTGTAGTCCTCCTTTTAATTTTGAATACCAGCAAGACTGACTTTCAACACACAGAATGACGTGAGTTTTCCACGAATTCTCAAAATACACTTGCCTGCAGCCATCTAATCCGCACTGACAAGCAAAGGGAAAGAAATAGATAGCAATAATATTTGATAGAATCTTCACACTCACTTATCTTTGTGTTCTGCTTTTCATGCTGACCACTACTATAGAAGTCTGCAAAACTGAAGTATTTAAGTAACTTTCTATCTGAAAATATCTGATCTGATGTTTAGTGTCATAAATGCAAAAGGCATTGCAAGTAATCAAATTATATCTCCAAATACTGGATTGCACCTTGCTTAGTATTATGGACATGCAAATGTCATTATTTTTCTATACATCTAACTAAATATTGTTTTATCTCAATAATTCACATCATGACTTCACAATGCAGGGAATTCCATGCATTGACCTGCACCCTGTGAAGTACTTCCATGTATTTCTGAACTCAGCAGCCGTCGCTGTCAAAGCATGCCCCCTCTTCTACTCCTTTTCAGGACTGAATGCAACATATTTTGCTGTTTGCTCCTCATGGTACTCAGGCAGTACCATAACTTTTCTCATCAAAGCTGGGTTTTGTTACTTATCACTCAATGGTGTAATGGAGATCACAGCATAATAGAAGCATAAGTTTTCTGACTCAAGCACAATTCCAAGCAAGACTGTTTTCAGAGCTAATTCAGATTGTTCAGGGCCTTGTCGACATGAGTTTTGAACATCTCCAAGGATGCTGATCCCACAAATTCCCTTAGCAACCCATTCCAGCGTTTAAATGCTCTAGTGGTGAAGAATTTTTTTCCTTACATCTATTCAGAATTTTACTTTTAAATGATGCCCTTTCCCTTTTCTCTGTTGTGTTTCTGAGAAGTTTTGTCCCCTGTTCTTTGTTACCCCCTTTAGATGTTGTAAGACTGGATCATTCATGTAGGATGAAAACAAATATAGAAAAATATACAATCTTGATTTCACAGGTAAGAGTTGTTCTGCTATAGATTTTTTTGCTTAGGAAATCATTTTAATGCAATTATTAAAATAACCCCTGTTTCTTTCTCTTTTTCATTAAAATCTCGTCTCCCTGTCCTTTCTGCAGATCTTGCAGTTCCCTCAGTGAGTCTCTCATACAGATTCATTGTTGCACGAAGGTCTACTGAATAAGATGCTGGCAAAATTATTTTTTCTGCTTTGCATTCTGATAGCAGTTTCTCAAGGGGATAAAATAATTTAGAACCTACATTTATATGTACAGTATTTGACTATTCAAATGCCTAAAAGAAATTTATCATGAAAATGTGTGATCTTGTCCAAACAGAAACATATCCAACTTCTCTAAAGAAATTATGTTGTACTTTCCAAGTCCTAACATTTATTTCCTAAAAGGCTTTATGATTATTTGGATACAAGGTGCTAGAGGCTTGCTTTTTAGCACTGTTAATGAAGGACTGCTCTGCAGAACACTTAACCACAGTCTGCTCTCAGAAAGCAAGTATGAAATGTACACCATTTCCATGGAGACTCCATATATTCTGCTGGCTCTGGTGGAAGAGTCCTCAACTCCAGTGAACTCAGTTCAGCCAGGAATTTGCAGATCAAGACACATGACTTCACAGGGGAACTCAAGCTCATCTTCACCTAGGAAGAAGTTTATCTAAAAATTTTGAACTCATTATTTCTCTTTCTTTATTGGAAAAGAACTATAAGAAAATTTAAAATCCTAAGATAATTTCCTTTTTTTCTTAGATAAACTGAAAGCATAGTCTGAATGTACATACTAAGACTGAGAATTATCAGTTAAGATTTGGAGATGGCAACATATTGTATCAGCATATATTCTCAATGATGAAAGTTCAGCATGAGGTGAAACTACTGCTGAATCAAAAGTGTCTTCTTAGGAAGGGGGAAAAAAGGGAGAGCAACACAAAAAAGGGCCACAGAGCAAGAAAGTTGCTTTTTAGGGATAATTCAGTCTCCCTGAGCTTCTTTTCTGTCTGATTTATCTATCACGCTGAGAAATATGCTGTTCTCTCCCAATGAAGAGGTGAAGATAGACTTAAGTAGAATTGAAAGAGGTATTTAATGAACTCTGATAATGACATCCCTGGTAATAGAACAACGGATTGCAGTGAAATGCCTTATTTGCTTTGCATTCACAGGAGTTCAACTTAACAGAAAATGGTAGTACCTAATGTTCTACTTGTAGAAAATCAGGTTATCCAACCTGAAAATGCTTTGTAAGTAACACAAAGAGTAAAACAGACAGGTGAGCAGTGCAGCAAAAATGGTTTGCTCTTATGTTGATTTTATTTTTTTTTCATAAAGGAGCTATGTGCTGTGCTCAGTTTAGATGCAAATGCTGAAATACTTTCTCCACAAAGTTTTGTATGATACAATCTCCCCACAAACTCTTGGAGCTATTCCCCTTCAGTATGCAAAAAGATGTGAAGTGTCATGAGGGAGTGGTATGTCAGCACATATGTTTCTCACCATTCCTTCACTCAACAGTTTAACACCACATATCACAGGAGGAACTCTACCCCTCAAAGCCTTAAATTTCATGTCACATCATAGCTCCTAATGTAAACAATATGAACTATTTATATATTTCATAAAGGAACTGCTAACACCCCTCCTCTTCATCCAGTTGCACTGTTGTTTTGCACTGGGAGGGGATCTCAGTAGGAAAGGCACAGCAGCAAATGGTGCAACAAAATTGCCTTAATAATAATAATAATATTAACAACAACAACAGCACAATAGAAATAGGAAGAGAAATATAGATAGTGAGTAAATCCTACATCCCTTCAGGTGTTGGGAACCCTGTTGTCCTGCAACATTGGACAGGACTCAGCAACATAGCTGCTGCAGGCTGTGCACAGCAAGGTTCAGTCCTTCTCAGTACTGTGTCTCCTTACATCTAGTGTAGCAAACAAAACTACACCTCTTGGTTATGACAGGTCTCTTTCTTCGTGCCCATCACAGCATGCCTACCTAAACATATCTAGGAACTATATCCAGGAGCAGCACATAGCCAGAACCTTCCAGCATGTTTCCCTTTGTTGCTGGGGTTATGCAGCAGTTGCTCATGCAAACATATGGATCTATAATGGGCAATACCCAGTATGGTTGTCAGAGCTTGCCATGAGCCCTCGCAGATTCCCAGTGCAACTCCCAGTATTTCTTGTTTGCTTTCCTTGGGGAGCTAAGACAGAAAAAGGCATTGAAGAAAGAGGAGCACAAACTGGAAAAGAAGCTATGATGTTATGACAGCCTATGGCAATTAGTGTATCTTTCTACTTTAGAAAGTTTAATGGTGCCTACAATTCTCAAGTTTTATCGTTCCTTTGCTGTCAACAAGCATCTGTGTAATGAGGGCTGATTTAAATAGAAGATAATACCAGCTGTTGATGTTAGTTTTTCCATTATCTTTAGTGACAAACAGGTGTGCAAGAGATCCACTTAGGATGGACTCTTTGACTGTTCCTCTGTGATGGGATCCATGCTTTTGTAAAAGAGAAGACAGACATACAAATGTCATACAAATGAAATGCTACAAGTAGACACAAGCACAAAAAATTTAGAAGCTTTAATATTCACTGCAACAATATTTTTTTCTTTTAGATATCTAATTCAGCACACTAGTTTATGTGCCTTGTGAGTGAAACAGGACAGTATAATAACAGAGACAGTAGAACTACCAGAGTTCAAAGGTATGATGTGATCGAGGCCCTGTGAGACCACATTGGTTTCCTGATCAAGGAAGTTAAATGCTAATTAGTACACTTATTACACAGCCTTATCTCTTCAGTGTTCTTGCAAGGATGCTTCTTAAATTAGTAAATGAAGTTACCTGAAGGTGTATGCTCCTTTATGTTCCTCTATTCTTGGATTCTTTAACTGATGCTGTATTGCCTGATTTAAATTCATTTTTCTGACTTTTAACTGTACCAGGTACTTGCAGGTTGAAATTTAATGAATAGTACCATTTCTCTGAATCTATGAGAGTTTCCTTCCCCTCAGGGGTGCTGTGAAGACACAATAGCAATGTATCATGCATGCTTATAATATTGTGATGAGTTCCAGACAATAGTTTGCGAATAAAATTTTTGATTTTTCATTAGAGTGATCTCTGAATGCTGTGTAGTAAACAAGGTCTTACTGAAAAAAAAAGGAGAAAAAAAAACAGGTAATTAAAAGGCACTTGCTTAAATTATCTCCAGCTAGGCTTTGCACTGAAAAAGGTAAGATGACCATGGGAAACATCTAATGACATTCTAAGGGTCACAGTGGACTCCAGGATAGACAACTTCAGGATCCCAAATCTCATTATCTTCTGTGTATGTAATGTTAATGACAGTTATTGTCAGTTCCAAGAAGTGTCAGAGCCCTGAGGACACTAAGAGGCCTTGGTCAACTTAATCCATGGACTCCTTACATCCCTTCTGCTCTGAGTCCAGGCCCATTTAAGCTCTGCCCTGGGCTGTTAGTTCCTGATAGCCTGATCTATGCTGTAGGTTTGCTTGTCACTAGCTGTATCATAACACATCTATGCCTGGCCTTGTTAAATTAGTTTTAACTGATTGCTGAACCTAAACTGTGGACTGACTACCTGGTTTGACCTCAGACTGGTCTGACCTCTGACTGGTCTTCTGCCTTGAAACTGCTGGACTGGATCTGACAAGAAGTAGCATTAAGCCAAGTAGACTTGGCTTACATTCACAGATGACTCCCTGTCTTGCTTCTTATGTGGTCATGGATTTTCACTTTAATTTTCAAGTCTGAGGAAAGCATAGCTTTCTAGGGGTTTGCAAAAGAGCTACATATGAAAACAACATTAGTTCTCAAAAATGACTTGCAGTCAAGTCCTCTTTGAATCACAGTACTCTTTAGTGAGCTGGAGGGTAAATACTCTTCCTTGAGAGATGCATCAGTCACATCAAATCTTACAGCAGTCAAGAAATCCAGAGTAGACCTTTGAAGATAACCAGAGGTCAGGGAAGGGGGTCATTTACTTTTGTGGCTTTGAAGATTTTGAACTCTGTATGAAACCGGACTGTTTTTCAGGTATAGAAAAGGCTCCAATCCACACTTTGATATTATTCAATTGCACTGTCTTTTGTGCCTCAATTTTTACATGAACTAATTAGTAAAATTAATGGTTGGGGTTTTCATCTTCTTAAATTTATATGAACAGTTATTCTATGCAATTTTCTCAATTCACAACAGCTGCAAATCTAGTCAACAGGCAGTCCTGACTTCAGCCAGCATAGAATGTGTATTTCTTTCACTCTTTGACAGGTAACCTTGCTCTTATCAGATAACTTGAACAGTGGACCATTAAGAATTTATTACTGCCTGCAGAAACTCTTCTGTGATAACAACAGAAGGCAAAACAGAAAACTTCCATAGCCCACAGCTGAAATATTTTTGTCTTTTCTTTATACAGTCCTTCCTTACAAAATATAGATTCTTCAAACTGTGGAAGAAAATAATCTAGCTATTCCATTATTCTAATATTTGCTTTTAGAAAAAAAATAACAATAGCAAAAATATCATAAATTTTGCTAAAGAAAACACTGTAGTTTCTATCTATGCAGTCTGTGAAGATAATAGTCAGAGGCAGAATAGTCCATAGGATTCTTTTAAGTGAACTATATGTTGACAATGATTTCTGTTTAGGATGACATATCCTTTGTTCAAAGTAAAAATAGCAGTAAGTAATATTTATTTAGCACTTATATTTATCAAGTTTCTTCCAACTTTCTTTGGCCTTTGAGATATTATGTGATGATTTTCTAAAAAGCTTAGAAAGAAGTTATCTTCGGTTCACAGGACACTATCCAAAAAATTATAGAATACTTTCATTTGGAACAGACCTCAAAAGCTCATCTTGTCCAGTCTCCTCCTCCAAACAGGACTACCTTCTCTGTTGTATCAGGCTTTGTTTCACCATGTTTCAGAAATCTCCAAGGATGGGTATTTCCCAGGAGTCTGGTTCTATCTTCTCTGCCATTCCCTTAGGAAAAGGAAGACTGCAGAGAGGTTTCCCCCTCTGCCTCAAACCTTCTTTTTCTCAGACGTATATACCCAGATCCCTCAGTCTCTCCACATACATTACATGCTTCAGCCTTCTAACCATCTTCCTCAGTGAGACAGCTCAGCTTTGTAAGCAATGACAATCTAGGGTGGCTACATGTCAGTCTAGCCTGAATGGCCAGCTCCCAATCTATGCTTGGATTGACTAGGAAGCCCTTCAGCACAACAGCAGTTGAAAGGCAGGTCTCTGGTTGCACAGAAAACCACAGCCAAACAGCTGTCACAAACTGTTAAAGAGCAAGCAAGACAGAAAATTTTAATTTTTGCTATTACATATGGATACAAAATTTAATACTAAAATACCACTTTACATTCAAATAGCTCAGAGTGCCTAGAAGCAAGAAATTAAACTCAGCTGCTCTTAATGTCTTGGCAAATTGCAGAAGGCACTTTATGGAGTATCCCATATTTAGCTTTGAAGTTAGCCCTGCTTGGAGCAGGAGGTCAGCCTAGATGGTACCCCAAGTTCTCTTCTAGTTAAATTACTCTGGTTTTGTTCTCTACCTCGAAGACTATTACCTGAAAAGACAAGAGCAACTGACTGACAGGGTGCAGGAAAGAACTATAAAAAAATAAAAGAATATATAGCTACTCAAGTTCAACATTTAGAATCCACAGGACGTTCCTAAAAATACCCACTAACCTGTCACTTAAGCTCTATACCAGTCTGTTTTCCCTGAACTTTCACTCCAACCCCAGCCTCTCATTTGCATCCCTGCCTCACTGGTTCCACTGTGTCAGCACAAATGCCTGTGGAGTGACACAATAAAAAGGGCTTCTCTTCCAAAAGGACAACCCAAACCCTGCTGTTTTATATCCTAGCTAAGAGCCCTGATTCCTCTGCTCAAGCCCATTTTGTTTGCTCTCTCAACATAATGAGATTTGTTTTATGTGATACAGAACAGATTCAGTAGGATAAAGTAAAGAAAGACTCTTTAATCCTGTCTGAACTAGACTACAAATTGCGTTATTTTTCTGAACCTACTGAAAAACAGAATTGAAGATGTGGTAGTTATATCACTGGGAGAAGTATATGTGCGGAGGTGTCTTTCTCATTTTTGGTATGAAAGTGATGAACTATCACACATGACTTGACAGGAAGAAAAGTAACTGAGAAGAACCAGAAGTTCCTCCTCCGGGGGCAGGTCTAGGGCTTAAGTACTGCAGTGGGCAGAATTTAGATTCACTCTTGGGGCATAGTCTGTTCCTACAGGAATCTTATATGAGATGATTAACTGGGGTTTCCCCTCTAGACAGGAAAGCGGATTGCACTTTGTAAGCTTTCTTAACACACAACTTTTCATCCCCACCTTCCCTTTGCTTCCCCATACTTTTTCTCTCCCCATTCATCTTGTGCCCTTTGTTTTATCACCCTTATGCCCTTCCCAAAAAACCACCACCTCTCTAATTAGTTTTTCCTGTTGTTCCCTGTTTTGCTACATATGTACTCAAATATGGGATTTCTGATGTTGTTATTTAGATTACTTAAACCTTACATGCTTTTATTGTTATGGTTACCCAGACACTGGGGGTCATGCAGGATTGTGCTCCCCTAAAGAGTCTAAATAGTCTCTCCAATTATCCGTGAAGTTTGGCCATCTTTCACTTAAAGGCCTCATAACAATTTGTAAAATCTGACCGTTCGTCAGGGAACTACCTGTAACTTTTGTCAGCTTCATACTGTGTTATTTATTATGTTCTCGTGGCGTGTCCTGTAGTTTCTCAGTCTGTCCACTTAGCTAAATCTCAGGCTGTGACCCAGTCATCTGCCTGCACTCCTTAAAAAAGCCCAACCATTAAACAGATTAATTTCTAGTGCTCATTTAACAGAAGACAGGTCTCTACAGCTGTTATACTCTACTGGATTTGTTAACTAGTACTTTGGATTTTTTGATTGCATTTACATAAAAACCATTCAGGTTTTTTTCTTGGTGCATGGATTCAATTAATTTTGTTCACACAGTATTTTAGTCTGCAAAATCTTTGTCAGCATAGAGAACATGTAAAGCAAGTTTTGCACTCAAACTGTGTTCTAGAAAGTTTATGACCTTACTCCACTCTCAGACCTGACCTCTGCATACTTCACCCAGCAGACCAAAAGCTCCCAGAAGCTTTGGAGGTGACAGCAAGCAGCCGCTATGAGCCAGAATTAAATCCTGTGGTAATGTGTAAAGGATGTAAAGGATGAAACACCCAGCCAGCAAGGAAATGCTTTGCACAGAACAAGCAGCCTGATCCTCAAGGGAGGCTTACAAAACACTGTACGCAGATGCACCTGGGAATTAAATGCATAACACTAAGACATCAAAACACATGGATTCAATAGAGATGCTTTTTATGGCACATTGGAGTCTCCTTCTTCTCCCTCCAATCTTTTTGTGCTCCATAGAACACAAAAACTCTCTCTCCCTCTTTTTTTCCCCCCTTGCACTAATATCCTACCTACTCTAAGACTCCAGATACCTTTCTTTTCAAAGTTAGTCTGAGAAGTAATTCACCTCAGAGGACATAATCTGAATCCCTAATTATGTCTGATGTCTGCTGCTCCTGGAAAAGGAATTGACTGCTCAAAAGTTGTCTGCTTTTCTCCTCATTATACCACTTAGTCTAATAAGATATTACAGACTTATGCTGATGATATCTTTAGACCAGTGTGTTTATAACAAAATGCAATAATTTGTTTTAGTTTTCCTTCTTTCCTGATGTTTTTTTCACACCCACAGGGTATGTAGCCGGACTGACAGACCTCCAGGCTTGAATACTGCTCTAATATTTCCCAAATAGGTTTACACTGGGCAATAGCCCAATACAGTGCATGATTTCAGGCACTGCTCCAGGCTATGCCAGCTTAGTCTGACCTTGAAGTTCTGAAATACTTCTAGCTGTCTTGTGTACGTGTGTAAGAGTCATCAGCTGGCTTAAACCTTTGGTCATTAGGCCAACACTCAACACCAGAACCCAGACCGCCAGGTATCTGAAATATGAATGTTCAACAGAGAATCCCTTGATTATGTTTCATACCCATGAGAATGTGTCAGATAACAAGTGCAGGCATCCTGTTTCTCACAGACAATGAATGAAGATGGAAAATAATACTCTTATTTGATATACTGCAAAGCACTATGGAACTGCAAGTTCCATTTGTTTTTTATGCAGTTCCTTTGTTTAATGGTTTACAAGGAACTGCAAAAGGAACATATGACAAAGGATGTCGCCCTCACGTGTCCTTTCAAAAGAGGTCAGAGGTTGAACAAAGTTACTGCACTTATTCTTGCCTACCTTCACTCAGAACAAATGTGAATGCAATAAGCAGCCACAGCCATATGCAGGTTATACATCACTGTTACAAGTGTCAGACAGGAACTAAATTATGTACAGCAGCAAAGCAAGTGCCTTTCAGATTCACAGGAAACTCCTGTCCAGGCAAATACAAATTTCCTAGCATAGTCTGAAAATAAATGAACTGTCATTAGGGAAGATAATACTGATCTAGGAAGGTTTTGTGCACAAAAATTTCCTTCATAATCTCATTTATTCATATCCCTTTAAATTGTTATGATGTTTGGGAATTTTAAGTTCTAATTTTAACAGTGACATGTAAGCAAGTAATATGTTGCTCTTAAAATTCAGAAATGCAGAAATTAAAGACAGATACAAAGGAATATTCAAAGATCTATCATCCTTTCTAAGCAGAATTTCAATAATGATGCAAAAAGGATGAATGATGGGTGGGTACTGAAGCCACTTTTACGCTGAGCTAAAAGTCTTCATGTATGTTGTTTTATACTTTTTTGCTCCTTCAGTGGACTTATTTACTCTACACACCCATGAAATGAAGTGAGAAGATCAATAGCTTTGGGACAACATGCTGAGATACTTCTCTCACAACTGAAAACGATATAAGATCTTCATTTTCCTGGCACTCAGAGACTAGAGTAACAGTTCAGTTGTTTCCTATCAGCTTCAAATATCACTTATCTTCAACAGGCAAGTTTATTGATGAATGACATCTTTTTTTTTCTCTCTTGTAAAAATAATTTTACAGTTAAGTGCACTTTAACACAACATTTAGACAACTAATAGCATCGGTAATGTTGATAACATAGAAAATTGTAAAAAGCCACAGTCCTTGATCAAGCTGATGGAAACAATTTCACTGGGGTGGGATCAAGCTGGTTTGGATTCAAGGGAACAAATTCCTCATTGGCCTGTTTCTCCTACAACACTGCCAAGTCCCGTGTTGCCAAAACAGAGCTACAACTCCTTTCCAACTTTCTGTCCCCATGTAGTAGATACAGGGAGACAGACCGTATATGTTACAGCTTGTAGTAGCTCTTACCAGACATGGAAATAATAATTACTATAATAAATATTTAATAGTCACATGCCTGGAATTCCCAGCATAGGAAATATCTAGGGATCAGAGAACTTTTCTTTCTTTCCTGAGATGCCTCACGGAGACAGAAGAAAAAGGGAGTGGAAAAGGACACCTTAGGAGAGAGGTAGAAATGATATACCTTGACTTTAGGTACGTCCTTCTGCAGCATCCTCATTTGAAAACTGAGAATGAATATAATGATCATGACAACTATTAGATGGGCTTAAAATTGTCTGGACTAATACGCTCAGAAGGTCGCAATCAACATCCAGTTGGAAGATGGCAATGACTGAACTGGATATTTCTACTTGTGACCCTGTGGTTCTACGTTTTCATTAGTGGCCTGGATGTCCACTGTACTGAAGTCCACCTTCAGCAGATGTCTGGAGGACACTGACCTAGGGCCATGGTTATGACTGTTAGGATTTGCCAAATCGAGTAGCCCAGGAGAGAAATGTTGCTGCAGCTCCATGCCTCCAAGACCAATCAGTAGAAAGGCTGAGTGTGTAGTGGCCACGGCACATACACACGTGTGCATGTGACCAACACATATAAACATGCACAGACACATACACACATCAAGATACACAGGTCAACACACAGAGGCACACTCAGCCCACATGCACACAGCAACACCAATGGCCTTGTTCTTCTCTTCTCTCTGACTGAAGGGGACTTGGGGGACCATATGATCATTGCCTACATTGCTTGAAGAAGGAACTACAAAGACAAGGGGAAAAAAACATTTCACTGTAGTGCCAGGCAATGTAACAAATAGCTATAGGTGCATTCAGCAGCCTGGGAGCTTCACCAGGAGGGCAATGCAGCACCAGAACAGGTTGCCCAGGGAGAGGTGGAGTATTCACTGTTGGCAAAACCCAGGCTGATACAATACAATGCCCCAATGAGCCAAGAGCTGCTCTGCAGCTCTCAGGGCAGAGGTTCACCAGTTCACCGGCTCCCAGTCCCACACCATCCCAGCAGGGCAAGCGGGGCAGGCTGGAGAGGACAACCAGGCTCAGCCAAGAGTCCAGGCAGGTCTGTGGTGGTGAGGCAGATCCAAGGCCAAACTGGTAAGACAGTCTGTAGGTCAGGGTCCAAATGGGCAGGGACATGGCTGAAGACCAGCACTTCTACAGCACAGCTCAGGCAGGGGTTGAAGGCCCCAGGCTCAACTTGAAAAGGGGCTCCAGAACCATGGGCAGAGTAGGTGGAGGCCCCAAGTGGGGCTAGTCAGGGCCAGGAGGCTCAGCAGTACCCTCAGAACTCTGGTGGGATGCTGAGTTGGAACCGTCCAGAGGGCTCTTCCAAACAGCATTTTTATGTTTCTTCAGATGGTGTTCAGTTAATCAAGGGTAGCAGCTGCATAACCTCCATCACTGTTTTCCTATTCTGTATTACTGGAGCCATGGAGCAAGCCCAGATTTCTCTTACTTTTTTTCCCTTCCCCCAGGGTAAACCAGGAAGAGTAGAGAACCTGCCTAATCTGATTTTCATAAAGTAAATCTGATTATGAAAATGTAGAGTGCCTGCTAATGCAATCAGCATTTCAAAATATGTATTATTTTAATGAAGAAACTGACAAAAGTTCCTAATTATGCTTTTAAGCTTATACTCATCTTCAATTTTCTATATTCCCATAGTTTCTGCAATGCATTTTCTGTCCTGATATATGTATTTTCAGTTGTATAACTTCTTGTTCTTTTCTGTGAACCAAAAGTGCTTGATAATTCAGTAGGGAGAAAAGAAATACCAATTTTTTTTACATACACAAGGACCAACTAGAAAAAAAAAAGAACCAAGCAACCACATGAGGAAGTACACTTTGTTTAGCATTAAGATGGTATACACAAAGGCAAAATAAATACCTCTGAGTGATCAGCCATTCAAAATTATTGTGCTAGAGAGGGAAATGAAAATGAATTATGAGATGTGAAAGCCAGATTTGTAGTGGTATGTGAAAAATCTTGCATACTTGCATACTGTGGAAAGGGACACATGATGAAAGGCAGGCAAGTTCAGCACTGTGTGAAAAGGGAGATGTGTATGAGATATACCAACAAAACCTACTGTGCTGCAAAAAAAAGAACACATTCAATGAGAGGTAAAAAAAAAAAAGGCAGTGAGATGCAAAAGAGAAAAAAAGGTTTTCTGTGGAGGTACAGAATGAAAAGCGATATATAAAAAAGAACATATATAAAAGTGAAGCATAAAACCCTTAAATGTCATAGGTGAGTAGAAATAGGCATGATGAAATTAAAAAAATCATAATGAAATGCAAGTATGTAAGAGCAAAAAAGTGAAAGAAATGCAGACAGTATCACAGACTGATGTGTAATAAAGAAAAATATGTAAACAGGAGGAAATGCAAATAAAAAAATACAGAATATTATATTAAAAAGGAAACATAACAGCCTGGGGGAAAGAATACTCAAAGTAAGGAGACAGAAGTAAAAGATTTAATAAGAGGTAAAAATGAAAAGCTGTAGTGTGATACAAAAAAAGGCACGTGCTTTGAAAGTAAAAATAAAATAGTGCAACATAGTGGCAAGTGGGAAATAAGGGACCCAAGAATGCATACACAGGGATGTGAGTGCATGTGATAGGAACGTTAAAATGATGATGAGCTGCAGGGAAAAGACCGTGTGTTAGAGATGAAAATGCATACTGATTTTAAAAAGTTAAATGCTTCAATGATACGTGAAAAGAAAAACATAGTTACATGAAATTTAAGATCTAATAAAATGTAAAAAACCAAACTGCATTAAAAACATCCCTTAAAAAAAGGAAGACTTGAAAAAAATAAAATGAGATGATAGAGAAATGGGTGATGAGATAAACAAAGATCGCATCTGGTGCTTATGAAGCTGCTCAAAAACACAAAATGTACTCATAAGTGGAAAAATGCAACAAAAATGCAAAGAAATGCATAAAATGGAAATGTGTAATGGCATTTTAAAGACAAATGGGGAAAAAGATGTGAATCATGGAGCTGAATAATGAAATGCAGAACAGATCTAAACATTGAAAGAAGAGATGCAAAAAACCATAATGGGTAATGTTACACCAAAGGAGGTAGTGTATAAGTTAAAAAAAATCAAACCAGGTGATTCACTCAGGAAAACATCTAAGAAAAATTTAAGTTTGGTGAGAAAAAAAAAAAGGAGAAAGGAAAATTCATTCTGAAAGGGGAGGCCCATAAGAAAATGCATAAATAAAAATAAAAATGCATAAATAGATAAAGGGTAAAAGTATGAGAGTATTCAAACTGGAAATGTGTCATGAGCTACAAAAGCTGAAACATGTCATTAGAAATAAATCAAGCTGCATAATTGCATGCATTAAGGAAAGTGTAGAAATTACTCAAAAAAAAACAAAAACAAAAAAAAAACCAGAAAAAGATGCACAGTCTGAAAAGGAAATGTATGAGGATTTGTAGATATGAAAATGCATGCTAAGAGGCACTACCACCCTCAAGTTTCAAAAAATACAAAACCAGAAGTTCATTATGCATTCTGTAAATGAAAACCTAGTATGAGATACAAAAAATTGAAATTTGCAATATGATACCATTTAAATGAGTACTGAGATACCAAAAGAATATATATTTATTGAGGTGCAAAAGAAAGACAGTTTACTCAGGTGTAAAAAGAAAAATTTGAAAAATCATAGTAAGATGCTAAGAGGATTTTATTTAATATATCATAAGATGTAAGAAGTTAAGTGAAGAACATAAGAAAAGGAAAACACACGGGGAAATCTGAAAGCTCATGCTCAGGCTGCTATGCATAGTCTGTAATGGGCAACAAAAAGGAAATTGACTAATAAGCAATGATACATGAAATTCCTAATTAGATCTAAAAGTACATAATGAGACGCTGAAGCAAAACCAAGCAGTAAAATAAAAATGAACATGCACAGCAAAATCTGAAACTAGAAACTGAAAATAAAATGTAAAATAGCATTTATATTGAGATTCAGAATCAAAAAAGCGGGTAAGAGATGTGAAAAGAAGAACTCATAATAGGATTTGACATCAGAAATACATAGTAAGTTGAAAAATTGTAATCAGCCATGAAATACAAAATCTGAAAGAGTAATGATAAGCAAAACCCAAAATGCAACTTTAAGATCAAAGAGGGAAATGATGCAAAGTTAAGTAGTGAATCATGTGATGTAGTAGGGAAAATGCAGAATGAATTATGAAAGATTAAATGCATGATGAAATGCAGAAAGAAAAAATCATAACAGGTTGTGAAAAATCAGTGTTTGACAGCAAGCAAACCCCCCAGTGTATGGTGTAACATGAACACTGAAATCCACAGTGAGGGTCTGGAAAATGACTAATGAGATGTGAAATCAGAAATAAAATGATTTGTGATAACGATCATTCATAGTGACAAGCAAAAACAAGAATTGAAATGCAAATGCAGCATGACATGTGAAATGCCAAAGGACATAGAATAGTTGAGATGCATAATGGAAAATGGAAACAGAAATATATAATGAACTGTGAAAAATAAAACATTTACCAACACAGGAAATGTTCATAATAAAACATGCGTAGCAAACTATTTTGACTTCGAAGGACTGAAGCACACAAAGCAGCATGAAAATGGAATGTTATAGCTGTTGAATTGTCAGAACTAAAATATGCAAGATATTCAGAGCATGAATTTTATCCAAATATTTGAACAATGGGGTTAATTACTAAGTCACTGGCTGTTGTGGGCTTATTTTACCCTTTTTTTTTCCTTCAGGCTTGCTCCACTTGCCCCAAGTCAGATACAGAAAGGATCTTACTCTCCGTTCACGCACCAGTTCTTGACATCCAGTGATACAATATTGTAATGTGCCAGCTTCATTTTGTGTGGCATCCTCTCTCATCACAGCATCACAATATTGGCAGATTATATAGGAGAAATAGCCTTCAGGAATTCTCCCTCAGGCATGTCAAGGCCACCAAGAGCTTATTAATTATGGCACAGTTTCAGCCCTAAGGCATTTTTGCACAGGCCCACCAGCAGAAATGTGGATGACTTGGTTAGGTACAGGTCTACAAAGAATCAGACAATAGGTACAAAGTGACTTTGATCCTGTTAATAGTGTATATAAAAAATGACCTTAAGTGCTTACAAAGGAAGGCAAATAATTGCACTACATTTTTACTAACTCATGCTTTAGTCGTACCAGGCAACGTATATAAGGCTAAATTCCCCAAGCAGCAACAGCATTTTTGGCCTTGAAGCACACTTGCAAGCCTTGTGAGGGTGTTCTTTGGGAATTCTGAGTCTACCTGTCCCAGACAATGCATTCTGGGGTGTCTCCAGCCATTGGGCTGTGACCTTGACTTTCACTTGCCACCATTTAATGATAAAGCATCCCTGTTCTCCAGTACATACACCAAAGGCAATGTGATATTGGCATTGTCTCCTGCCCCCAGGATATTTCCATCTCAGAGGTAACTCTTTTTTGCAAAGACTCTGTAGCACAGGCAGATTGCAGATATTGCTCATACAGGAGGGTTATCACCCCTGCAGAGAGTGCCTGCAAAGAGGGAAACCTCTGAATCACACAGAGGAGGAAGATTTGGATCATCAAGAGCTGCATCAGGGAGGCTACACAGTCACAGGCAGGTTGGAAGCATGCTTCACCTCAACGATGATGAGCAGAAGGGTCCCTGGGATAAACATGGGATGCAGAAGCAGTAATGCCAGCTGATACATACAAGGCCATCCTACCCCTGAGTGCCTCACCGGCTGGTTTTAAGTCACCCCTGGTCAGGAGGCCTGCTCAGAAGAGGTCACCACACTGAAGAGATGCTGCCATACCTCTGTTAACTGTCATCTCTGCCACATGCCATGAAAAAGCCACTGCTCAGGAAAGACCTGGCATGGAGGCTGACACCATTCTTTCAATTTGGAGTAGCTTTTTGGAGCTCTTCCAGGGACCTGGCTAAAGTAGAAGGCAGCAGTGCTGGCACTGATCTCCCTTTGAGAAATCCCCTTGTCCGTTGTAAAATATCATGGTATAAATCAGCCAAGCCATCAATTCTGACTGTTCATGGAAATTGTCTGGCATGCTGGTGGTGCTAGAGCAAGGTCAGAGGTGCAGAGCAAGGGCAGAGAAGACTGCAAAGTTCTTGCATGGTTCCTGTAGGGTATTTCCTTGTTTCAGTATCTGGCACTAACAATAAGTACTCCATCATCTTTGTAACTGCTCACTAAGGGGTTAGGAGCAATTTGATCATTCAATATCAACATCATGTGCTTCCCCAAGTCGTATGTTACAGACCTCTGATCACCCTTATCTCCAAGTGTTGTCATATGCAGCTAGCTACTATATCTTATGCTAAATACTGTATCTAAGGTTACTGACAGGGCTGCAAATAAATGTCACACCTTCCTTCCTTGGAGCCACTTGAAGGCAACGGAACAGAATATAACTGAGGCAGTTGCTTATTGTAACCGTGACAAATATGGATCAGAGAAAAGGCCTTTGTAGTCCTGCCTTGGACCATTTTCCAGAACAGCTCTTCCTCAGCTCCAGTCCAAAAACAGGATAAGAGGCTAAAAGTGGTAGCTGAGGGATGACAGTGTGTCTGAGTACCTTCATCTTACACAGCATTCCCTCTAGAGATGCCTTGTGCTGTAAGGTCAGGACAATATTCAGTCTTGGGTTATAGGCTAACATGAAAGAAGACTGTAAAGTGGCCTTCTTGGTGGAGTTTTGCAATGGTTAGTGTCAAATGAAGTTCAACAGGAGCAAGTGCAAGGTTCTGCACCTGGGCCAGAACAATCCTCACCATCAGTACAGACTGGGCAATGAGGTGTTAGAAAGCAGCCCTGAGGAAAGGGACTTGGGGGTGTTGATGGATGAGAAGCTGGACATGAGCAGGCAGTGGGCACTTGCAGCCCAGAAGGCCAATCGCATCCTGGGCTGCATCAAAAGAAGTGTTGCCAGCAGGTCCAGAGAAGTGATTCTCCCACTTTACTCTGCTCTGGTGAGACCTCATCTGGAGTACTGTGTGCAGGTCTGGAGCCCTCAATATAAGAAGGACATAGACCTGATGGAACGGGTCCAGAGGAGGGCCACAAAAATGATTAGGGGGTTGGAGCACCTCTGCTACGAGGACAGGCTGAGGGAGCTGGGGTTGTTCAGCCTGGAGAAGAGGAGGCTCCGGGGAGACCTAATAGCAGCCTTCCAGTACCTGAGGGGGCTACAGGAAGGCTGGGGAGAGCCTGTTTACAAAGGCACAAATGTACCTGCCTCAGTCAGATATACTGTGTGTCAGGTTTTATGCATCAACAAATGAGTACAAAATGTTCCTTTCTGGGATTGTAAGAGCTCCTTTCGGCCAAATCATGTAGTATATTTACAATTTAATATGTAACTAGTTGTTTTGTTTGATTGTTTGTTTTCTTAAAGAAAACCATTTATTTTGTAAGAGATTAGCAGTAAACCACATTGCACTTTCCCTTCACTTTTCTTTATTTCTATCAGTATTTCTAATCTAAATGCACTTGTCTGATTTTAAAAAACAGCAAGCAAAAATCATGCTAATAAGGTTTCTAATATGCTATTTTTTGAAAAAGAAAGAAAAAGTCTTTTCTAAAACAGCATTCAGTAACATTTATAGATGTTCTACTCAAATATAAAAAAGCTAATAAGGGCTTCTTTTTTATGGAAACATTTATCTCATTTGCCTTTCTTACGATGAAAGCAATATCTTAGGATAGACTAAATTAAGCCAACAAACTAAAAGTAAAAAATTTTTGCCAGTGGACCTGAATAGGGAATTCATAGGAATGAAATGGCACAGCCATGTTTCTGCAGGTGTGAGTTATCTCTCAAGCAACAGTGTGAACTTGTTTGGATGCTTCAAGTTACCCTCACTAAAATAATTTTACTTTTGTAAAAATAATGTGTGACATCGTCTCTAAAATATAATATGTGACATCAGGCTTGCTCTATAGCAGAGATTTTCCAGTATGTCACTTAATATGCTTTTTCCTGTTACCATTTGCCAATATAGTAATATTGGTAAAAGCACTTGCATAGATATGATTGTATTAACACATATTCTTCCTTACAAGAAAGGTGGTGACAATAGGACCGTAGCAAGGTGAGTTTTAAACTAAAAGAAACTAGATTCAGACTGGATATAAGGAAGAAATGTATTATGATGAGGGCAGTGAAATTCTGGTACAGGTTGTCCAGAGAGATGGTAGAGGCCCCATTCCTGGACACACTCAAGAGCAGGTTTGACAGGTCTTTGAGCAACTTGATCTAGTTGAAGATGTCCCTGCTTATTGTAGGGGAGGTGGACAAGAAAACCTTCAAAGGCCCCTTCCAACTCCAGCCATCCTGATTCTATGATCCTGATTCTATGATCCTGATTCTATGATCCTGATTCTATGATCCTGATTCTATGATCCTGATTCTATGATCATTTAGGAAATGATCAACCTGAGCTCTGATCATTCTAAAGTTCTTAGGAAAGTTGAGCTAGTTTTATTTCATTATCCTTTTTGAAGTCATATAAAGGATTTTTTTAAAGACATTTCTTTTTCCTCTGGCACCCTGGTGAATATCATAAACTCTCATTACACTTTGAAAAATACATATGGTTAATACGAAAAAACAACTGTAAGGAATGTGCATAATTACGATGTAGATGAAAAAGCTTTTACTAAAACACAAATTAAATATTTTAATACAGTTATATGATCCATGTTATCTAGAAAAAATCTGAGTGCTATTAGTGTTGATTTAGATATGTTCAGGTCTTCCTAAGCTTTAGGAGTTAAGCATACATTACAATATTGTATACATCTTCAAGAGAATAGTATTATTTTTTTGGTACTTGCACCTCCTGGGAATGAAATGGTAAATTTGAGCCATGTTAGTGGTAGACACTGCAGGAAAAAAAGTATATTTAGGATATTTAAAGCATAATTTCTTTATGAATTAAACAGGCTATAAATGTTTGAACATTCTCTGAGGATATATTTTTAAGATTTGTAAGCAATTAGTAGCATATACTATGCCTCTTCCTATAGATCATCTGGGCCCAATGAAATAGATATTATCTGCCATGAAGTAGTTCTATTAAAGAGTTTCAAATGGGTTGAATTTGAATGCGCTAAGACTGCTTTATCGCATCGATGGGCACTACCAGCAATACATGTGAAGAGCACACAATGCTCAAAAACTCTTTTTGAATGCGAAAACATGTTCCTTCTTATTTTTTTTGGCTTTATGGTTTTCTGTTTCACCAGCATGACATCAAATATAAAACTGTGGGGAATGAAAGGGATGGAAATTAAAAGAGGATTCAGATTTTTTTCTAGTCAGTTCTTTAAAAGCAGATGCAATGTTTTTCTAGAGTAAAAGTTTAAGGTATTTAATAACTTAAACAGTTTAAATGTTTCAGTCATGTTTTCATGACTAAAAATCTGCTTTCTGTATGGAATTCATTACATGCTCCTTGCAATTCTACTGTATGAAGTGAAACCTGGACCGTAGCTGAGAAATTCCAAACGCATTCATACATTTTCCATCAATTGGTTGAGGATACTGACAAACATAAGTGAAAAAGACTTTTAATAACCCACCACAATGCCCATATTGCAAACACACACAAAAATTCATTTTTTTTAAATACCAAAAGCAAATTCTATACATGACTACTTTTCCCACTTGGCCTGTTCATTCTGTTCCGGTTACACAGAAAGAAAATATCCTGAATTCACCTGTGTCACTTACACATCACAGTTTCCAAACATTAATCCCACTTAGGAACAAATCATACTTTTATGTTATGGCTTGGAAAAAAGCACAGAAAAGGCAAATTCCCAAATTTTCCTGGTCAGTTACTTAGCAGTGATTATGAGCTGTAAGACCTTTCCCCAAACCTGTGTTGTTGTCAGTAAGGACCTTATCACTTTTAAAAATGAATCGATACCTTCATCCTTAGCTCATAGAGGGGAAATAATATTTACGGTGTTGGAATACATTCAAACTAGGCTTCACACCTCTGTTTCTTGGTCTGAACTGCAGCCTGCAGGACTGGCTGCCATAACAAACCAGTATCCCAAATGGGAGCAGGTTATTGGCCACTGTACACGTAACACCACTAGACTTTTTCTGCTAGAATCATTCTTTAAAATCACACCTGCAGGGAGAAGTCATACATCTTTTTTTCATCTCAGCTTGCTGTTTAAAACATGAAGGTGAGTTGAAACTGAAATATTGGACCTAGATGTTAGAGACAAAACAAAAGGCTTCTCTGGGTTTCAACCTACTTGTTTTATCAGAATACCAATGTCCTCATGGCATGGGTCAGGCCAATAGGACCTGTGCCTGGTAAAACTGAGAAAAACCTGCCAAAGTAGCACAGTGGAAGCTTTCAATGGGAAAACATTCGAAACATTTTCATACTTCCCCCTCCTCCCTGCCCTGCCCAGCACCCTACCATTTTTTTTTTATGGTTTGTGGAGCTCTCTAGCTGTCTCCTCTGTCAGAGGAGAATTTGAAGAAAAAAGGCTCTTCACAGCCTCCTTGATAGGCTGTTGAAGCTTTTCAAATGTAGGAAAAAAATGTTGTGGGAAGAAAAACCCAGCAAAGCTTGGTGAGCTTAGCTGGAGCTTTAAAGAGATTATACCTTCAGGTTCACAGGCAGACTTAGAAAAAGTTGAACTTGACTGTTATCTTGAAAAGCTTTCGAAAAGGCAGGGATCATCAACACCACCACAACTCTCATCTCTGGCAAACAATTTCAAGCAGCTTTAGGTAGCAGATAGTATAGCCTAGGGACTCAAGAAAGATTTTTCAGGGCTGCTGTTTCTTGATAGGTTTCTGATTTGGAAGCAAAGTTTACCGTTGCTACATCTAGAGAAAGAAAAATAGTAGTTAGATACTGAAGATGTGTAAGATGGTCTTTCTCTCAGTGTTGTCCTTATTATTTTCAGTTGGCAGCAAGAGTAAATCTGAGATGATTAGATTTTTTTTTTTAGAGTCAGCTAACACATTAGGTGGTCCCTGTGGTTGGAATCAGCACCGTAGGAAACTTTCATCCCTCTATCAGGGATAGTATATTGTCTGCTCAGAAGGCAAGTCTTTATTGGCACCTCACAGTGGTTTGGTGACTACATGAAACATACTCTTGGGTTCGTTTCAGCTTGTTAAAAGGAAAAAAAATACAGCACCACCATAGCACCTTTGTTGACAGCCTGATTGATACATGTCAAGGACTGATTGAATAGGGTTCTTGAAGTGATCTCTTAACATTGTTTTAGTATTTACTTTGTGGGTACAAGTGACTAGACAATATTCCCTTCCAGGGACTGGCAGAAAGAAAGTGCTAATGTTACTTGCTAAACAAGCTTTTTTGAAGTCCCCTGTGCTTTGGAACATGAGAGATAAAGCTCATGGTCTTGATTCACAGAAAGAATGAATAATGTATAAAATAATTATGCCTGCCTACTGCAATGGTATGCACTGTCACAAGCTGCCAGTCCAACGATGTGGGGGACACAGCTGTCACTGATGGCAAATCTTTATGCACATTTATATAAGATTAAATTCTTCCAGGCTAGCAGGCTATTACTAACATTAAATGCGTATTTTTAATCAGTTAGACAAGTGATTGGCCAGGAGTGTTGATATACCCCCTTCCAGTGAGCCATAGGGTGCCCACACCTGGATATGTGTGTGTCACTATGTGGGAATTCCTGCTGTAGAGAGG
>JAOXNG010000012.1:84652631-84665348 GCA_028566535.1 Scolopax minor
CGGTTTAATCTTCATATTAAAAGGTGAATGATTTCAAATGAGGTGAGAAATGTTCTCAGCCTTATTTTTTCTCTTTTATCCTTTTATTTCTGTGTTTCCCATGTGCTTATTTCTTTCTGAGCAACACATGCTTAACTTCCATGTCCTTAAAGTGTGAGGATTTTCCTCTCTGATCTTTGTCACTGCATCTCTGACCTGTTCTAGCATTAAATTACAAGCCCTGGTACAGGATACAATTTAGAAGCCAGTGTTAAAAATTTTATTGTTAATAGGATAAAAAGTTAACTATTGGAGGAGGCAAGCTTCTAATTGTGATTGAGCAAAAAATCAGAAGGGTCATGCTGTAGTGGTAAGCAAAGGTAAGCAAACATTTTCTGCTGCTGAAAATGTTTAAAATAGCAAAGATGATTGCATGTCTGCTATTTCACCATTCAAGAGGTAGCCTGTCTTTTTCTCATAGTCTTAGTTACATAGAAGTAAGTTCCATCCCTTTAGCTGTTCCTTACATAAAAGACTAACTCTAGAAAGGAATGCAATGTAACTTTTTTTCCCCTCCTCTTTTTAATATAATGTATTCTAGCAGCTGCAAGCAAGGGCATAATTGGCCAGCTCTTCACTGAGCATCAGTGATCACACAGACTCTGTTCAGGAGTATCAGGTTTTTTTCTTACTACTGGAAACCTGCAGACCATAAGTACTAAATTAACTGAAAATATTTGTGAAAGTACGTTCCGCTGGGATATTAAAAGAGTCTATTTGTAGAGCAGAAGGGGAGACTCTTCTTCAAGACATGAAAGATGTCTCTGAGCTATTTAATTAATCTGTAAATATTGCTACTTAGGAATCCAAATAAATCACATTGAGTGCCTGCCAAAGTAGTCCGTGCTTTTCACAAGAAAGTAGATGAAATATGTGAAACTGACTCACAAAGTTAATGTTTCCCACCAGTAATAACACTCACTTCTATGTGCCTATGTCTGTTAACATGACTCACTAAGTTCTTCTGCTTGCTTTTGTGAGATGGATGGCAGCAGAATGAATTGTACAGTGTTTCTGGGCTGTATCTCAGCCAAGATTTTGCTGCCAAAGAAGATCTAGCAGTGGCAAATACATCTTAAGCAAAGCGTTAGAAGAGCTGGCTTTGAAGGGTTTGGTTTAGACACTGTGATGTGGGGAAGGGGTATATATATATATGGGTATATAAGGATAGTATTCTTGACATAGCTACCACGTCAGTTGTGCAGTTAAAAACAACTGCTCTAAATTAATTTGTGTATATACCCTTGCTCTTCCACATATATAGTGTGTAGTTGAAAGGAAGAAGTTTCACAGGCAAAAAGAACAGCTAAGTACCTGGTTTCTATTCCTTTAGAATATTTCCTCATATGCAATTTTATTTAGAAGAGGGAGAAAGAATATCTTTTAGGCTACAACTGTAATTTAGAAAATCTTGTTTATTTTCATAATTCTGCTATAGATTTCCCCAGCAATTTTCACCTAGCTGCTTAGAAACAGCTCCTCTGCTGTGTTCTGTTGCTAATTTTGAAGGCAGATGAGAGGCAAAACCACCTTGCAGGTTGTTTTTCCGTGGACTGCAAAGTGAAGTGGAGGTATGTGTGGCATGGAGATGGAACAGGCTGAGGGAATACAAGGCCGTGGCGTGGCTGTTGGAACAGAAGAGCAAAAACTGGAGCAAATTATTTTTTAAAAGGAAATGGCAGTCTGAAGTGAAATTTTCACAATTAAGAAGGACAAAAGAATTGAATATTGCCTCCTTTTCACTGCAGCTTGTAATAGGCTACTCTGAAGTCATCCCATAAACTGCAGGGGAAAAAATTGCCTTGAGTCATGTAGACAGGTTAAATACAGAAACTGCAGCGTATTATTCTGGGGTGTGACGTACCAGAACTGTGTTTCCTGTTCATTTTGGATTGAGGCAATTGGTTTCACAAGAGCTTTTGAAAAAATGGATGCAAGTTATTTTTGTCTTCTTTCTATGCCAGATATTCTCCATCCTCTGTCTCCCTTGTGCAACCTGATAAAAGGGCATTCAGTACATATCACCATGAACAAAACATTTCTTATATTTCTTTGAAAATGTTCTTTACAGACGGATGTGGTGATTTATAGCTGTAATGGGGTAAAATAGTGATCTTGGTCATAATGCAACATTTATACCCATCTCTCTGAAATCAAAATTTGCTGCGTGAGCTTTGAAAGATTTTTTTTCTTTATTATTGTATATGACTCTTGCTTTTTCATAGATGTGTTGCTGTAGAAAACATGACGAGTTAAGGAACTAGTCTACTTCTTGCTTGAAAATAATTTCAGAGATTTCTTTAAAACATTCTAGATTGCATCCCAAGCAAATGAGGGACATTTTCACAGGTGTGATCGTCAATTGCAGTTCTTATGTTCCTAAATCACTTTCATCTATATGTGAAGTTTAGAAAGGTTAATATGCACTAGAATTGCACTTTAAACTGCTTGTAAAAGTTGTGTGGTTTGTTTTTTTTGAAAAAAAGATGGTTGTTTTCTAAGGTGAGTGGCCTGATAAATAGTCTGCAGCTGATGTGGTTGTGGGTACAAAGTGAAGTGTAAGAGCCAGACCTGGAGCCTTGATCACTTCACAAGAGAAAGCTTTCTATTTTTTGGGTTGCTTTTTGTTCGCCTTAGTGCTGGCCCCATTCATCATGCACTTTGCAGCTGGCAGCCAAATGTAACATGCTTTCTACTACTGTACTGCACATGAAATCAAGAGAAAATTACCATGGATTTTCCCCCCAGTGTACTTTCAGTAATTACCTTTTTTTTCTTTAATAACAAACTCCTTTTTCAAGAAAAAAGATTGGAGTTTGGAGTGTCTCCTACTCCACTCCAGATATGTAAGGAACCTCTGTCAACTGGCTGCACTGGTAGTACTGGCAGAGCCACTGACTGCAGGAAACTGATTTAGTGTTAATTCTCCTTTTGATCTTGAGGATACACTGCCAGCATTTTAAGACTCAGCTTCCTGACTTATTTGAGCTTAAGGGGAGACTGCTCATTTGTGGCTTTGGTGTTTTGGTTTTTTTTTCCATGTTGTTGTTGATGTTCTGGACAGAACAAATACATTAAATGCTGTTTAGTTCCTTTCAGAGGCTGTAACCCCATAATGTGCTTCCTAATGTTGCCACCAGGTGAATTTGGCTGGACAATGTGATGCATTTCTTTTGTGATTGGTGTTAATCTGGTATTTCAAGTGCTACTTGCATAAAAGCAATTTCCAGTTCACTGGAAACTTAAAAGGAGCAGTATTTTTAATATAACTGCAGGATTGGAAATGGTAATGAGCTGCAGTTTTGAAGAGTTAAGGCAACATGGATTAATGGAATAGTCTCAACTGTTTTAAGGGGAAATACCTTCTAGCTTTAAGGAATGTCTGTGTGTTTCAGTTTGACCCATTTCATTAAAGTTGTGATATTTTCACAGTTTGCTCAGCAAAACCAATTTAATTAAAAGAAATCTTCTCTTTCTTTGCCATAGCCTCACAAATGCACTTACCATAAGAAATTCCATGTTGTGTTGATAGCAGGGTTATTTTTGTTGTTGGTTTTGGTTTTGTTTGGTGGGGTGTTTTTTGATTGTGTTTTGGTTTGGTTTGGGTTTTTTTGTTGTGGTTGTGGTGGGTTTGGTAAACCAGGAATGCAATTTCTTGCATTCTTTTGTGAGATTTACTGGATAATAAAAATGAATGGTTTAGGAAAATTTTTCATTAAATTCTTGTCATCTAAAAATGTTGTTTTCCTTGCAATGAAAGAAAAATTACCAAATAACTAGCATTTGCAGTTTTTGTAAATGGAGGAAGTTGATAAAGTTTTATAAAAATTATTTCCTTCA
This sequence comes from Scolopax minor, assembly GCA_028566535.1. Taxonomy (NCBI): domain Eukaryota; kingdom Metazoa; phylum Chordata; class Aves; order Charadriiformes; family Scolopacidae; genus Scolopax; species Scolopax minor. The sequence goes on from JAOXNG010000012.1 coordinate 84,656,511, forward strand.
GTAGCAACATCCATCCTGATTGAAGCAATTTCTGTTCTCAGATTTAAGTGCATTTAGGTAGGGCTGTGGTTGATACATCTGTTTTCATGTTAAGTAGCTATTTTCAACTACTTGAAAAGAAAAGGAAAGATTATGGGTTGTTGACATTTACATACCAGAAGGGAAACCACATTGACTTTTTAAGTTTAAATTTAGAAGTAAATGGTCTGATTTTTGCCTTTTAATACATCCACAATAATGGTCAGACTTTCAGTGACTGGCAAATAAGCAGAAGCATTTTTCCTGTGGCTGGTAATAATGTTAGGTTTCTGCCATATTAGGCACGTATCTGGATATCTAACATTTCTGTTTTATTCCTTAGAATAGCATTTTCAGTCTGACAAAAAGTCTAAGTGAAAGCCTGAGTGGAGGTAGCGCAGTCATCGTTTCCATCACAAACTTGTCCAATGTAGTTATCAATATATTTAAAAACATTGGCAGCCTGGGTGGAGGGGAAAGACATTGAGGCAATACAGTGGGAGAAAAAATGTTTGGGATTGAAAGGAGAGGTTTCCAGACATAAACTGATGTTGCTGGCAAAGCAGGGAAAATGAGGAAAGCTGTATTTCACTGTATGTGGCTGTATATTGTAGTGGTGGGTAAATTACACCTTAATGGAGGCACGAAGGAGCAGAGGATTGTTTTAAAAGCATTCAATTTGCTGTATGAGGTTCTAAAAGGATGAAGGTCTGACAAGAGCCCTACCTCAGCTCGGGACCCTCTGGCTACATTTGTGCTTTGAAAAAAAATGGGGCTAGGCACAGGCTTGCGTCCACCATTATTAAATTATTGTTCTTTTTGGCTATTTTAATGTTGACCTTTCTATTCATTCTCTTCTGAACCCTTCAGGAAAGTTTAAGGTCACAGAGGCTAATGAAAGTGCTTATATTCTTTGTCTCAGAGTCCCAGCCACCCAGCTCTTCAATCTGGTACTACTGGTTTTGTGTGCCTTAAGTTGGCTGATATTAAGGCATATTAATAGCATTTCTATACATTGCTTCCAGATGAGTTTACTTTGAGCTAATACCTCTTTACCCCCTCCTGGAGGATTCAAGAGACAGTATTTAGTTAGGTATGAACTACCATGGTGATAACTGACGTATCTCCTATGCTTAATCCTTTATAATTATGCACACCCATGTGCAAAGGAGGAATAAAATACCAGGTTTCATGTCTTTCTGACCCTCTGCTACGGTGTCATTTAGAAAAGCATACTTCTTAAAAACACTCAAAAAGGAGAACACAGCATACCCTTGTTACAGAAAGCAACACGTTGAACAGAGCTTTTCAGTAAATGCCACCTACTCTGGCCTTTATGCAAAACTGGAGTCAGCAGAACAGAATGAATAAGATCTAATCTCCCACCTTGTACTGCCATTCCAGTCCCACACGCCTACACAAATATTCTGGCCCTGCTGAAAACCACCCCTAACTCAAGATTCTGTGAGAAACCTGTGATCTGGAAGCAAGGATCCCCCTGCTGGGGTTTCAGGAGAAAAAAGTAGTTGTTGCATGAGATTTGATTTGCATTTTCAGACAGTGGGCCACCGTGGAGGGTTAAAAATCTGACCTACGAAGTGTTCCTTTTGTTGTCTGAAACCACCCTGTCCTAGACTGTCACCGTGCCCTAATGAATTAGCTTGCTCTTGGCAGGTCAGCTGTAGTGTCTGCTATTCTCAGGAAATAAATCTTGGCTCACTTCTACCTTTTCTTACTAACTGAAATGAAATAAGATGACATTCTCTCCATTAGAGGCCAATTTAAGTAAATCAAACAGTTTCTTCTAGCAAAAGCAGTGTTTTCAGAACAATTGTTCTACTGTTTCTTAATCACACTATCATTTCAGAGAGAATGAGCTGAAATCCTGCTGTGTACATAAGATCTGATTAGGGTCGTGTACTCAGGCTTCAAAATTTATCTTTTAGTTTTGAAACCCTGAGGTTCATCTGCTTCATGATTTTACATTTTGCTTCACAGCCATGAGAGCTGGAATTCTTTTTAGTGAAAATTGAGGTTGTCATCTAATTATGTATGCTCTTTTGTGACACAAAAAGCTAAATCTCAAGAACTGGTAATACTGAAATTTTCTGAATGGCTGAAGACACCCAGAACTCTGAATGCTTTATGTCTTTAAAATTCAGAAGTCAGTTGAAAAGTTCATAGTGATGAATACACTTTGTCCCATGAATGACCAGATTTTTACTCTCCCTTCAATCAAATCCAATAAAAACTGTAATTCTCTAGGGTGGTAAAATCTGATTTTTGAGTAGTGTCCCAGCACTAAGCTCATTGCAGTGGGAAGTAAGTGGGAAAAACATACTGTAACACAGCAAAGGATGGGAGTATATAAATATTGTGGGATATTATGCAGTTGCATAATATCTTCCCCTGCAGTCAGAAAGAGTTCAGAAATGGAAATGAACATGGGCCATGTGCTTGTGTGTGTTTGTTTTCTTCTGAAGCAAAGACAGTAGCCTCTGCATAGCCTGTGTCTACCTGTAACCCTTTTCTAACTGTCTGTCACCTTCTAGGTAATGCTCGGCTCCACTTTCTGGTCCTGGTGACAGGCTGTACGTCGGTGGGAAAAATCCTGGACGCTGAAGTTTACAAAATTACTGCAACAGATTTCTGTCCTCTCCAGGAAGAAACCAAGGAAGAGGAGCGTGTTACTGCCTTGAAGAAAATACTGAACTCTGGGATGTTCTATTTCTCCTGGCCTAATGCAGGCTCAAACTTTGACCTGACTGTGCGGGCTCAGAAGCAGGGTGATAACCACTATGAATCTGGTAACTCGTTCTTCTGGTTAGTACTGCATGTTTATACCAAAGTCTTCTGTCATCCCCAGCTGTATCTTATTTACCAGACATTCTCAGAAGGAAATGAACATATACATTTCAGGTGCATCCTCCACTCATGCATGGGCATGTGACTTGAGTGAATTAGTGGTAAACCTGGGTCAAAGAAGTAACTTCTATTTAATTAAAACTAATTCAATAGTGAAACGCAATTCTAATAACTGGACACTTTATGGTTTTAAGAAGGAAACACAAGATATATTACTCACACTATAGAAATATGGCAGATACATGTTGCTTCATCTCACATTAATAATGTTAATGATCTTATAACTTAAATCTCATCTTAAAAGTAAAGATTAAGAAATGCTTCTACTAGATTTCAACTGCCAATTAGCTAGTCTCTCATTCTTCTTCTCATACTTAAGTATAATTACCTCACTTTTAGCAAAATTAATAGATTCATCTCTTCAAAGTAGAGAATAGAGCCTTATGGTGTGATCTGTCAGTATAATATTTTGACATTAAATCAGTGATCAAAATTAGTGATAATCATAAAAATGTCTTCTGAAATTTTCAAGGTATAGATTCGGGGTTCAGAAGTGATACAATAAAAGCACCTGAAGCAGCAGTTATCCGTGGCTCAGTGAAATACATTTATTTGTTTGTAGAGGTGGAGAAAGCATTGTTCTTGGTATAAAACATTACCCATAAGTATGCATATCCACTGCTGTCTGTTCCTAAAACATGTCTGAGAACTGAAAATGGGAAGGAATATTTTTTTCCTGTCTTACCTTTTGTTTCTTCAATAGCACTGTTGAATAAGTGACTTATTTCCAGAACGGTACAATGTAGTTATGACATTACCTTTGGGTTGTCATCATCCCTAAGGAATAATTGTTGTGATTTTGTCCTTGAAGTATAAAAAAAAACCCTCTCTTCCAATATGTGACTCAAATATGAATAAGATATAATTGATGTTGAAAAGTAGAATTTTCTTAACCTCATATTATACTATGAAAAAAACTGGAAACAATAAAACTTTACTATAATATCGTCCACAATAGACTTCAGTTTCAAGGTAATTCTGACATTTCTAACATTACATACTAGAAAAGAAAATATAAACATACGAAAGTATACAGGATAACAGTACTTTTTGGAACATGGACTTTTCTGGTGCTTTCTTTTCCATTTCTGCCTCGTGAACTGTAAATTATTTAACCAAAGAATATATTTTTTAGGATAACAAGGAAGCCAGAAGTATTTTAAATTCATCCAATGACTGCTGTGCCCCCACCAACTCCTATTCAGAATAATTTATGAGAAGCAACCTAGTAGTTTAGTAGGAAACTCCTTATTGTTCTACATTGGTACCCCTTAACAGTTATATTTTAATCCCAGCATGTAACTGATAGATGTGACAGGATTATCAAGAAATGTACACTTGTAGTGTGGATAGGTGTACAAAAAGTAGAATCATTCTTCCTAGCTTGAGTAAGAGTAATATGTAGTGATAGACATTTTCTTCTGACAAACAAGACCTTACTTCAGTAGTTTAAGAGATTGTTGTCCTGACTCCGTATCCCATCTTTAGCTTGATTTTTCTTCTCCTGACCAGTTAGTGAACAGAATATGCTATATTGTAGGTGTTTCAGGTTGCAGTCTAGTATCATGGAACTTGGATTGCTCATGAAGGTGGGTTTGCACTAGGGCATCCAAGCTACAACCTAGCATGTCTTCACTACTCTCATTTCTTGCATTAAGTAGGTGAGAATTAGAGCAGATATACCTCCTCATATTTTCATTTGCTCCATAGATCTCCCCTGCGTACTAACATCAGGAGAAAACCACTGACAATTGAATACTGTGGAAACAGCATGACTCCAAAGATTTATTCTTTTTTTAACATACAGCAAATTTCTGAAGCACTGGTGAAATATGTAGAGAATTGTTTTAAATCACGTAATTTAAAAAAAAAAAACTCTCCTCAAATTTCTCATATGACTCAATTACCTGTTCATTGGAGGGAAAATATGTATGGCAACATTCCACACATTTTATGGTGCAACATAACTCATGAAGAAATGTAAAAGCATTTTATACACATGTATTTTCTTTAATTCTTACCTAAAACGTCCAGTATTTGTTCACTGCATCCCCTAAAATAACATTTTGATTCTCTATTGCCCTCCTGTCAATTGCAATCACAGGGAGATAGCGAGCATGGATGGCAATTCAGGATTCATCCCTTAGGGAGGAACCAGCCTCCTTTGGTGGAAGAGCACTTAGGAAGATAAGGCACTTAGGAAGACCCTTTCACTATGATGACTTCTTTCACTTGTGGTATCAGCGTGAGCAAATCGTAGCTAGAGAGATGGCATGCTCATAAGCAGTGTAGGACGAGGTTTGAAACTAGTTGTACAGGTTCCTATCTGTTTTCAGACCAACAAATAGAACAGTAGTTGCTAGAATAATCTTTTGGGCAATAATTAAAATGACATTACTACTTTGTGTACTCACACTGCCTTGCTTACTTGAGTTTATCTTGGTGTCCTCCATATCTATTTTTAAATTGTGTATAGCTTGCCATGTAGCTGTACCAATGTTATCCTTAGGCTGATAGCAATATAAAGAAAAACATTAAGGGACAATAAAGCCACTATGTTAAAGGCTTTGCTCTTAAAATCACTATTCTATTAACAGAAGGTTTAACATTTCTAAACATAAAATAGAAGCAATTCAGTTCATAAATAACTTCACAAACAGCTGAATTCTAAATATAGCCAGAGAACTGCTGAATATTTCTGAAATAAGGATGCTTTTGTTTAAGAAAAAGCACTGTTGTCACAAAAAATTCTTATGACATACAGATCTACCAAACATCATCCATACGCAGCTGTACATACAAGCATGTGTAAATAAAAGAACACTGCTGCTGGGTGTACAGTGACTAGAAAAATGCAACAGTGATGAGCTCTCCTTTTCTGAGAGGAATGGAGATGAAACTCCCAACACATTTCTTATTAACACTGGGATGATTCCTTTCCTATATATTCTGTGACACACAGATCCTTCATATCATTTTAGGGAGGGATTCATACCCTTAAAAGGTTAATTTTCTCTAGAGTGCGGCAACAAAGGGCACAGACTCTGCCAAGTGGTGAAACCCAAACGAAGACTTTTAATGTTTTATTTTTGCAATATATATAGTTTCTATTTTTGATCACATGCTGTTGTGAGCAATACAATTGGCTACATATAAGTGTCCACACGCCTAGGCCAACCAGCCATTACTACCTGCTTTTTTCTACCTGCTAGATTTCACACCACACAAACAATGCCATATAAAGACATGGTTTTACTGTTTCCACAGCTTCCTTCCCACCAGTGCAAGAACATCTGCCGAACTCCCACAGAGCAGCACATCTCCAGTTTCCTCATTCTCCAACTAGAGCTTCCTAAAATATTGCTTGGGTATGACACACAGTCTGCACTTCTTGTCATAGGATCCTTGAGTCTCTAGGTGGGATCACACACTACAACGATCATCACCACCACAAGGCAGCAGGTACTCCATGCAGATCTATATGGGTAGAAGATTCCATAGTCTTTCAGTCCTCCATGTGCTAATTTCCTATTCTTATTTATTTGAATGAGGTAAGATACTGCTGAGGAATAGGGAGATGGTAAAAGAAAAAATATTGTAGTAAACAGATTAGATTACCTTAAAGGAGAAAGATGAAATAAATTTAGTCACTAAATTACCCATAATATCGCAGCAAATAGACAATCATTTGTGGTAATACTGATGAGGAGGGTAGAAAAATCTGAAGGAATTAGCTAGAAAATTCACATAAAAATCTAATGAAAATCTTAACTGTCAAATATTGGAAGTTGGCAACTTCAGGTTCTAAAAACAATGTTCATACCATGACATCCTTAGTATAGTCAGTAAAAGAAATATGTTCTATTATTGACTGTCTCAGATGCTAAGTTTGTTTTTCTTACATGGAAATAAGAGTGTACTAATCCATGGTATCTGTACCTAAAGCAAACATGTTGTTCACTGGCCTGTCCTAGACAACTCAAACTAACCAAAGTAAGAAATCCAAGTGTGAATCTAGAACCAAAGCCTTCAGAGTTGCAGCTCCATCCCCCCAGGTCCACAAATTGCAAGGCTGGGATTAAAATTTAACTGTTAAAGGGCAGCTGGAACACTTATTCCTAGTAGAACTGTTGGGATCAAAAATTCTGGAAAGTGTTACATATTTGCAATGAAATTATGCAAAGACTTTGGATTTTACAGTTTCAAGAAGCAGTATTAATAGTGGAAAATCACCCACACAGCCGTGGCTCTTGATGGATTTTATTGAAGAAAGAGGAAGCTATTAATGGAAAGAAACACATATAAACTGCAGACAGATAATTGATACTGATTGTGGACTCAAAATTCTCACTCACTTTATCTTCATGCATACCTGAAACCAAAAGTCTGATCTAAAGTACATTTACATTTCAGTCATACTGTCTTTGACTCGTGTCTACTCATTTTAACATTAGAAAATATCTGCATGCACTGAATATTCTGAATATCTCTCATAGACAGAACTAAGAGGCCCATAACTGCCTTCTGCACTGCAGCTACTGATGCAGTTTAAGGCATCCAAAAACATTTGAGACAATTAATAGCCTTTCATATGGAATAGTCTCTGATTGCTTTCATTTACTACTGGTATTTTATAGTAAGAAACATTTTCACTTCATCCAAGATGCACTTTAATCAGTGTTGTTTCTGCCACTCTAAAATTCAGCTAGGCAAGGAGAAAGTATTGAACTGCAATTGTTGTGAATAGGAGGTGAACTGTGTCAGTAACATCCCAACATTATCTTAGTTCATAATGACATAAAGCCCTACATAGAAGACCACCATACATCACATAAACAACCACGTCCTACAAACTTTAATCAAGCAAAAATGACTACTGAAGATGATTGAGCTGGTTCATGATTAAATGTACTGTAGTGACTCACATTCTTTAGTTTTAAAAAGCTTAATTTCCTGTTAAAAATTAATTAACTGACATTCAAGTACACCACAATTTTCTTTCATCCTGGATAAATAAGATATAGAAGAGCAGATTTGTTGGAAAGAGAAAATTTTTTGCATGCTATTTTAGTTAGTCAGATTTCTGTCATTAAAACTTTTGGTTTCAATTTTTATTTTTCTAGAATTTGACCAGGTTACAAAAAAATAGGCAACTATTGCATTCAGCTGTGAAAATAAATATGTGCATTTGTCAACACAATTTTGCTTTTCATTGGTACAAGGCTGCTCTTTTAGAAGACATTACAGACGCCTGCTGCAACAAAATGACTATCTTCCCAGAGGAAAATATGTGCACAGTTGAAGAGAAATAAAGGTTTAGACCATGATATAATTAAGTAAAAGAGAGATGATAGATAACTCAGTGAGGTCTACTAAATGTTACTAACATCTCTTTCCCCCCTGCCCCACAGTGGTAAAGGTGATCCTGCTGACAAAAAGTGTGGAACCATGTAGGCTGTGGGATGGCTCTTAAGGAACCACATTTCCAGAAAGAATCAAGTGGTCCCACAATGACTTTTTAACCACTTGTCTGCAGTTCTTTCTGAGATCATAATGGGAAGATACACTTTTTAAGTGCCTTCTTACCACCACTGATAATAAATCATTCTCTGTTCCTAAAATCTACATGCCCCAGCTCTTGACCTTTTTGCAAAATTAATGTTCTTTTGTGTTTAACTTCCCTCCTAAGTACACCACTTAGAGACCACTTTTTCTGCTGTGGTTTGTAATTTGGGAATACTTGACTTTTTTCTTCCCCCAAAGTCAACTACTTTTCCTGTGAATCATAGCTATCACAAAGCTGCATAGTGACCCCTGTGAAGGTAGCTTGCCAGACACAAAAGGAAGAATAGTCTTCCCAAACAACAAAGGGAGAGAAGAAAAGTCCATCTTTCT